>OZ038445.1:17814786-17857286 GCA_964036265.1 Daptonema setosum
TATATACGGTTTGTTGTTGTTGTTGTTGTTGTTGTTGTTGTTGTTGTTGTTGTTGTTGTTGTTGTTGTTGTTGTTGTTGTTGTTGTTGTTGTTGTTGTTGTTGTTGTTGTTGTTGTTGTTGTTGTTGTTGTTGTTGTTGTTGTTGTTGTTGTTGTTGTTGTTGTTGTTGTTGTTGTTGTTGTTGTTGTTGTTGTTGTTGTTGTTGTTGTTGTTGTTGTTGTTGTTGTTGTTGTTGTTGTTGTTGTTGTTGTTGTTGTTGTTGTTGTTGTTGTTGTTGTTGTTGTTGTTGTTGTTGTTGTTGTTGTTGTTGTTGTTGTTGTTGTTGTTGTTGTTGTTGTTGTTGATGTTGTTGTTGTTGTTGTTGTTGTTGTTGTTGTTGTTGTTGTTGTTGTTGTTCTTGTTGTTATTGTTGTTTCTTCTAATGATTTTGTTGCACATGCAGGTTATCCGACCGTACAGTACCCGGCTTTCTGTGGCACGTTAACCGAGAACCCGGGTGAAATCGATTGCATTACGGAAAATGCACTGGCCATTTTGCGACAACGGTTCGTTGTTATCCGTTAAAAGTTACCCTATGGACACTGATTGGGTTAACAATTCTCACATCAGCTGTTGATCAACAAGTCATCAACAAGTAACTAATATTAGCAAACTATTTTCAGATGCCAAGGTCGCAACTCGTGCACGCAACCTTTACAGTCTCTGTTCGGCAGTAACCCGTGTCGGCCTGTGACCCCGAACTACTTGACCTACCGTGTCAGATGTGTACAACCGAACACCCTTCAATGTATTCGCGGTTATCGAGTCGGTCAGAGATGTTACGAGTTTGAACCTAAACGTTGGTGACAGCTTAGCTATTTTTCCTATAATTGTTGCGAACTTTCATTCGTTTCTTCAGACTATCATATCATTCGATCAATTAGCTTCTTCAGACATGCAATTATGTCTGTTGCCACTCCTAATTCAGATGAAAATTCAGCCAGTCGTCCTTTCTCTGTTTCAGCCCAACGATTCGAAGACGCCCGTACCGAATGTCAGGGTCGAGGTGGTGATCTAATCGGGCCGATACTTAATGGAGGGCAGTACGATAAAGTGCTGCAGGTGATCAACGTCAAGGGAGTGGTTAGTATCCTTATTTTACAACCACAATATTTTTGTAGTTAAAAAATTCAAATTTAGTATAAATATCAAACTTTGTGGATAAGTACCCATGGCCATGAACGAATAGTAGAAAACACCTTTATTTCAGCCGTCAATATGGCTCGGTCTGCGGGCTGATCAAGGCTTTCGTTGGATCGATGGCACACCCATGACTTTCAGGTGAGTAATTGTTGTTGTTGTTGTTGTTGTTGTTGTTGTTGTTGTTGTTGTTGTTGTTGTTGTTGTTGTTGTTGTTGTTGTTGTTGTTGTTGTTGTTGTTGTTGTTGTTGTTGTTGTTGTTGTTGTTGTTGTTGTTGTTGTTGTTGTTGTTGTTGTTGTTGTTGTTGTTGTTGTTGTTGTTGTTGTTGTTGTTGTTGTTGTTATTGTTGTTGTAATTTTTATTATTATAAACCAATTACAAAATTGGCATTTGTTTCAGCCCAGCGAGCAGCAATCTGACGTCGATCGGTGCTGCAATAGACGATGCCTCCTCTCAGCCATACCCGGGTGCCTGTGTGGCATACCGACCATTGACTGATGCCAGCGGGCTAATGAGTTGGATGAACCAGGAATGTGCCACCAGACTACCTTACGTCTGCGAGTACCCTGTATTCGGTAAGTGAGTGTTTACGAGTATAACAAGCAGGCTTAGCATTGAATTGTCTGTCGAAAAAAACTGTTGAATGAGTAAACGATAGAACAAGTGAATGTGATTTCCAGATGTAGTAACACTGGCACAACCGTCGCTTGTCGAAGGTCTGACCATAACCACGACACCACCTCCTCTCCCGTCTACTGAGAAAACATGGCCTCCGTAAGTTCACAGTTAATCTACTTTAATTCAAGTTTTTTATATGTATTTGTGTGCTTGGTTAGCCCATGTTCTGCTTTCGTTTTCTACCTCGATTCAGTTCATCTGTGTTGAACAATCTGTTTTGCCTGATAATGGAATGTTGACTGCACTCACCTACCCATGCATTACGTATTATACCCTCCAGCATGTGCTACCCTCCAACCCCATGCACAGTAAACCATTGTCAATTGGTTAGCCTCTTCTGTTAGTTGGTATCAAAACCAATAAAAAACTTTAAGTTTGTTCACAAATAGTACGGTTCTTCTAATTGATTGACAATTTCTTATTGAACTACCCCGTTTGTGTTTTACCTGGTTTCCCTTTGTTTTTTAACAGTCGGGTTTTGATGAACTACAAGCAGAAGACGCGCGGTGGTCGACCGGTTCCGTTGACTTTGAACCTCGGTGCCGGGTTCGACATGGGTCCGGCTGCCGACAACAACAACAGCGACAAGAGAAACATCAACCACGTTGATAAAAACATTACTAGCATTAACGATAATATCAACAACAACAAGAACAAGAACATCAACAATAACAACAATACCAACAACAACACTAACTATGACAGCAATGACGATAACACTGAAGCTTACATTGACAGCAACGAACTACCGACTAACCAGATAATCGAGCACACCGACTACGATGAGTTCCAGTTTCGCAGCGGCGATTCTTCAGCGTTCGTTGATTCTAGAATGCTTATAGGGCTAATCCCTATTTTCCTAATTCAATTTGTAGGCATGTTTTGTGCTTTTTGCTTGTATTCACTGAAAAAAAATGAGAATGGTCAATCAAATTTTTTTTGAGATTAGTGAAGAATTCATTTTGGTTTGAACGGATTTTACACTTGACACGTTGTTCCGAAGGCATGGTTCAATCATCAGCCGAAATTTTACTTAGCCGAATTCAAAACTATTTTGAGTTTAGCAGCGCAGTGCAAACAGTGAAAGCTTATTTCTGTGTTTTATTACTGTATGTATTTTTGGTTTCCCTTGGTTTCCAAGCTGACTTGATCGACTTTTTGCGTGTTGCACCCGATAATCTTGTAGATCTACGGCACGCAAGCAATCCAAGAAGGTTACCATCAATTACGGTACGCCTGGACCATTCGCCACCATACCATTCTTCATAACCAGCGCTTTCAGGTAAATGTAAGCTGCTAAAACGGTGGTTTCTGTTACTTTCCGCTTTTGATTATGCTTCGCACATTTCAACATGAAGCATTTCTTTACAAATGATAAACACATTTTTGCTCGATTGCCTCTCTTATGAAAGAAAAATTCAAATATAAAATGTTTTCATTGGTTAAATTACGTAATATTTTTAGTGTAAGCCCGACAACATACCCGTGGCCCACATTCACTACTCCGACACCAACCGCTCAACCATCCACAACTACAACTACAACTACAACTACAACAACAACGACAACTACAACTACAACTACAACTACAACACCAATTACTACTACAACGACAACACCGACAAACATGACTACAGAGCAGGCTACAACACTCTGGCCCATTAATCCCATCATCCAACCTACCACAACTCCGACTCCTCGCGGCTTATGCTCTCAAACTTTTGCTAGCGGAATTACATGGCCAGAAGCACGTGAGGGGATTATTAGTCGTCCTTGCCCAGGAGGATCCATCGGTTTGTCTCTCTCTCTCACTCACTCACTCACTCACTCACTCACTCACTCACTCACTCACTCACTCACTCACTCACTCACTCACTCACTCACTCACTCACTCACTCACTCACTCACTCATTCATTCACGCAGGCTACGCCACATGGGAATGTAAGATGATAGGCAATGGTTTTGCATACGGCCCAGGTGCCGTGGACATGTCTTCGTGCAGACATCAATGGATTGCTGACCTACAATCTGCCGTTGATTCAGGCAGCGAGTCAATGAATCTGGCTGAACGAACTCAAGCTGCTAAAATGCTACTGAAGGGACTTACTGACGAACAGGTGCGTCACTGGCACAGAATTAATTAAATTTTTTTAAGTAAGAATCAGTTAACAGAGCTTGAACAAGTGAAATAGTATTTTAATTTATTGCAGACTCTACGCACCAGTGGCGACATTGTTACTGCCGTTGACGTGGCACTCAAACTGCTGGCACCACTCGAGTTCATTGACATGCGATCCATGACTCGCACTGAGTTGAGCACTGTGCCACACATCACTAATGTTGGTTGTTAATATGACTTGAGTAACTGAGCAACTATGTTTTTCAATAATAGTTAATGTGTGTGTATTATTGAGAAGTTCACTCAAACAACAAACGGACTAATTAAACTTCTGCCATTATACAGGACATTGGACAAGTGTCTGACGTGTTATTGTCATCGTCAACCTCAACCTGGGAAGGCATGCCCGACCACACCCGATCGCAGACCATGACCAGACTCATCCAGGGCCTTGATGACAGCGCCCAGTTGCTCACAAAGTTTCTCGCTAATCAGAATCCGCAGCCGCTCAAAGACGAGACGATTATATTCCAAAACTTTGGTTGGTGACCTAATGACTTCCAACGTGATATGAAAATTTTGTATTCAAATCAGTACCATTGCAGAGATGCAAATGCAAGTAATCAGCGAGCCAATGAATGACTCGCCACATCGCACGCTGCTGCCGGCTCAGATCAACCAACAGAACAACATGGACAACCATCAGGTACAATTTCGTGGCTCAACGTCCTCGATGAAGTTGCCAAGTGTTGGCGTCATCAGTTAGTCATCCAACTTACTCCTGCATATAAAAAATACACCTTTCATTTAGATTATTGTATTTCAAATAAGACTGTGAATTACGTGAAATGATTTCAGAGAGCTCTCTACCACAAGTGCAGTACTCGGAGTCCGTGATGTCAGCGGCACCTGTTGGAGTCATGTCAGCATCTCCTGGTAATCTTGGCCCGATTCAAGATGTACCACGACCGGCAGCCAGACGAACCAATGATGTTCGAATCGGATATGTTACCTTCAACAATCTCACTCAACTGTTGAGCCCGCGAGGTTAGCCGTTGTTGTTGTTGTTGTTGTTGTTGTTGTTGTTGTTGTTGTTGTTGTTGTTGTTGTTGTTGTTGTTGTTGTTGTTTGTGACATGACTTTTTTGTTGTCTTCAGATAGTAATTCGGTGGTTAACAGCGCTGTCGTATCAGCCACCGTAAACAACGCTCACGAGAGTCTCCAGTTGCCCGAAGACTCTCCGGTCGAGTTCACGTTCGATTACATTCGAAAGCACAACATTGCCAATGTCAGATGTGTGTGGTGGAACACCAGAGAACAGTTCGTCACCTATTCACTCAAACTTTTTTATGATCTGCTCAAACGAATTGCCAAGCTTGTCCATTTATTCAAGTTTATTTTCAAAACATTTATTTATATAAGAGCTCAAAAAATCTGAAAATCAACGTACTGACTTGAATATGTGATTTCAGTACTTGGGACGAGTCAGGCTGCTGGATGTCATCCAACACGTCAACCAGTAGCACCTGCCAGTGCTCACATCTTACCAGTTTCACGATTCTGGTCGACTTGACTGATTTCACGGAAACCGGTCGTTCGGTGCACGTGTATCCGTTGGATGTAATCACCAAAATTGGGTTGTCCATATCAGCTGGTTGTCTGGTCGTTTCCGTTATCGTATTCACCTTTATCAGGTATTACTCACTCACTCACTCACTCACTAACTCACTCACCCACTACTCACTCACTAACTAACTCACTCACTCACTCACTCACTCACTAACTCACTCACTCACTCACTCACTCACTCACTCACTCACTCACTCACTCACTCACTCACTCACTCACTCACTCACTCACTCACTCACTCACTCACTCACTCACTCACTCACTCACTCACTCACTCACTCACTCACTCACTCACTCACTCACTCACTCACTCACTCACTCACTCACTCACTCACTCACTCACTCACTCACTCACTCACTCACTCACTCACTCACTTACTGCGATTGCAGGCAACTCTGGTGTGCACGTAACACAATCCACCGTAACTTATGTTTGTGTTTACTGGTCGGCAATCTGCTCTTCCTTTTCGGCATGGAACGAACGGAGAATGTCGTTCGTTTTATTACTTCAAAACAGATTACCTTAGTTAGATTACTTGTTCACTTTCTACGATATTTTCAATTTGGTTAACTATGATTGGTCAATGTAATGATAATAGAAACGACACCCGAAATATCCACCCGACAATATTTATCGTATACTTACAAAAAGTGTTTATTATTCAGATCGGTTGTATGGTGATAGCGATCGCCGTGCACTACCTGTTCCTGGCATCGTTCATGTGGATGGCAATCGAGGGCTACCAGCTCTACCTGATGCTCGTCAGGGTGTTCGACCGATCCAATTCCAAGTACAGGCGGCTTGTCTACTACCTCATTGGATACGGTACGTTATTGTTTATTTATTGCTTCCTTCTTTTTAAAAACGTTATTCTTCATAGAATTTATAGAATAATGCTTTTGTATCAAAATCAGTGAAACAACTTAAAACAATGTATGTACATGAAAAATGTTAAGTACACATGCAAAGCATCGTAATGAACATGGGAATAGCACTGCAAATACGCGTATATACACATCGATTTCACGTTTCTCCGAAACTTGATATTGTGTTGTCCTCCCTATTTACAACACTTGATCCATGGGCTTAAGAAACATGTGATTTAAAGGCTTTGGTGATTTCTTAGGATGAGTTTTGTGATGACGAAGTAGTGAGTTTTGTCATGACGAAGTAGTGAGTTTTGTCATGACGAAGTAGTGAGTTTTGTCATGACGAAGTAGTGAGTTTTGTCATGACGAAGTATTGAGTTTTGTCATGACATGTGAATGGCAGTTTGACTTGATGTTGACAGTCCACCAGCGATCGATGCCAGTTCGTCTTCTTCCGTCAACGTTCTCATCGGCTCTCGTTCTGTACTGGGCATTCTCAGTGGCACTGCCGAACCATCCATTTGGAAGTACAGTGGTGGTGGTGAAGTGAGCATTTGTTGTTGTTGTTGAGTATTAAAATGTTGTTGTTGTTGTTGCAGTGAATGTTGATGTTGTTGTTGTTCAATAATGAGTGGACTGGACAGGACGTTGGGTGTGCCCAGTTGTTGCTGGTCGAGGGTGAGTATCATGGCCGGTAGATTCGGTGACCGACTGTGGCTGCTGCAATTCCACAATTGTTTGATTCAGTGCAAATTTTTATTTAACTTAGATCAGTGGAAATCTTTTCAGTTTTTTATTGACTTTAACCTTCGAATGCTGCGACGCGAATTCCTCGAAGACGAATGTCTCTTGATGCTGGATGTGCGTGAGCTGGGCACTGTGTAGTCGGTGGGGTAGTACTCGGCTGGCTTCATTGACGTACATGTGGTGTCGTTTCTGCAACTTACATCCATCCATCCATCCATCAATTCATTCATCCATCCATCCATCAATTCATTCATCTACCCATTTTTCCATCCATCCATCCAACCTCGAGAATGATGATTCATGTTCTAATTCAACGTTTTCCTGATCGCATGCACAGATGTTAGCAAACACATCTTTGAATAGAGTGGGTTTAGCAAAGAGCATGATGAGCACGGCCCAGAATATCATGAGCAATATGCCCAGAATGAAGATATCGGCCGTGTCCATGTCGTCCGATCAGGTACTGTATGTTGATTCGTCTGTGGTGACGTCGATTGGCAGGTTTAAATCACTTTTACTCATGCATGTCTAAATATTGGTGTCATATTGTCAATCAGTTATGCTCATCGGATTATGGTAACTGAAATTATAGCATTTAATGGAACAATTCAATCGGATCATACTGATAGAAAAAAACTGTCAAAGACATAAGGACATGAATCGAAGTTATCCCTCCGGTAATGTGCAAATGTATATTATCAGAACAAAAAACAATAAAACCCGTTATTTGCATGCCCTAGACCGGAACACTTGAGAAGGCCAGACTAAATCAGCGAGTGTCATAGCATCGGAGAGCCAATAAAAAAACCGTTTCAGTTGGGTTCAAAACCAGTGAGCATGCACAGTTCTCATACTCGCTCATCTATACCAAACGTTTTTTTATTGTTTTCACTCGTGCTACTTCATTCCAATTGAACAGACTATAAAAGCAGGTCTTTTGATGGCATCGAGTAAACAGTAAATTGAATCAGCCCGAGTGATGTAAGCCAAGTGGAGCATGTGAATCTCTTGTAATTTAATCGTGAATGCTGGGCGCGAGTGGATGGCAATCGTGATTGAATTGTAGGACTCCAACCAGTCAACAACTTGCCTTTATACCAAGCCCACCCCTATATATAGTTACTAACTACATTATATATTTTGTGAATGTGTTTAAGTTGTGAAATGGTTGTGCTTAAAAAAACATTGTTTTTCAAATCGGTTTATTTTATTCGAGAGCCTGAGTTTCGGGAAGCACATGTTCAGTTATCAGACACTCTTTTGTGTTTTTACGAGTCACCATGAAACATGGAAATCAATATTTTTGCTTTTCGAGTTCACTAATGCCGAGGTACATATGTCCGGTTCTATGGGTATCATAAATTTTTGAGTTAACGGTGTTCGGTCCACGGATGACGTCAAAATAAACGCGCCCTATAATAAATATGGCTCATCAAAATGAGATTCAAGTTTGTTGTTTGGCGATGGCTGTTGCTTAATCAACAGCAGGATATCTTCTTTAAACATACACGAAACTTTCGCATTCACATTTTACAATAAGGAAGTAAATATGCGTACATGTACATGTACTGTTTGTACATTTAAACATGTAAGCGGCATATGTACAAACATACTAATTGTACTCCACAATATACCGACCACCATATAGCGTAAACAGCTAGAATACGATACTTTCGATTTCTTCCATTGGCGGTTTTCCCCATACTCTCTATGATCAGTGAGTGGGAAGAAAAAGCGGAGTGGGTATGTGAAACACATAAAAGCACGCAAACAAATATGGACTGTGGACATATATCAGATGCTCTCACATACCATACAATCCAGTACCACATTATCATGACATTCTTACACCAACATCAACAAACCTCATTAACGTCTCCATATAGTTTACGGCATATTTAAGATGGCATCTAAACTAGAAGCACATGGTTTGTGGAGATGGCAGTGATTACAGTACGAGCATCAGCCCTCTGGCTAATCCGGAAGTACTTGCTACCAGTTGTATGTACATGTACAACATTCTCAATTCAGTACGACACTCGCAAAGAATGCACGCCATTTTTATAAAATATCATTCAATGTGGTATTTTTCTCAGATGGCATGGACGTGTGGCACTGAAGAGTTTCACACGGGTGCAAAGAAAGGTGAATTTTCGAATTTATCAATAAGCTTTGTTGGGAGATAACGATTTTGCATGGATGCAGGCCAGCTTCAGTGACATTATCATATGGGAAACCACATACACTGTACCAAACGTACCAAAAACAGATCAGTTTTAGTGACAACGGGTGTGTAAAAAATTCTCTAAACAAACATTTAACGGTGCAAAGTTATGTAAAATGCAAATACTGAGTTAAGTATATGAAACTTTTTCTGAAGACATTTTTTAGTTAATTTTGACAAAGGTTGAGCATTGTGAGCGATCATCCTAAGCAATGCGTATGTAATAAACGTATAATATGTAGGTATGGAATGTAGCAAAGATGTGTTCCATTGGCACAACACGTTCAATAGCCCGAGTATAATATCAGACCGGGTTCATAGGGTGCCAACGAATCCAGCCGGCAATCAAACCCCGTGGTGCCACACATAAACGCACACCAACAACAAGTCAGCGTAAGTACAATGTTACATAAACAAACAATTCAAAATCAAGTTGCGTACAAATTAATTTCTGCATCATAATATAGTTTGAAATTAGAACTTATTGAGTTGAAAGTTGTTTTTGTGAAATGTTGCGATTGTTTGTGATCCGCCACGATGAGTGGTATGGGATATATTAGGTGGGACATATGCGGGCAGATGGCACATTGTGGTCAGGCGTGCCAGGGATGTTTGATTGGGTGACATCCTTTAAATGTACCACCAGTATCATACTATTTCAGTGTCATTATCAAACAAAGTATGGGAACAGTTTTTTAGAAACCCATCGTTTTGCGAAACTTGATTAGAAATTGATTGCGGTTTTCTTGTGGGATGACTTAGTTTACAGTTTCCCAACGATAACATGACAGCTAATTGTGCGCAAATGCCGCAAACACACAGTGGGCTATAGCAAAATTTTCGTATTACGAAGTGTTATATTCGTATATGTAGACAATGACAACAACTATGTACGAACAACCAACAAGTGAACTCAGTGAATTTCGTTAACTGATGTAGTAAAGGGCAGAATTACAACATGTACATGTGGTGTAGATGAACACATCGATCAAGTCCAGTGTCCAGTCGAACATTAGAACAATGAACAATGAGTTCGCAAACTGCGATCGCACTTAGGGAAAATAGATTTAATGGATTGCGTTAAGACTTAGAGTTCCGAAAAGTTCTAATGAAAATAGTAGATTTGAACGGTTTCAAATGGTATGGTTGATCCGATAGTGTGCCAAGCATTGTATCGTTAGTTAACCCGCCACTGGTGTCAACGGGAAAGTAGAAGGTGTGGTGAATCTGGACAACTTTGTATGTAGCAACCACTTGGTCTTGTCCATCAACACTCACAAACACGTCAAAACCTATCCACTATGGTTCGTCGCGGTAAACAATTCACATTTCTGTGTCTATCTATGTACATACATAGGACGTTAGGACAGATTTTGAACCCCAGTTGTTGAACCCCTATCATCGTTTATAACCTTGATCTATTTTCTACCTTTGTCTTAAGTCGAATGAATAAACACTGAACCAGTTTCTGGAACAGAAAACGTTTTTTAGTCAGTTTACAATGGATTATAAACAGAGACATCATAATCCCGTGACGTTGGTTGATTTAACCCGAATGGTGTGAGCCATGCCGCCACAATCGGAATGAGAAGACGATGAGGTACAAATAATGTATTGTATGGAGGGCAGTACTTGCTAAACATTCATGATGCATCCTGTAAATACACGATGGCATTACTCAGATTACTGTATGTTGTCACAAGCGGCATAAGCCCTCGTCATGCAGGCTTTCAGGCCAGAAATTTCAGGATATCGAAAAACATTCATGAAGGGAAGGGAAATGAAAAACTGGAGGCGTGTTTTGTTAGGCTAGTGAAATGAAGGAAAATTATGTTGTAGGTTATACACTTGACGCACAACCCAAAACAATAATCATAATTTATTTGTTATGTAGTATACCAGAGGCTGGAGTATTCATATATATTTGTCACTCAACGATGAGTCCTATGGTGTATCCAGGGTTTCTTGTTAGCCGAAAAATTTTTGGTGCGCAATTAAAAATCAAATCTGCAAATGGCACGCATTAATTTTTTAAATAAATATAAAATTTTTCAATCAACATTTAACAGCATATTAAAGCTAACACTGCGCTTAATTGATTGCAATTGTGTGTAACGGGTTCATAAACGAATAATTTTTGATAACAGTTCATATAACCTTGACCAAGCTATAAAACCATGAAGCTCTTACATATTTTACTGTATATTGATAAAAAATGATCTGAAAAACAACGATAATAAATAATAAGGCTTAGTCACGTAATGCCGTAACAAATTCGTACAGCATCGAGTTAGATTAACAGACTAAAGTCATGCCATATAATCCTGAATCGTTGGATGAGTGAAAAAAACAAGCATATTTTTAATAAAACATATTAAAGTTTTAGCTTTTAGTCGACTAATTCTTATGTTAAGGAAAAGTGAAATCAAATCGGACATTGTTGATCTTATTGTCTTTCCTTCATTCTATATTTGGATGGGTATCGCGCTATTGATTTGATAAATTTCAGTTGCACCGGCTATAGTGGTAGCGATCAGTGCAGGCATCTGGCCGGATGACTATGGCACCCAAACATAGTTAGTCATTATCATTAAAAAATTTCCGTATCATTTTTCTTGTCACTAAAATCACAAATTATATTTGAACCTTGCATATAATTTGGTTTTTTTTAGCTGTTTCACCCGCAGCCGTACACCAGCCATGTGGCTGTTTGTTGGACCCGTAGTCGCTGTTATGGCCGTTAGTTATCCTATTGCTGTTTATGTTATTTATTTTAAAATACAAAATCCGATTTTTCAGGAAATATTTCAATGCTTGTTGTTTCTTTCAGGTTAATCTTACTTTCTTGGCAGTGGCCTTCAAAGTGGTTTTTGGTGTCAAGGCCGGTCCCAAGGCCAATATGTACGCCAAGGTGAAGGGATGGCTCAAGGTTGAACTTGACTCACTCACTCACTCACTCACTCACTCACTCACTCACTCACTCACTCACTCACTCACTCACTCACTCACTCACTCACTCACTCACTCACTCACTCACTCACTCACTCACTCACTCACTCACTCACTCACTCACTTACTCCAGGGATCGTCCATGCTGTTGTGTTTGCTCGGTCTGACCTGGGCATTCGGCTTTGGTCTGCTGCTGACCCCAGTCGGTCTAAACATCGCGTTTGCCTACGTTTTCACCATCCTCAATTCACTGCAGGTCAGGCTCATTCCTGATCTTGATAATTTCATTCAAAAAAGTTTTTGAAGATAATTGTAGAAAGAAAATTTGCTATTTGATTGATTACAGGGTGTGTTTATATTCGTGTTTCACGTTGTGATGAACGACAAGGTGCGATCGGCACTGGTCAAGTGGGCCAGACACAACTGCACTTGGTGTATGCCAAGGGTGTCCGATAGCACGTTCAATAGTGCAAACAGCAACCAGCAGATACTCGATAAGGTTTACATCATAGATCATATTACAATACTCACTTGTTTAAATTAAGATAATTTTCACTTTTGTCAGTTATCAGGATATATAAAAACTCAAGCTGAACACTTGTGGACGTATGTACATCAACACAGTATCATTCTTCTGGGTATATTGTACATTCCATCGCATGTGCTTTGTTATTTAACCGTGGTTTTCGTTTGAAATTTTTAGTTTGGTGTAAAAACCGATTACCAAATATTTAACATAAAGTAAATATTTTCAGAAACAAAAAAAGCGAAGAGACGCTAAGATGAGCAGCAGTGATGATGCTTTCAACACAAACTCAACGGCTACCACTGGTTGGCAAGACTGACTGACTGACTGACGGACTGACTGACTGACTGACTGACTGACTGACTGACTGACTGACTGACTGACTGACTGACTGACTGACTGACTGACTGACTGACTGACTGACTGACTGACTGACCTGTCTTCAGACTCACAACCCAACTCGCACATCTACACTCTGCCGTCATGGCCACTCGACCAGGATGCCGATGAAAATGAGGAGAATATGAAACGCGAACGGAAGCTGATGGAAATGGCACAGCAACGATTCTCCAGTCCACCGCATGGTTGGCGGACTGATTGATTGGTACATCATATAATTATTCGAACTTATTTACATTGATTGACTGATTGGCAGGACTGGCGGTATTGACAGTAAGTAGTTAACGTTATTGTGTTTCAGTGTACGACATGCTGACGCCACCATCTGTCATGTACAACCGAGGCATCAACAGCAACGACACTCATCAGTACGAGAGCATCGATCAGTATCATAACAAAAGTTCTCCGCCACCAAAGTACTCCGTTGATTGATCATGTATCATGTATTAAATAAATCATGATGACTCAACGAGTTCTTTTGTTTTTAGTTTACCTGTATATAATCGATCATTATGACAGTTTAAAATATATCTAAAACACATTTTTTCTGGACAATCCATCATGCTCAGTTGATGAGCTTCTTTGGACTTTTCTTTCTTCTTTTTTCTTCTGGTTATCTGATATTTGTTGCACGATCATATTGATAGTTACAGAGTGATATCACATGTTGTGAAGATTTTGAACCGGTGCTTCTTATACGCCTTTATTTAACATATATGTAATTATTATCGTTTTCCGTAGCATTTTGTTAGCGGATTATCATTCAGTTATTCATATATATAATCCTATCATTTTACATGTTCTGCGAGTCGAGCTTCTGTGATAAGCGAAAAGTAGGCAATAAATGGAACATAACAATTGGATGTGTTTTTTATGATTATGGTTGAAAGTTAACGGCTTCCTTCGGCAGAATCTCATCCCTGAGTTGTTTGCAAGTGGGCACCCGGCCGAATCCGTACTCAATGTTCTTCAATGTTGCCGTCTGCAACAACGCAAAACATCACAAAAACCAACTGATTAGGCGCAAAAAAGTTAACTGTAAAATAACAAAAACATAATGTTTCAGTAACAAATACAATCTTTGTGGCAAATTTTCTACGTGTAACTGTGTTAGGCGAGTGAGTTGAGATGAGTGAGTGAGTGAGTGAATGAGTGAGTGAGTGAGTGAATGAGGGAGTGAGTGAGTGAGTTCTTACCCACCCTGTGGTCTGCACTTTGTGATGTTTCAAAGCCAGTAAAATGTATTCCTGAGTTTGATCAAATCATTCGCCCAGAAACATACTATGGGTTTTTTTAAATAACGAATAACTCGTGCATCAAAAAAACTACATACATAGGTAGCCTACCTGTAGTTCTTGATTGACGGTGGCTGTGCCATCTTTGAGGAAGACCACCCTGTAGTCCCTGTTGAACGCTGATCGGGCCGTCGTCTCGCAGCACAGATTCGTCATCACACCTCCGATTATAACCGTGTCCACCTTAAAAGTTATCCGAATTATATTTTTTCTCTGCGATCTGCGACAATAAATGATTCGGTTGTTGCTAATATAGGCGTGCCACTTGGAACTGAGATTTCGGATAACTTTCAGTGACCCACTTTCTAACTGAAAAAAACATGAGTCTGTGGTGCAGCGGTTAGCACGTCTGTGTACTGAACAGATGGTCGTGAGTTCAAAACCTACCATGAATTTGAAATCTCGAACTTTCTTGGCTGGGCTAGAACTCGTCGACTTATGGTTCATAACCTTCTTCCATCGCAGAATCGACTCTAACGGCGTATTAAAGAATGCATCATAACGGCGTTTCTCATCGACAATGATGTCACCCAGATCACGTTGTACGTCCAGTTCAGGCAGCTGCTGCCAAGAGGCGTCTCCGATCAAAGCCAAATCGTGCTGAAACACATCCAGATGCTAGTAATGTACAGTATGTGCAAGACAAAAATTATTGAGTTTGACCAGGCATTATAAGCGTGGAACGCAAAAATAAATCATTGTATGTAGTTCATTATAAATCTTTGTCTTGCGTTTATTGTTCAAATGTGAATGTTACTTTAGGAACCTTCCAGAATTCGCCCATGACTCCCGTGTCCCATTCCATGTACCGATGACCATGCAGAGTGAAGATGACCGGTATCTGAATATCATGTGAACAACAGCAACAACAACAACCACAACAACAACAACAACAACAACAACAACAACAACAACAACAACAACAACAACAACAACAACAACAACAACAACAACAACAACAACAACAACAACAACAACAACAACAACAACAACAACAACAACAACAACAACAACAACAACAACAACAACAACAACAACAACAACAACCACAACAACAACAACAACAACAACAACAACAACAACAACAACAACAACAACAACAACATTTTGTCGGCGGCACAGCGCAATCGTATCGTTGAGCTCCTTGATCATTTTATCGGTGATCATGGGGCGGAATTTTTCCTGGAACAGAGATTTACAGTATTATGGTGTTTTCAGATGCATACGTTTCTAACCAAAACACAACTTTAATATGCGTTAAGATGGCCTATAAAAGAACATGCATTCTGACTGATACAGTAATGTTAAACAATAAAACTAAAGGCTGACACCATCTTAACCTGCATGTCGATGACCAGAAAGGCGAATCGGTGTTTGGGTCCTGTGGCACCGATGTTCGGTGGTGTGGAAGCTGTGTGGAAGATTTCATCGTATTGGCCAATTGGTAAAGCATTGATGGGTAGTACTGCATATGTGAGTGAGTGAGTGAGTGAGTGAGTGAGTGAGTGAGTGAGTGAGTGAGTGAGTGAGTGAGTGAGTGAGTGAGTGAGTGAGTGAGTGAGTGAGTGAGTGAGTGAGTGAGTGAGTGAGTGAGTGAGTGAGTGAGTGAGTGAGTGAGTGAGTGAGTGAGTGAGTTACATAGTATGTGAGTGAATGACTGATTCATATGGTTGTTGAACAACAGTATCATACAGTAGTGTGTATAACCTGCTGCCGAATTGGTCAATTCACTCACTGTCCATACCGTCCACACCACAGCCAACAAGTGAAAGACCATAATGTGTGACGTTACGCTAAAAAGTCAACGTTGATGTAACAATGTATGTATAATGGACGGTAATCTCATAGTCCATGTATTACATGTCTAGATACTTAATAAAAATTGATAAATATAACTACATTACTAAATAAAACGTGTTCATTTTATACGAATTCCAATGACTGGCTACAATAAATGGTAACAGTTTGTTGAATGTGCCCCCGCATCCGTGCGTCTGCTCGTTGACTTCTGTTCAAACAAAACTGTTAATCGTTTCAACTTATTCGGACAGCCATTAAAGGGTTCTGATTTCGTGTGTGACTTTTGAAGATTTTTTTACATGTATGTAATCTGAATGTAATTTACAGAAGCTGTTATTTCCGGTTGCAAGAATTTGGTTTGTCGGTTTCCGGATTCATTTAGGGATTTCTATGCGTGCTTGCATTTTTCCATAACTGACATTGCATTCTTATGGGACTTGAAAAATAAACGATTTTTAAAGATCTAGAAGTATGAATATTATTATACGATCCCCATTCGATAACAAGTATGGAAGATGATTGTCTAATGAGAGTGAATGATGACCTACGCCTGACTGACTTCTGGCCACGTTGATTATGATGTCGGTTGTGACTGACCGAAAGCAAGGCACTCCCACTTTACCTGTACACTTAACTACTTGCATCGATAATAACAACGTGTTCTAAACTATTTCCAGTTTGCCACTTTTAATTTGCGTTCCGTTTTCTAACCGTTATTTTTTAATGATTTTGAGCATGAAACGTTGTTTTGAAGTGCACGAATGCAGTTTTTGTTGTTTAACAGAATAGTTAAGAGAGCTTCAAAATTCACGCTCAGTGAATTTCGTACCGGTTCTGTTACAATTGGGAAAACACCTTTTTATCGTGAGTGGACCGCACGAGATAACATGGTTTGTTTACAATTATCCCAAAAACGAAGCTGTTTTATGACCGTAAATTGACAGCTTCATGTATTTATTTGTGAACGTGGATAAACATGATCATAAATGATGTGGTCGGTTATCAACCTTGGTTGGTTTTCCAAAACACTGTGTCTCTCGATTCCAGACTAAGCGTTACCTTCCGTGAGATTCACGTACTTAACTGTTTACAACAAATTATATTTCAGCTGAATTAATTTTTGATTGTAGATGTACAGGGTTCGTGCAAATTTCGTATGCTTGAGTGAGTTTAAAAAGAAAAAATCGTAAGGTAAGACATGTGATCCAAACAACTGACGTACTGTATATATATTTTAAAATCTTTCCGGAACCAAATACATTGTAAATAGCCCGACAAGGTCAAAAAGGCGATTTCATTTGCACAATATATTGTAGTCGTAGAGCATGAAAAATATACAAAAAGCAACTATGACGACCTCATGGAACGAGATCACGGTATAGCTGATTTATTGTTACCGCATGTGGCCCTGCATTGACACTGCGCGCATGCGAAACATTAGGTCCAATTTTAGAGTTGCCTTTTTCCTTTTCAATTTCGAAATTTAACCCATTTAGTTTTCAGAATAAGTTTCACCAATGCATTTCGAAGTTTCTAAACAGAAAAATAAAATAGTTCATTGCTGCAAAGTTGTTGTAACACTGCTGCCAAATTTCTCATTAATGTTTTCACATGCGCACATGGACAAAGCAAGTCACACACGGTAACAATAAACTAGCTATACATAACATATTGCCAAAATATACGAGTAATGTGAACAAATAATGCGGATGAGTTGAGTAAAGTCCCCTTGGTGCTCAGGCGTAAACGCAGCCCAGTAATAGCGCCGTTTGAGCATGAGCTTTACTCCGTTTGAGCATGAGCTTTACTCCGTTTGAGCATGAGCTTTACTCCGTTTGAGCATGAGCTTTATTCCGTTTGAGCATGAGCTTTACTGCGTTTTAGCATGAGCTCTGCGATTTAACACGAGCTTTGCTGCATTTGAACATGAGCTTTGCTGCGTTTTAGCATGAGTTTTACTGCGTTTTATAACACGAGCTCTGCTGCGCTTGGACAAGAGCTCAAATGGGACGTAGGGCATCTGGTGACTAAAAGCGATCTACGCATTCATTCATACATAGAAAGCTTTTTACATGCATTTAGTATAACAAAAATAACTCGTTTTTTGATGCAGTTAAGTACGTTACTCAAGTGCATCTTCGTTTGTAATATTGGTCACTATCACTGGCCCCGAGACTGGTGGCTGAGTGCAGGTGTGTGTGCTGCTTCGAGTCACTGCATCTGCTCTGCCGGTTTATGTTTTTATCGATCAAACTTTTTCTGAGTTCACTCGCCGGGTGAAGTTGCGACTGATCGGTGAATGTATTGGAGCGAACTCGAATGCCATCCTCCAGGTCCTCAATGTCCTTGGATCGGGATCTGAGTCGATCGGGCAGGTTCTGCAGTTCGCATTTGGGCATGCGACCGTTGACATTGTGCCGATCTGAAGTGGACCTGACACTACCTCGGTCGTACGTCAGCTTGGGCAGAGGCACACTACGTTTCGATGAACGATGGCTGAAATACATTATCTGGTCAACACATTGTCTCGCACACTCCTAGATTTGTCACAATTAACACCCTGCCGTCAAGAAAAGTTATAATATATTTGATATTGAGATGCACCATTGTTCTAACATATTGTTATCCATTGTTCTAACATTCATTATTGAGAGAAATACGATATAAACAAAAACGCCTGATTTATGAAGAAAAAGAACCCGAAGTTAACATTATCTTTTTGTCTTCCCAAACAGACCCAGAAAAGTCAAGGATAGGTAAGCAAATCAAAATTGATACCCAATATTAAGATTGGAGCATTCCATGTTGTACCATGAAAACCAACCATCACTGCTACAGTTTCATACATACGTCCAAAGTTATATCTGAATCATAGTAACATCCTTATAACCTTGGAAAAGTTGTAGAGTTTTACGCCAGTAAAAGATAAACAAAAATTGTACACTTTATGTGTTTTTTAAATGAGTATAACAGACCTGCGGTTATCTTCAGACGGCGCTTTCTCCGTACTTCTGGAAAACCACTTGAACAGTGAAGTGCCGGGTTGTGTTCCGATACTGGTGGTCGACGCCATACGACTGAACACAAAACACATCATTTGAATAACATGACTGATTGAAGAAAACATCATATGAAATACAATTGTAAATAGTTTTCCAAGCATCGAAATCTGACAGTACATTCAACCTAGCAGGCTTTAACAAACACAAATTCTGATATGGTATTAGTGAGTCGTAGTAACGGTTTGAGTAATCCAGAAGTTTTAGTAAAAAAAACAGAAGATAGTATAAAGCGAGTGCTCACCTCATTCCATTAATGGTAATGGACAGTCTGCTGGGATCCAATCGTTTGCACAACATGGTGGCCAGTAGAAGGCGACGGTAATTCGAATTGAACACCATGTAAACCACGATCGTGCTCGCTGAGTTGAATAGCACCTGGAAAACATTCACAAATATTAACAATTCATTAGCATACTAATATTAACCTATACAACATTCACACACACAAGAATTTTTTATTTTAAATTATGAAAAGTCTTGATAAAAGTTGAGCATGCTGGAAAAATTCGCCCAAACCGTTCAAAAAATCGCTCTTTTATGTAAGTACATATGTTAACACAATGACCCATGCTTATTTATCTGACTCATTAGAATGAACACTAAAACTAAAAAAATAGTTGGGAATAATATATACTGTGTATTTGTATTAATAAGAATCGAACCATGATGTTGCCCATCTCAACGCTGATGCGCCAAGCGTGATGTGCGAGCATGTGCTGGTTGTTGGTCAGGTTGCACACCAGCTCGACCACGTTGTTCATGAATGGAAGCAGGTTGCACACAAGGAAGATTATCACGATCGTCAGCCTGTATAACACATTCACTTGTTTTACACAACAATTTATTTTTTCAGCATAAAAGTAAGGCTCTGAATTCATGCACGTCGAAAACGTGAATCAGTTATTGGTCTGTTATGAAATTTACGGATTATAAGCAAAGTTATGTGATTTTTACAGGCAATTGAAATGAATCAAATATCGCAGACTGGATACAAGACTATTGCTTTTTTCGGTGGTTAATCGTTATCTGGTTAAGTAGATAGGTTTTGCTAGAATAACTACTGTACGTCGTCAAGTAAACAAACAACATGAACATGTGGCACCAACATTTGTCTGGTGATGTTGCGATCGCGCGCGTGTCGCGTGTTCGTGCTACTGTAATTTAATACAACGTTTTAATTGTAATTATTATTAAAATCATGTACTTTTATATAGATCTTAAGGCAATGTTATATCTTTAAAAATAGTTGTACATTCATGTATAGCGGATAATGAATATCTCCAGAATGAAAATATTCAACTTTGCCGTCCTTCAAATGTAGAATACAATTCGCGATCCATAGTATGCAATTTTTCCCTGCAAACAATTCACATTTCAAAAAATTTCATTCCATATTTAGTGATTTGCATTCCAGATTTGGTGTACGGGCAAAGTTGATTTTTTATGGAGATATCAAACGGCCACTATAGACTAACTTGACTAATATTGACTAATATTGAATAATATTGAATAATATATACTAACGCGATTGAGCACATGGACTTGGATGACTGCATGCGACGCATCTGCTGCAGTGTGACAACCTTGGATATGTCCGACTGTTTCTGGATGGGTTCGGGCACACTGGCCGTGTATCGCTTCATTGGCTTATCGTCATTGGGGGGACATTGCGAGGCACGACGTAGGGTGGAGATGGTCGAGGCAATCCGACGGTTCTGTAAAACACACCACCATTTTGAAATACCAATTAGGATAGTCGTTTTGGGTTCGTTAGCACATTCGAATGCAGTTATACTTTTGTTAGCGAATACTAAAGGAATTTATACAAAGCAAGGTTATCCCAAATACGAGCAAGTACATATGTATGTACATACAGTTTACGATTGTCCCGAATTAAAACGTAAACATGCAAGTTGCTAAGCACATAATAAAGCTGGTAGAAGAACGAACATTATGTTTTTACACCCACAAAAAATCACGATCAAACGCGGACACAAACAATAGTTTACAGATACTTGATGGATGGAGGATTGAATTTTACCTCATGGATGGTGAACATGACTTGTTTCACCACTCCTTTATCCTCCTTCTCTTCCTACAAACGAATCATTTGAATCAAACATTGTTAATACCTAATATACTTTGGTTTTTGATAAGATTCTTCCACCGTTTAAAAAACGTGAGATTCAGCTGAAACTACATACAAAGATGGAAGTTAACCAGTTAAATGAAAAAAATTCTCGATGGGAAGCAATGAACATAGGTGTGGAAACATCTACAGTTTTTATAAGAAGTTTCATTGGTACTGGAAAGTATTTATAAGATGTCAAAGATAAATTTGTAGTAGTAGTAGTTGTAACCGAAAAGAACCAATATTTTTCAACGAACCCGTGTTTGTGGCTGTGGCATGAGCGTACTGCTGTACTCGTTCTGACTCAAGTTATCCTGATCCATCTCTGAACCTGATTCACGACTGATCAACGACTTGCTTTTCAGGGCGCAGTTACGGTAAACCATTCGCCTTTCTTTGGCCATTGACTCGGTTGATAGCACCGTGGCGTGACTCGCTTGTCGACTCCGATTGTTCGCCGACTGCATTCATGAGTATAGTCACTCACTCACTCACTCACTCACTCACTCACTCACTCACTCACTCACTCACTCACTCACTCACTCACTCACTCACTCACTCACTCACTCACTCACTCACTCACTCACTCACTCACTCACTCACTCACTCACTCACTCACTCACTCACTCACTCACTCACTCACTCACTCACTCACTCACTCACTCACTCACTCACTCACTCACTCACTCACTCCTCATTCACTCATTCACTCACTCACTCACTCACTCACTCACTCACTCACTCACTCACTCACTCACTCACTCACTCACTCACTCACTCACTCACTCATTCACTCATTCACTCACTCACTCACTCCCTCACTCACTCACTCACTCACTCACTCACTCACTCACTCACTCACTCACTCATTCACTCACTCACTCACTCCCTCACTCACTCACTCACTCACTCACTCACTCACTCACTCATTCACTCACTCACTCACTCACTCACACACTCACTGTCTAACCACACTTATTGTTGAAGCAGATTGAGGTGCCAGTGAAACACAATCTGATGGCGCTAAGGATGGACCATCAGGATCGACGGATGACTTAGGATCGTTGATGACGGATGGTGGTTCAGAGGGATTAAGGTTGGATGTGGTTGCGATTATTTGCTTGATGATACAGGACGCTGGCGAACGACGATCCATCGTCAGACTCAGACCCGTGTTCACTGCGTCCTACAAACAAAGTTACTATCAGTTACACCTATTTACATATATTGATTTTGATCAATATTGCATTTTTTATTCCGATTTTCTGGATATTAACCATAAGTGACCAATTTTTATAATAAAGAATTCAAATTTTTCGCATTGATTAGCATTAACGTACCTGTTTGTGCATTGCCCTGCTCATGGTGAGACACTGTACGATACGGGCACTCGTTGTGATCAGGATGGCAAATGGCACAGCGAACATTACCAGCATGTAGATCACACTTAACATTAAAATACATGATAAACATTGACACTCTCAATCGATTACGAGACTGATTTTGAATGTCCTCGTTTTATTGGTTATTTATAAGGCTATTCCGTGTACGAATTATTGGCTGACATAAAATATTAATGTTCACTGATACATGTATCGGTTTATGCATTTCTCTAATGTTCAGAAATTGACCCAAATTTAATTAAAATGCATATAGGAAATAATATCTGACATTACTTCATTAATCACATCAATTACTGAAATCTTACTTCATAAATTGCAGTACATAAATCATTGAGACTAACTGTAAACGGGCAAATCAGTAGTAAAAAAACAAGTTTACAAAAGTAATAATTTAGAAAATAACTAAATTAGAATATAATTAGAAACGAGTTAGAACTAACACATGATAGATGAGCATATGCAGCCAGCTCTTGTCGACGGTAGGCAGTGATCGGTACACGTCACCGAGATGCACCATCTGACACTCAACCAAGCTGATCTCGAACCAAACCGGTAATGTCTTGATTGAGCAGAAGAACTGAAAACAAACAATACCTTTAATATCACACCTCACATCGTACAATCTACTGCACTCATGAAGCAAACTTTTTTGTATCAAAGTAGACTTTTTGTCGTAGATATACGTTCTAAACTACAAAAAAAACTTTTTTGTAGTTTAGAACGTATATCTTAGTCGGTCTATTGTAAGTGAGTGAGTGAGTGAGTGAGTGAGTGAGTGAGTGAGTGAGTGAGTGAGTGAGTGAGTGAGTGAGTGAGTGAATGAGTGAGTGAGTGAGTGAGTGAGTGAGTGAGTGAGTGAGTGAGTGAGTGAGTGAGTGAGTGAGTGAGTGAGTGAGTGAGTGAGTGAGTGAGTGAGTGAGTGAGTGAGTGAGTGAGTGAGTGAGTGAGTGAGTGAGTGAGTGAGTGAGTGAGTGAGTGAGTGAGTGAGTGAGTGAGTGAGTGAGTGAGTGAGTGAGTGAGTGAGTGAGTGAGTGAGTGAGTGAGTGAGTGAGTGAGTGAGTGAGTGAGTGAGTGAGTGAGTGAGTGAGTGAGTGAGTGAGTGAGTGAGTGAGTGAGTGAGTGAGTGAGTGAGTGAGTGAGTGAGTGAGTGAGTGAGTGAGTGAGTGAGTGAGTGAGTGAGTGAGTGAGTGAGTGAGTGAGTGAGTGAGTGAGTGAGTGAGTGAGTGAGTGAGTGAGTGAGTGAGTGAGTGAGTGAGTGAGTGAGTGAGTGAGTGAGTGAGTGAGTGAGTGAGTGAGTGAGTGAGTGAGTGAGTGAGTGAAGTGAGTGAGTGAGTGAGTGAGTGAGTGAGTGAGTGAGTGAGTGAGTGAGTGAGTGAGTGAGTGAGTGAGTGAGTGAGTGAGTGAGTGAGTGAGTGAGTGAGTGAGTGAGTGAGTGAGTGTAATTGTAGTATGATTACACCAACGAGCGTGATGAGCATAGCGGCACGTATGTTCTTGTTGGTGATTGTGTGTTGTGCCTTGAGTGGATGGCACACAGCCACGTACCTTTGCAGGCACACCAGTACGGTCGTATACACGGTCAGCGTTTGAAAGGTCAGACCCAGTGGATACGTCACCCTATAATCGTCATCAAGTCAAGTCATTGCCCTAGTATGTATTATCGTTCTCAGGTGAATATTATCTTCTAATTTAAGTTATGATAATAATCTGAGTGAGTACTATATTGGGTAGATTATGTATCACGTGTCATAGTGGTGCGAAAGTTGGATTGATTTGTCTTTGTCCGACACAAAGTTCACCGAACAAAACAGACCACAAGCACATTCAAATTCAAGAGTGCTTTATTTAGATGTTATAATTTGGTCAGGGTTTCTTGTTATCAAAAATAAATTTTGTGGGTTGGTTACGCACGTATGCAATTAATTGAGCGCAATTTTCGTATGTTTTCGAAAGGTTGTGTAAAAAAGTATTTATTTCTCGAAAGTTCAAAAATGCGCCAAAAACAAATTTGAATTCAAACTTCGCGCCAAATTTTTTTTGGTTAACAAGAAACCCTGAATGGGCTATACAACAAGACTAATTTGGGTCGAACTAATTTAATTCATGTAAAAGCATATCGTACTATATAATTTTGGAAACACAAGTTGTAATATCGTCCTTAGTGGAGATTACATACATAATACTAACATGAGTACATACGGGTAACATTTGAGCAATGCCAGATGTTGAGTGATCTCAGCGGTCATGGGCAAAATCAGAAATCCGATATTGCATAGAGACAGGCCCATATCGCTGACTGATAACATGAACAGCAGCTGGTTGTTCTTTGATCTGGACAACTGCGACTTGCTGAACACGTAGATGTTGAGTGAATTGCATAGAACGCTCAACAGACCTGCAAACAAAAACACAAACTTTTATGTAAATAAAAAGCTGCGAAAGGACTGAAAAAAAATAAATCCAATTCCGTAACTTTATATTCTAAACCTCTTCACAGCTAATCCATGTTTTTTATACATTCCTAGGAACATTACAGCGATACAGAGGGCATTTCATTGCATGTTGTACCGTGTTTTTCGAGATTTTAATTAGACTACATTACTTAATAATGATATGTTATAAAATTCATTCATTTATTTTAAATTCAAAAAAGTTTTTAAGTATTCAAATCAGCATCAAATCAAAGTAACCGATTGGAAATAAGATGGTGAGTCGCATGTAAATCTGGTCCAATGGGAATATGCCAGCTGCCGATGGACATACCTCGGTTTCCGAGTCATTCGGTTGCATTCCGATCGTGCTGGGTCAGGTTATCTGGCAACTGTCATCTGAAATACAACATAAATAAACAAATAAATATAAAGCAACATGGGCAAGCTGTGGATATTTTTTGTTAATTGATTGGCGTGATCAATCGGACAGTTTGTATCATGGTATTCTTTTGTATTGGAATTGGAAGATAATTTGATTGACAGATGAAATGTTTAGGTAAATATCATATCAACAAGGTTGTATAAATTAATTACGATGAACATAACGGGTGTTGGATGGTTCATGCCTCAGGCGTAACTGTATCAATGAACTTATTAAACGTACATATGTATTCTTTATCCAAACTCGTTTAGATAAAATCTCATTTCCGCATCCTTTAAATGAGTCATTAATTAGCAACGACTTTTCAAAACCAGCAATGATAACGAGTAATTACCTAGATTATGATGGTTATTAAGTACAACATTAATAAAGAAATTGCCAGACACGCCGATACGCCATAAATTATTGACAAATATCACACCGGATTCTGAGACTTGAAGCCAAAGCTTGTTTTGTTACCCAAGTTATCTGCTAGTCCTAGTTGCATGGCTTCTTTACGTACATCCATGTTTTGCCATGATAATCAACCGATTACATGCTTACATGATACGCAAATTTATCTGATTGGCTAATTTTGGTACTCTTACTTGGGTGATTTTAATAATCCGGAGTCAAACTAGATCGGAAAGGACAAATGCTAAACGTACATACAGGGTGCTAGAAATAATGTCAGTTTAGTGACCTATATTTTATCGTGACTTGATAAGCACATCTAAGGAGTATTTTCATTCACTTCCGTTCCCGTATATAAGTAATGAAAAAAAATGCAAGTTTGCATTTATTACTGGGTGTTTTTCATATTGTCATTACTAACTTGATTAAGTTAAGATATGGTTATGAAAGCAGAAATTGGCTTTGTGTTATCAGAATCAAGCTTCATCGGATCGTAACCTAGTATCAATGAAACAAATTATAAACAAACCTACTATGATTATCTGACTTTAATCTTTATGGTAGTCGCTAATGTCAAACAACTAAGGTACCGGGAAAAATATTTATATTCTGTATAAGATTACGCTTATGAAACTTCATGCATAATAAACGAATAAAAGCTGATTATGATATCCACTCAACAATGAAAAAAAATCTGACAGTGTTGGTGTTGACAAACAAGACAGTGTTGGTTTCATTAAAATATGAATTTATTAATCAAAAAATTAAGTTTATAATTTCATTTACTTATTTATGTTTTTAGTTACAGAATGTGCATGTGTTTTATTGCTAGTGTATACCATAAATGGTAAATACCGCAACTAAAATTCCTAATTGGTTAACAATGTATCAAGTTTTCACTAATACATACATAAAACATAGTCGACTGGTGTAACTGAAAAGCAGACATGAAATGTGTGGATGCAAGTTGTTGAGTGGAACGTCAGGCACCTCGTTATGCCCGATCAAGCAAACTCAGCATGAAAGCAAGCATGTACAAAACCAGTGCCTGTTCCGAAACAGATATACTCGCATGGAACAGCAGTGCCTTCCCTAATCCCTATGCAAACAATAACATTTAACATTCGTCCGATGAACCTGAACCATCTACATTATTTTAGATCTGTTTCCGAATCATGAATGTAAAAAAATATGTTTTCTAAATTACCGTGGGCTGCGATTTATGTGTCAGTTGTGCCTGATTAGAATAATCAAACTTCATGCCAGCAGAATAGATAAATAAATCAACGTGGAATTTTCAAAGACTGTTTAATTTTAACGGATCGGCTGAAATGATCTGATCACATGAATACATACTTACACATCTGTTGACTTTATTCGATCCATGATCGCTGTGAAGCCTATTCGCAGCAACGACTTTACGATTATGTCTTTGAATATGAATGGGTTACTTCCTCTATGTAATTCAGCTATAGCTAATCTACAGACGGATTTATTCTGTTTGTCCTATAGAATAGTTGAAATTATAAACATAACAAACAGTTCAGTGGCAACGGGTAACGGGTTACCTTAGTTATGTATATTGCGACATCCAATTTGAGTAATATTGGTTATTAGTTGACAAGTACATAGCGCGAATCAATCGAACATATTTACTGTAGAATACATTAGTGTTTGTGTATTTAAAATGGAACAGATGTACTGTAATCCATGTGTTAATGTAAACATTACTGGTCGACTCAGTTGTATTCAATTACATGGTCTTTATAAATGTTTATCGAACTTGTATGTCCACGCATTTAAGTTGAGTCACCGAAGGTAATTTCGTATTTATTAGCGGTCTGATTTGTCTGAAGACTGGGTAGTGTAGGTACTAATAGAATCACGCTAAGGTCACATGTCCACGGTAACTCATGTCTGCGGTTAACTATAAACTAACGTGACTTCGGGTAAATTCTAGATTTTATTTAATAGTACATAGATGAGAAAAACACACGAGTGTACATGTGTTGTTGCGATATGGTATTTGTATACATAATCCAAGTTCTCGAGTTCGGCGCATTCGAATTGTGCTTCTGACGATCTCCGGTAATCGGGATGAGGAAGCAGATGTAGCAGTGTGGAAGTGAATACTTGCGGTGATTTGCATTTATATGAGACAATCTGGTAGCAACAACAACACTATTTACGTTGGCTCATACAAGTAAATATTTTCGCAATGTTTCCGATGACAGTTAGGCCCTTCAACTTGCTAGCACCCCGGGGAGTTGTTGGGTGCTGTTTCGGTATACGATACGTCCATATACCCGATCGTGTCACCGTTTGTCTTGACTATTCTATTTGTACCCGACAATCTGTACAACCGACCAGTCCTTTGTTTTGTGCAACCACAATTCATACCCAAAACATTGCCAACTATAAACTATGCAACTCCATCAATGTTGTGTTATGATGGTCAGAGCCCCAATAATGTGGCACTTTTTTGCAAGTTTGGTAATGTAGCATGTATGTTTATGTGTAGAAATGTGAACGTGATGTTGCATGTAGAATCAGGTCATCTTTGTGAATGGAGCATACATACGATACGATGCAACTTTGATGGATGCAACCAACTTGATTGATGCAACCGACTTGGTTGATCCCATCCAACAAACAAGACAGTATATTGATAAGCTGTATTTTTGTAGCTCAGTTTAATGCAGCTCATAAATTTTTTATGTATATAGCTTTTACGACTATTAACATATACTTTTTTAATGTAAATTTGAAGATGTCGAAGCTGCAATGAACTTGTGGCGCAGGTGTATAAATCGAATCATGCTTGAGAAAACTGTTCGCAATGTTCGTCACATTTGTTTTATTATTCCAACACCGTAACTTGTGTTCTGAATTGATGCTGTAATTGATCTAATATGGAACAAAAGATAAAATGGAAGTTAGAACTGATCTAGCACACTGGTATGAATGACGTATGAACATATGAAGGATACCAGCTAAGCCAATGTCTCATTACAGTGTTATATCCCATCAAACCCGACGGATAACAGTGATAACGGATTGCTAATTACGTATTAGGTTCCTACAGTACATACTGTACATAACATACATACATACCTATTAATATGCATACTTCATGCTAGCACTTATACTCGTTATAGATAAACAAGTATCCGGAAATCATACCATCATAAGTTAGAGAAAAACATGCACTTTGATATTGGCAGTGATACAAAAAACATGAAGCTTTTTTCAAGCTGTGAGAAAAAAACATGTCAGGTTAAGAATGCTGGAGTTTTAATCAAACTGGTACATATGCAGCTTATTGATAATAGTGGGCAATAGAGAGGATAATCTTAGATCAATCACACTTATACATACTTCATTTTGAATGGAAGAAGAAGACTGCAGGTTGATACCAAACTTGTTTAGACTAAATAAAGCATTGTTATAAAGCTGTTATGAACGAGAAAATCAGAAAAAGCAAAAAAGGACTGAGAAAGTTTGCAATATTAAATGTATATTGTAGACCGATGGACAGTGGAGATCGTTGCTTACATGACCACGTAAACGATTTTAAGCTGTAAACAACGCATACGCAATGTATATACCGTAACACTAGTACATGATGTGCTAAATATAGCCAAATGAGATGCTGATCATCTCCTTACGATGATAGGACAAAGAGCCAAAAGTCAGTTGTTTATATTAGGTTCTAAAAAACATTCCGTAGCAAACCCATAATTACATAAAAAGGTATTAATGAAAAAAACTAAAGTTGGATTGCCATGATTTACATGTAATGAGCAAGACAAGTAACGATGGATGCTTGAAACGATGTATCAAGTACATAGATACATACATAGTGTGTTATAGAAGAGGTAATGAGCGATGGGGTCTGGTTGACTCAGTCACCCATTAACCAATCGTCTAACTCGACCATAACCAGATGTACAATATTAGCGGATCACACCCAAAATCAAGGTTACTCTAATTTTTTTAGCTTTTTACCTACGAGTACAAAAACTATAAACAAAGGTTTAGTTTGATGAAGCCATAGTTGCCAGGATCGAAGGGGATCACTCGACTCGTCCGCGGATTATCTGGTTATTGAGCTTGCTTTGCTTTGAATATGTACCGTCTACCCTTATAAGCTTTGAATATATACCGAATAATAAGCTTTCTAAAACTAAAGCTTTAGCCTTTATATTCTATGATACCCTTTGGCACACTCTTTATATACTGCATGTACAGTCCGTGCAGCGAATTATTTCCTGTAAACCTTCTAATTGATGTACAAAACATAACGAAAACCTGATGAACTAGCGATTCGAAGGAAGACGAAGCATGCTTGTAAAATTAGCACGAGAACTAAAAAAATGTTCTTTCAAATATTCAAAGTCAAAATCTTTTGCGACAAAAGGTGGCTTTTTAATGGAACGCTTGGTATTGTATGCACAGTGCCAGAAGCCATAAATGTTAGATCTATTGAGATGCGTTGAATTGTTACAGTTTCCTTCCAATAACTTATCGTGAATGAAGTTTCATTCCTGAAATCAAGGATCATGCTAATGGTATCGGTTACTACAAAAATCAGTAAACTGTCAGCCATTTTTTTAAGTTTTCCCGTTTTTTGAATTGATCAAATTATCTCTGGTTCAAATTTACGTGTTTCTTTTAAGGAAACCACATCTTTAGGGTCGGTTTGTTTACGAAAATAAAATAAACAGAATGCTTTAATGACGAGAGTATTTTTGCAATCACGGGTGTGCAGTATTCAAGGTCATGGCTTCCTTAAGGCAATACATCCACAAATTTTGTTATGGTCAACAAATGCGTGTTTGTGAACAAATGCATTGAAAGTTCACGCTTATAAACAGCGCTACTGTAATTGGCTGCTAATCCAAACCAAAAGACCGGCTGGCACCCACCAACTCAACCTAAATTGTAAAGTAAAAAAGTGAGAATTTGTCACATGGGTTGATTGCCGTTGCATCCGTTTCTATTTTTACCGATGGAAAAGAGAGTGGCTAGTTTTTTGGGTTTTATGTAACGGTGTTGTGTTCGGTGAATGAGGTTTACATGTACATAGCTAGAAACTGACTTTATAAACAGGTTGGTTCGTTCCATCGTTGACAAGCTTGGAATTAAGTACATCGTGCTTCAAATTGTTGATAACTAAAGTTTACATTTATGTACGTTTAGTGCCGGTATATTGCTAGGATAGGAATTACTAGGCCCAGGATGTACATTACTCACTCAAGCAACCTGATATGCGAAAGTGATCCCGTCATACACACTGTTTACATATTTTATATAAGATCAGATAAGATAAATTTCTCAAATGAGTCGGTTGTACATACGGAAGCAATGTTGAAAGTGATAAACACTGTTTTAATACTAATGAGTGTTACAATCTCATTATACAATGCATTTCTAATCGAAACAACATTTATTTGATCAACTCTCTATTTTTTGTTATCATCTCTGGTTGCTGTACTCATCGCCATTATTCTCTTGCTCCCATTACACCGTTTGATAACTGATCAACAAAGCGATGAAGATAATAAAAGCATCTACAAATCAAACATAACTCATCGTCGTCAACAGTATAACAACTTACTTTGAAAATAATTCATTTAATATTAATATTTACATGATAAAGCAAACAAACACGAGAAAACGAAACAGAGTTGAACTGAAGCTATTCCAAGTTCCAACATCTTATCCTATACAAAGCCTGAACAAAACGACGATGACACAATTGCCTGTAATCAGAAGAATCAATGCAAAAGAGGCACATGATAATCAGCTGTGCAAGCAAACCCAAACCCACTTTCATATATTCATTAGGATTTTTTCCATTAAGTTTATTCTTTGTGTTAACTTTAGATACTTTAGTAAACTGTGCATTGATTACATTTACAAATTAGTGTTAAAAGAAAATGTACATAGTTGTTCAACATTGTTTGGATCCGATAATAAGGGTTGTGCGAAATGGTTTGTAGCAAGCGAAAGAAAATAATGAAAGTCTGATGATTGAATACTTATGGTTTCCTAACATGTTTTTCATACATGTATGTGACCGAAATGCTATACCCAAAACCAATGAAATTTTTCTATCTTTATTGAGCAGCTTGGGTTTTATACCCTATTAACTTGATTAAAAAGTATATATAATCAGTAATGAAGGATATTTTCATATTAAGGATACTTACGTACACATGATTTATAAGTCAGGATTATGCTGTTTTATTGATTACGCCTCAAAGTGATAAAGTATGATGAGTTCAAACCAAGGCATGTGGAAAACCATTTTCCATTCAAAACGATCCATTTTGATGAAACTAATTAGTATTTAACCTTTCGCACATTTTACAAACATCGCTTTATCGTTACAAAGTTATAAAAATCGGATTTTACCCATAATGCAACTAGAAAAATGATTTTATGTTATAGTTGAACACAGCGAAAACGGAAAACGGTAAAAACATTTGTTATCCTGAAATACTGAAAAAATGCATCAAAAGATTTTAGCATCCAAATGGTAAAAATATTCATTAAAATACTAAATAATAAATGTATTGAAGGATTTAATATAAAACTACTTTCCCCGACGCTCTAGAAATATGTATACTTTTTCGAAAAGCCAGACATTATTCGAATCAATAACTTATAGGTACGAAAACTATTCAATCAAAAGCAAAAAAAATTCAGATGGATAAAATCTGCAAAAAGTAAGTTTGCTATCAGAATGGCCATAGCGAATTTAGCGCCTTTTAGCGTGGCGTGTCTTCTGACAAGAAATGTGCAGTATAAATGCAGTATGAATAGCGACTTAATCGACCACTCAAACGCTCTATGGGTAATTTATTCTATAATGGGTAAATAATAATTGGTTTACGTGTTATAGTCGGAATTGCAGTGAATTACTCACAGATTGCAGTTACAAAACTTTCAAAATGCTACATATTTTTGGAATTCACGACACCTATAGATGCTTACATAATTTCTTACACAAATAAGTACATACATAATATGCAGAATAGCGAAAACACTCAGCACATTGATGGATTAAAATCGGAAGTTCTTTCTTGCGCCCACAAACACATTGTGGCAACATACAGGGTGACCCTTTAATATGGCCAAGTGGCTTAACTCTGATAGTCTCATAACCTGGAACACAAAAAAATCAAAATCTAAGTTTATGTTCAGCTGTCTAATGGAACTGATGAAACCGAACGTTCCGAAATGCATTTACTAATGTACATTTGCATTTGTGTTACATAATTTGTGATTTGTTTTGGTTCGGCGCCACGTAATTCGTGTTATGTCATATGTTACCCGACAACTTTGAACCGGGCGACCAAAATGTCCCAGCGACTTCAGCGGAAGAGTCCAACCAGAAAGGATCGAACATTTTTCGCATGTCAAATCTTTAACTGCAACTGATCAATAATGATGGATTAATCTTTAACTTTTTTTGATATCTAATTGGCTCAAGCTATTCGGTGTTTGTGTAAAAATGAGAACAAAATTCCTAATGTAGTTGGACACGGGCTGTAATGAAGAGCATCAATCTGCGACACGATTGGTTGACCTCACAAGCTTCCAAACTATAGAGTTTCTTGAGATTCTAGGGAAAAGTTGGTGTGGTAACTTTTTAACTCGGGTATACAACACCAGCTGAACATGATTATTGCATGGTACAGTAAAGAGTTGGTTGTTATCAAGAATAGCAATCTCGTACATTTAAGGCACCCTACGATTAAGGTTAAAAGCCATTGTTCGACTTGAATATCTGTGAGCATTTTTCTGACATGGACGCAGACTATATATTCACAAATACCTATCTGAACAGGCCATCATTACGGATCTGTAAACAAAGCCTGATAGAAATTCACAATATAGTAGTAACTAATCTTCAAAAAAAATAAGAATTTAACGGTTCCTAGCAGCAGCGTTGATCTGTAATCCACAATATTACGTAGAAAGGATTGCAAAAACTGAGTGGGTAGAGAAAAGCAATAAATATATAAATACATGGTAGTGACGGATTTCTGGCAATCTGTAAACAGATCAATCCCTGAAGACACGTTGTTTACTTTCATACCTCCCATCATAAATCATCCAAATTCAACTAAATATTTTCGGTCATTAAAATTACGTTTTTAACGTGACCTTATACAATATGTCAAGAGTAACATAGCTTTATGTAGTTCAATACTAACTCTCTCAGAAAAAAATAGGCAGTAAGTTGGGAACACTGGAATGTAACAAGAGTCCTACACAAAGAATGTATGGCACACAGCTAAATAATCACGAACAAATTATCTAGAGTTTTTCCCATTCATAAATTGTTATTTCACGTTCTTCTCACAAAAAAGATGCTGTTGTAAAAGGAGTGTTGTTGTTGACTGATCAGAGTTGGCTTGGACAGTTTCAATCCGAGTGTCTCTTTACGTCTATCCATTTCAACTGTTATGATAGTTTCGCTTTTGACTTCAATATTCGTGTAGTTTTTCATGTTTATAGTTGATCAATACGCTATACAGCCCCACGTGGCAGTATTCTCAAACAACATTAGTACCGCTCATTGGCCACAATTAAATAAAGTTATAAAACATATAACGAGTATGCCATGTGATGTTGGAGCACAACGGTATGATGATTGACTGTGTTATAATAATGTGTATGTTTATCTCGAACGGTTTATTTTTCAGTCAATGTATACGGATGATTGCCGCTAACACAAATACGTACCCCGTAACACGCAAAATTGATAGTTCTGTAACAGCTTCTTTCAACCGATTTGAAGGCAACAAAAACGTGTATACAATAACCCGTAAACATTTATATTGTGCATTATCGTATCGCAATTGAAAAGATTTCCGTTGGAACCGGACATAATTTTTGGAGTGTTCGGTAAATATGGGTGGCTAAACAAACCGGAAATCACAAGTATTGATCGAGCTGGTTTATGAGTCGTTGCCACTAAAAAGCACCCCAGCGAGCCCGATTTCCGATAATTTCCAAAATCACGGATTTGGCTGAAAACAACTCTATATGTGCTAAATTTTACGCTGATTTCAAATATCTTTTCAGATTTTGCTTGGGTGCTCCGTATAACTTGAAATTAAAACTTTTATGACAGCAAGTCAAAATTATTTTGAGAAAATGCTTGATTTTACAAAAATACGAATTGTGAGAGATGGAAATGACCTAAAGCGATGAATTTTTTTTCTGTAAGACCTGAGATGGTAAGCCTAATGGCATGCAATTTGCAGCTTAAAGAACGACGTTTTCGGCAGTTAATTATCTCACGAAAAATAGATCGTTAGCTGAAAATTTCCTATAAAATTTTACGTTTCCAGACTTTTTAAAAGAAAATTCACATTATATACGCTCGCTTAACTAAAATTAGATGCAGTTTTTAACGGTGAATCAGGCTCATTAAAAGATCCTGCAAGGTAATGGCTGTAATTTAGGGAATTAAACCGCAAAAACTGGGTTTTCACGTTGAGAATTCAATGGAAAATCAGTTCGTTCACAAACAGCCCGACAAAATTTTATAAAACGCTCGTTATTTTGTATTTTGAAACGGTTTATAAAAATAAACACGAGCAAGAGGAACTGGCTTATCGTTCTGAGCGAATCCTATACAATTCCGCTTCAAAATAACAAAAAACAACGTCATTATCCGACCTCCTTCACCTCGAAGAGAATTGAACCTAGGACTGATGGTTTATAAGTCTGCCGCTTTGCCACTAAGCTACGTAGGCGACGAAGCGCGGATTTCAATCATCGGCTATTAACGCGAGGACTGAGTACGAGGGTCAGCTGGACGTTCCAACGTGTGATCCAGCCAATGCACCGGACTCGATGTTTTCGGTGATTTTCAGTTTTCGGCGGTAAATTCTGAGTGATAGAGGAATTACCTTGCTAGGTCTTCAATATTTCCTGATTCACCGTGAAAAACTGCATCTGATTTTAGGTAAGCGAGCGTATATAATGTGAATTTTCTTTGAAAAAATCTGGAAACGTAAATTTTTATGGGAAATTTTTAGCTAACGACCTATGTTTCGCGGAATTAGTAACTGCCGAAGACGTCGTTTTTCAAGCTGCAAATTGAATGACACCTGGGCTATCGTCTCATGTCTTACAGGAAAAAATTTCATCGCTTTAGGTCATTCCCATCTTTCATAATTTGTACTTTTGTAAAATCAAGCATTTTCTCAAAATAATTTTGACTTGCCGTCATTAAAGTTTTGTTTTCAAGTTATACGGAGCACCTAAGCAAAATCTAAAAAGATATTTGAAATCAGCGTAAAATTTGACACATATAAGGTGTTTTTCAGAAAAATCCGTGATTTTGAAAAAAATCAGAAATCGGGCTCGCTGGGGTGCTTTTTAGTGGCAACGACTCTTATAAACTGGGACGTGAGCATCATGCCCGGGCACAACATGCCCATTACCTCACACACCACATCACAACTATGTATGTATTATCATCCTCAAACACTTTCTGATATAGCTAGGCCAGGGTATCTTGTGACGAGTATTAATTTCCCTGATTCGGTATGCAATGAATTTGAGATTTTTTTCCCCAAAAACACTAACATTGAGCATTTTTGAATTTAACTGCGTATCAAAAAAACTTTCTGAACTGTTTGTATACTGTGTACCAAATATTCAACCCAATCTCTCCTTTATTGAATCTAGTGGGCCCACTTTGAAAAAAAAACCCAGGTCATCTGTTTATATGGGTTCTCGGGATATGCTTAACTATTAAAACAAACAACAAACTCTGTTGCGACAAACATGGGTATAGTATGATAATAGTTTAGTTGGTGAGCTAACCGGGTTTTTGAATCGATGCTAATCTAGTGCAGTGCTCACTTGTCCCACAGACCACATGCTTACTCGACCAACTAAACATGCTGGTGACACTCGTGTTTTTTTACGAACAGAGTCAGGTCAGTCTCGGCATCCATGTACTCCACATAAAACAACGAGTTATGTTTTAATTAGTTTTATTGAAAATATTGAAGTCAATTTAATAGTCAAGAGTAATCAAACAAATCAGAAATAAAGAGTCAGTTTGACTCCTTGAAAACCAAAAAAATTTTCAGCGTAAATGTTATTGTATTCAGTGAGCCTGACTGCAGGGATGAACACCTTTTTTGAGATGCTGACTACCTTATTGACGGCATGACGGCTGGTTGGTGGCAATTTTCTTGCGGCGGGAAGAAGAAGGTGACACCCCCCTGATCCACTTTCTCCCCAAGAAGGTGACATCCCTTGTGCACCCTTCTTCCCAATAAGGTGGCATGCCTTATTCACCACTCTCCCCAAGAAGGCGGCACCCCTTTTCCACCCCCTTATCCTGCCTGACTGTTATTATTTTCATTAGACGTGTTGTTGTTATGATACCAATCAAAACAACGATATTTATCGGTCGTAATGAACTATTGTAGTACAGATGCATTATGTTCCTTATTCCTCTCTTCCAAGGTATCCTCCATACAAAACCTGGTTTGTTCAAATAGTAGGCCATCGTTTGATACACAAAGATAACACCTAGTGATACATTTATATGTACGGATTTATTGGTTTCGAATCACATTTTCGATTCGATGCCACTTGCAAGCTGGATTGATGGATGTCTGTGGCACCTGCAAGTGATGGGGCGCCATGCCTTTCATATACATACATACAATATGTATATATGGTATACAATGCTGGTATATGTATGTACATGTATCTTCCAAGGTACGTATGTACTGTACCTGCTACGAATGAATATACAGGTATGTATTATAGTGGTGCCGTCGAGTGCCGTATGGCACATATGCCATCTGGATGTGTATCCATCGCAGTTGGGTAAGTTGCCGGAAGCTTGGTTATGTTCGCACGATTGGGTCTGAATACTCCGTGGTTTCCATGTCAGGCTGGTATTATGATGGCATAATGGTTAGTTTACTCATATCTGGCAATGATCACGTGCCATACTCATGTTAATTCCATAATAGAATGTGGTTGCTTCAAATAATAACTGAATAACTCGCGGATGCGTTTGACATACGTGGTTTCAGGTTGCATACTGTATGCTTTTAGAGTTATGATGTGAGTCAAGCACTGACGGCCAGGACCGATCCACCCGCAATACATGGGATATGGTTTCGACCTTTGATGAGCTCGCAATTTGATCTTTTACGCTGGACATGCTTTCAATTGGAAAGGGCCATAGACACTTGACTGGATGACATGAGTGAGATTACTGTATGTATGTAGGTGTCAAACATACAACGTTGTACATTCCTACGTGGTTTCGTAATTAACGATCATGTTTGTTTCGGTTGTAAAGTTTTGTTTTGTTTGAAGGAGTTTTACTTGCGTAGATTGATATTTGAGTAAAAAGTAGTCATGATGTATGTAGCTATCAGGAGGTTGTGGATGATAATTATGTATATTCTGTTCCGTTACCACTTGCAAAGACTCCAATCACTTACATAAATATTGATTCTGACTACCTTGTACTCGATATTTACTCTTGCATACCCTCGACTTTCGCATTCGTGTACTGTATCCATTTATCTTTTGTATCATGGCCTTTGTTTTTAAAAATTAAAAATTAATTTCAGGGCGATTTCTGGTTTGAAAACAAGAATAGATTGTGCATTGCAATATAGTGCTGTATTGATCAGAAATTATGAAGAGCACTGTATGTAGGCATATTCAGTATGTTGTGCAGTACAGTATGGTGTATTCATGATGATAGCACGGGAACGCCGTCTACTCAACTTGTTGCCTTTACAAATGATAACAGGTTTTGCCGGTGTATCCAGCCAGAAACGGTGTATCGGATTGACGGTTATTTGAGTCTGTGGCATTGCCTGGCTTCACTCGGCATGTACCTCGACTGTACCACCATCATATTCAATGACATACCATTCAGTCCTTTTTCAGGATGCATTCTTGCATTTCTTTGCCGCCGAAAATTGGATATTCGATGTAGACTTGTGTCAGAGTGGATGCCGAGCCATAAAAGACGTTTCTATATGTGGTCGATTTTTTGGGTTAAGATTTTTTTCAAACCCACTGAAGCTTGATTTAACTTAAAACCTTTTCATCAAGTCGGAATTCCAGGATTGCGGAGGATTATCAAAAACTTTTCGGTGACAACCTTGATTCTTGATTCGGTTAATTGATGTACATATTTACCGTTCTGCAGAAAATCAGGCGATTGAAAGGTTTTGCACAAACTGAAAAAAGCTTTAGTGGGCTTGGAAAAAATCTTAACGTGATAAATCAACGATGCCTCATTTGAAAATCAGGTTTTTGTTTTGCCGACAGATCAAATATTTTTTTTTCAATTTGAAAGTTTGCGATTGTTTTTTTGTGTTGCTTTTTTCAATAAAATAAGGATTTCTTGACTAATAGCTTTTTTGTCATGTTTTCTTAATTTTCGACGAATAAACTACACTGAGGCGATTATGTTGTATATGTTCGAGTGATGTAAGATGCCCGACTGCGAGTTTTGTGTGCCCGGGCAAAAAGCATCATATGGGGGACGGCTTGTTGTATGTCCAAAGTGATTATCTCAAATTGTACAGTGTGCGCCCGCCCTATATGTATACTTCAAATATCCCGTACTAATCTATCCTCGTAATCCAATAAAGTAACTTTTTTATACAATTTCTGAATAAAGTTAGATAGTAAAATAGCATATCAACATGAAGCCAATATTATGCCGGCATAAACGTCAGCTGATGACACGGTATTACGATGGGCTATATAAGGAGGGTATGGTCCGTGATGTCATGGCCCACTCCAGACCTATTACTTATATGTATGTAGTATGTAGTATGTAGTATATGTACGTATGTTTAGTACTTCTCCTCTTTATCAGCTGTTTCTTTGTGAGTACAACGGATTGCGTGCGTGCGTGTCACATTAAAATGCATGGGCCAACACCCTCAAATCTGGGTTTGCCATTTCTGTAATGGCCCATGTGACACCATCAAATAGAGTACATGAAACTAACCTGCGCTTTGATTGAAACTGTGCGATTTACAACTGTGTTTGTCATGGGTAACATACGGTACGAACGTACATACGGTAGGACGTACATCAGAAGGGACGAAACTCTTAGGCACCATTCATCCATTCAGCTTAAAAGCTAGAATTTCAGCCTAGAACCCCTTTTCCAATAGTTCATGTTGCTAAATGTTGCGGTACTGACATAAATAGTAGACAATATGGGTGGACACGCATCCGCTGTTAACAGCACGTTCATTAATAATGCGCCATCAGACTTCAGTCCGACCGTTCGCTGTGGTCGATTCTGCATAATTCATACCGTTTTGGCGTCATTTTGACCGACGATTCGTTGATGGTAACGACGATGCATAATCAAGCGTAACACTTGCAACTTGCCAAATTAGTAACAATTATTGGATCTGGAATGCACTCCATACAGTCATAGAAAGTCGTGAGTCATGTTTCTGACAATCCAGATGCCAGAGACCGATAATATTGAGCTGATCGTTTTATCAATTCATTCAGTTCACGTGACCTTTTTGTGAAGAGAACAAATTATTATATGATTTTGGGCCGCAGCGGATTTATCTTTACGATATTAGCTTCTGCCAATCAGCTCAAAAACAGATTGAGTATGTACTTGAGTATGGCATGAGTGAATCAAGTCCATGTGACTGTGTGATTCTTGTAAGCCAGTGTCTGTTTCTGACATGCGGCCTTATAACAGACAAAATGCTATTTTTAATAAAAATTCCCCTTCCGGCTAATATTGTGAAACAATGACCTATGGCATTCATATACTTCGTTTATTAAGCTATTTCACTGTCTTTCCTAGAAAACAAAACAAGAATCTGAAAGTTGTGATTTTGATTTTCTCTATGTTTTATCAGACTAAGCATCCTGTTACATATGATATGGGTTAGATCCGCACCCGTGTCACGCGTTCAGCTAGCCAGATCACCACCACCCATCCCATCCAGCCAGTCAACATTCCATACTCCCCTCCCCTTTTTACAATTGCCAGATAAAACAGTTTCGGAAATTCGGCAAGTCATTTATTCTGCCAGTCAGTCAGTCGCAAACCAGCGAATAGTCAGTCAGTCAAAAAGTCAGCCAGCCAGTCGACCCGATTTGTGGGAGACCGGCCGATGATGAGGCCGATGACCGGCCTCTTCTGTTTGTGGTAATATATATATATTCACCTGGTGCATTTTTATATTTTTATTTATCATGTCAATCATTGGTTCTTTATAATCATATACCCGTGATAAGTCTACGCATTTTATAATTATGTCTCTCTTATAATTAGTACATATCTCTTTCATGGCTCTGACAAATAACGCCCGGTACTTTTAACTGTAATGAAAAGATTACCTATTCTAAACAGTTGTCCTGTTATGTTTTATTACGCAAACCACTTACATAAAATTAGATGAGCCACCCAGTTTGTTAGTCAGTGGTACAAGGGGAATAAGTTAAAGTTAAGTTAGTTAGTCAAATCCCCTTGTATCACATAGCTCATATTACATACATAAATAATCAAATATGTAAACTCTGTGTTCTAATAAATCTAAATAAAGCATGTATAATAAAGGTTCAGATTGTGTATAATAATGGTTCAGCTGTTTTGTTGCAGTGGTCGGTGCTTGAATCAGTGCTCCCAATCCGATTACACTTTCGCAAACTCGATCAATTGCGACCAATGAGATTTTCGACTTTTGCACGACGAAGATTGGAACGTGAAGGACAGACAGACTGACTGACTGACTGACTGACTGACAGGCTCACCGACTGAATGAATAATTGACAGACTGACATACTGGTTGGAGCGACAACGGCTCGCAGTTTTTAACTGCAAAAATGACGGAACACATGCAACAGGTAAGTTATTAGAAGTTTGCGTAAACACTTATCATAATTTCATTAATACACTGTATGAACAAACACTCTTGTTAATAAAATCATGAACTGAGTCGTTATATTCTGTTTTGTTGAAACGTGATGAAACGTCGATTTAGAACATTGAGGATAGTTGAATTAAAACTAAGAAATTTCGTATGATTGTATACTAGTTCTAATAAAACTATCCGAGATTATCACCAGTAATTATCTTGTATAACTTATGATGCTATGTAGGCGTACTCATGTAGATGTAGTTCAGCATTCAAAAGTTATGTAAA
>OZ038445.1:17867286-17910283 GCA_964036265.1 Daptonema setosum
GAAGCTTCGGTTCCTATAAAACTCGATCATACGTTGCTGGCAACGGGTATTCAACTAGTTTAAATAACAACAAGAACATACATTACGAAGTTTGGCTATTAGACCTGTCCAGCTCAATCCCATCGGCTGTATCCCTCAGGACATGTACTCTCTTTGTCACATGTTTTCTGTTCCATCCGACTGTGTATGTACATATGTACATATATATCTGCTTATGTATAAGTATGTACATACATATATGAGTGCAAGTGTAGTCTTTGACCTTAATTCATATTTCTGCCGAAAATAACCGAAAGGTAGCTTTCATGATTGTTGTGCGTAGATTGGTCGGTCCATAAAAATATTATGACTATAAAATGATTTATTTTAGAGATTTAGTTGTTTACATATACTGTATGTATGTAGTATAGCGGGAAAACGTCGCCGTTGGGATTGAATGTTCGGTTATGTGAACCGAACAAATGCGAAACAGAATGGACCATAATTTTTTGTCAGTGAGGTTCCGTCTGAACATGTCAATTAAGCTGGAACAACAGTGAATGTGCGTCTGATAAGCACAAGCATGTATCCTACATAAGTGTATCGTGTTACTTGTGCTTTGGCATCAAGTAACACGGCCTAGCGTATCGTATTATGTACTTCAGCGTGTTACAAAAACCCGAGTTTTCTCTGTCGTCGGGTCCCACGCAGCTTTTGCAGGTAATTTAGGGGGCACGCAAATTGCATTGCCGCATATCACTGGCGGACCAGCCAATCCTCCAATGGGAGGGGAATCTTCCCAAAGGATGGGGAAGGACAGAAAATTTGTCATTTTTCCCACACCTTAAGGAACGAACTTTACTTTTTGAAACCACCAAAGAGGGGAGAATAACACACTTGCCTCCCCATCTCGTTCGCTAGTGCCCCATACATGTAAACAGTTTTTAGGAATGGCGCTGCTTCCTTGGTTGACGCTGAGTAGAGGGCATTTATGCCCAAATTAGGGTCATGTGTGCCATCGAGTGTCGGTCAAGTTCAACTTGGATACTTGGATACTTGAATATGGTGGTCGATTAGCTGGACGGCACGGCACATTACCGAGGCCCGCTTCTGCGTTCGCACACTCCTTTTTATTGCTTTTGGCAGAGAAAATGTCAGCGAAAAACCGAAAAGAATGGCTTGCTTTATGGAAGTTTATTGCTTTTGGGAACATCACTGATGACAGGCATGTACGTACAGTAGCTCTTTCTTATGGTCAGTGGAACGTAGTCGTAACTTTAAGGCAGGCATCCTACATAATCTGAATGAGTTACTGTATATTTTCGTTATCTTTTTGGCATTCATTAAAAACTTTCATATCTCTGACATAATCTGTTATTTTTTTTTTATCTATGAATGATCTCATTGCTACCTGATAATGATAACAAAGAGGAACTTAGTACAGTTTTCATCATCAGAACGTAAAAACCTGTAGAAAGACGATACGTTTTTAGCGAGCGGTTGAGTTAGCGAACACCATCTTCTAAACTTTTCTGTCTAGAAGGCGGCTGTAACAATCAATTTGTGAACTGTTATCTGTGAAATGAGTTTGTAATGAATGGTGTTGTTGGTTGGTCAACCAACGTGTGTGGCTGATTGGCACTGTTCAATGCTCTGCTCATGATCACTAGTGGACGAACAGGGACGGGAAAAGTGGAATTCCCTTCTTTGGCGTTTAAAAAAGATAATTTGTTTCCTAAGATTTAGGTAAAATGATTTCACAAATGTCATCAACAGGCATCAATTCCTCCTCTTTGGAAAGTTTCCCCTCCCTTTGGATGTTTGACTCCTCCACCAGTGGTCATGATTACTTGACTCCACCCCAACTGCAACATGTATTCTGCCGACAACTGTTCTTTACCTCGTTTACAAGATGGATTTCCTTATTTCCGTCGCATGTAATTCAGTCGTTACCACGTGATACCCAGCCCCACACCAATCCGTCTAATCTGTTTTTTTTTTTGGTGAACTGAACGTTGATAATTCACGTGAACGTTCTGTCAGTTTGAAATTACTAAGAATCTTAAAAATCATGAATACATTTTTAAAATTAGGCTTTTCTCAAATATAGTCGGTATCAAAAACTTTATAGTTGTAATATGTGACATGTAACTGGTATACATAGTTGTAGATGTAACATGTAACTGCAAAATGTCAACCAAAAGTGCGTCAACACAATGTCAACATCCGCATATCCTGCCACACAAAGTGCCTCACAAGCTGCAACACAAACCGCAACCGCCACCGCGCAACAGCAAACCACAACCGACGGTTACGTCTAATGATCGACAACACGCAAAACCACCAACACAACTTTCATTGCAACAACACCAAACTAACCAAAATTTACCACCACATGTACAACACTCAAACTCGCAACCGGAATTGCATCAAGCTCAGTTGCATAGTCAGATTGAGTCGCAACCGCCGCTGCAACAGCAGATATTGCACGTTGCATCACAGTCCAGATGTGCTCATGCCATACAGGTGTTGACCAGGAGTAAAAGCGCAACAAAAGGTTACGTTAAGTCGTTCGAATCAGCAAATAAAAAAAAATCAAGTTTGACTAAGGTTGTTTACGTGCGTGGTTTCTAAAATTATTACTGCGCACGACATGTAAATTGGAACATTAATATTGAGAAGTTAATGGAACCGGGGTCGTCTAAAGTTTTTACTGACTTCAGTTGATCTTTGTGTTCCTAATCTACGAGTTTTGAATATAACAGAGAATTTCATCGTTAAAAAGTGAGTTACGCCCACAAGTCTCTTACGTTATAATCATACTAGGGACTGCAGCCCGGTATTGGGCCCGGGGATTCTGCTCGAGTTGTGCTTCTGTGCGCGCTTCGCGCGCTTTACCGGGTATTCTGCCGAGTATTCTGCCGAGAATTAGGGCCGAGTATTAGAGATCTGGGTATTAGATTGTTGTACTACATTGTTAAACACTGCTCTATTGAACCAGTTAGTTTGGTGGAAGGTAATCTATCGAGCCAGTTTCACAATCCCGTTGCAATGAATATCCCGTGGAAATAATCTATTGAGCCATTTTGAAGCTTCCCGTGGAAAGTAATCTATTACCGTTGCGTTGATCATTGCATGTAAAAATATTATTTAAAAAAATATTACTTTCAGTATTGGATATATCCCGTGGACACTAAAATCAGATTAATTTAGCATATGAATAATCTATTGAGCCATTAGGAACTTCCCGTGGAAAGTAATCGATTGCCGTTGCAATGAATATCCCGTGGAAATAATCTATTGAGCCATTTTGAAGCTTCCCGTGGAAAGTAATCTATAACCGTTGCGTTGATCATTGCATGTAAAAATACTATTTAAAAAAGTATTACTTTCAGTATTGGATATATCCCGTGGACACTAAAATCAGATTAATTTAGCATATGAATAATCTATTCAGCCATTAGGAACTTCCCGTGGAAAGTAATCGATTGCCGTTGCAATGAATATCCCGTGGAAATAATATATTGAGCCATTAGGAACCTTCCGTGGAAAGTAATCTATTGCCGTTGCAATGAATATCCCGTGGAAATAATCTATTGAGCCATTTTGAAGCTTCCCGTGGAAAGTAATCTATTACCGTTGCGTTGATCATTGCATGTAAAAATATTATTTAAAAAAATATTACTTTCAGTATTGGATATATCCCGTGGACACTAAAATCAGATTAATTTAGCATATGAATAATCTATTGAGCCATTAGGAACTTCCCGTGGAAAGTAATCGATTGCCGTTGCAATGAATATCCCGTGGAAATAATCTATTGAGCCATTTTGAAGCTTCCCGTGGAAAGTATCCCGTGGAAAGTAATCGATTGCCGTTGCAATGAATATCCCGTGGAAATAATATATTGAGCCATTAAGAACCTTCCGTGGAAAGTAATCTATTGCCGTTGCAATGAATATCCCGTGGAAATAATCTATTGAGCCATTTTGAAGCTTCCCGTGGAAAGTAATCTATTACCGTTGCGTTGATCATTGCATGTAAAAATTTTATTTAAAAAAATATTACTTTCAGTATTTGATATATCCCGTGAACACTAAAATCAGATTAATTTAGCATATGAATAATCTCTTGAGCCATTAGGAACTTCCCGTGGAAAGTAATCGATTGCCGTTGCAATGAATATCCCGTGGAAATAATCTATTGAGCCATTTTGAAGCTTCCCGTGGAAAGTAATCTATTACCGTTGCGTTGATCATTGCATGTAAAAATATTATTTAAAAAAATATTACTTTCAGTATTGGATATATCCCGTGGACACTAAAATCAGATTAATTTAGCATATGAATAATCTATTGAGCCATTAGGAACTTCCCGTGGAAAGTAATCGATTGCCGTTGCAATGAATATCCCGTGGAAATAATCTATTGAGCCATTTTGAAGCTTCCCGTGGAAAGTAATCTATTACCGTTGCGTTGATCATTGCATGTAAAAATATTATTTAAAAAAAGTATTACTTTCAGTATTGGATATATCCCGTGAACACTAAAATCAGATTAATTTAGCATATGAATAATCTATTCAGCCATTAGGAACTTCCACTCAGATTAATTTAGCATATGAATAATCTATTCAGCCATTAGGAACTTCCCGTGGAAAGTAATCGATTGCCGTTGCAATGAATATCCCGTGGAAATAATATATTGAGCCATTAAGAACCTTCCGTGGAAAGTAATCTATTGCCGTTGCAATGAATATCCCGTGGAAATAATCTATTGAGCCATTTTGAAGCTTCCCGTGGAAAGTAATCTATTACCGTTGCGTTGATCATTGCATGTAAAAATTTATTTAAAAAAATATTACTTTCAGTATTTGATATATCCCGTGGACACTAAAATCAGATTAATTTAGCATATGAATAATCTATTGAGCCATTAGGAACTTCCCGTGGAGAGTAATCGATTGCCGTTGCAATGAATATCCCGTGGAAATAATCTATTGAGCCATTTTGAAGCTTCCCGTGGAAAGTAATCTATTACCGTTGCGTTGATCATTGCATGTAAAAATATTATTTAAAAAAAGTATTACTTTCAGTATTGGATATATCCCGTGGACACTAAAATCAGATTAATTTAGCATATGAATAATATATTCAGCCATTAGGAACTTCCCGTGGAAAGTAATCGATTGCCGTTGCAATGAATATCCCGTGGAAATAATATATTGAGTCATTAGGAACCTTCCGTGGAAAGTAATCTATTGCCGTTGCAATGAATATCCTGTGGAAATAATCTATTGTGCCATTTTGAAGCTTCCCGTGGAAAGTAATCTATTACCGAACTAAACAGGTTTTTGTCCCCATTTATTAAAATGGGGACAGATGTTAAAACAGGCTTTTGTCCCATTTCATAAAATGGGGACATACGTGAAAACAGGCTTTTGTCCCCATTTATTTAAATGGGGACAGTTGTGAAAACAGGCCACTGGTCGCTACTGAAACATTAGCTCGTTTAGGCTCATGAAACATTAACTCATATAACTCTAATGTATGAAACATTAGTTCGTTTTGACGTTAATATAACAAACTGCATTTTGTCCCCATTTCTTAAAATGGGGACAGCTGTTTTCTACTGAAACATTAGCTCGTGAAACAGCTCGTGAAACATCAACCCACTATCGGACTGAAACATTAGCTCTGCAGCCGGGTATTAGGCCCGGGGATTCTGCTCTCTTTAATAGTATGTGCTCGTCGCTGATTGGCTGTGGTTGCCCGTAGCAACTGTGGTTAACCGGGCTGGCGTTAACTGTGGTAAACCGGGCTAGCGTTACAGACGGACGCACACTGTTTCATTATAGTATTAGATTGACGCCGTTAAAATATATTGCTTTAGTATAGTAGATTCGTTAGTATAGTAAACCAATGATTCAAAAACGTTGTCAAGAACTTTATATTATTATTGGCGTGTGTTTAGATGAAGAAAATGAAGCCAAAGACGGCTTGACTTGATCCATCATCAGTTGGAATGATGCTCGCCAGAATATTGAATTGGACAATAAACTTTCGTCTCCGTGTATACTTGGATGACGGGTTTCTTTTTTGGCTGCGTTTATGCGTAGTAGATTAGGGTCATAAATGTTTTTTGCGAGTACGTAAATGTGCACACAAATTTTTATCATACCTGACTTAACTGCTCACATGTGCTCATAAGATTATTATGTTGTCATTCAAGTTAATGTGACTTGAACTCAGCTGTGCCACATATGTTCAGAATAGGTACCATTGCTTATTCAACCAGTCGGCCACAGACATATGTAGCATTCCCATTCAGATTCGGTCCTCTTTGGTTCTTGGTTCCGATGTTGCCTTCGACCATAAGTCATTACAGAAATTGGAATTCGGCTGCACACATCTTAGTGACCCAGTCAGCCAGGCATTTACCATTTATTTGGTATGTGCATTGTGCCAAAATAAAAATAACCAGTCAGGGTGCGTCAATATGGATGCAGTCAGTCAGTCAGTCAGTCAGTCAGCTCGTACTTCAGTCAGTCAGCCAGTCCGTCAGTCAGTCAGTCAGTCCGTCAGTCAGTCAGTCAGTCAGTCAGTCAGTCAGTTAGTCAGTCAGTCAGTCAGTCAGTCAGTCAGTCGGTGAACATTGTTTACCGCTGATGTACGTGTAGGGAACATGTACATAGTCATTCATTCTGCTGGTCCGTCATGACTTTGTTTTAGATCAGGCCAGCTTGTTTTATTGTTATTGTACCCTCAGGATTGGCCAGCTGCATCAACCGCTATTTGAATGATGGCAAGTTACACTGTACGCAAATCCAAATCACCCGAAAACTGTAATCGGTTTGACAGCCAACGCAAAGGATTTATAATTTCTTGGTGTATGATCCAAGCAAGTAGACACTAGAAGTTTAAGACAAGTTAGCTTTCAAATTTCACCTTGCCAGAGTACGTCTCACTCTGGCCAATTCATTGTTACTGCATGTCCCTGCACACATGTGAAACATTATAGAAACGTGGCCAGCAGTTTTACAACAATGATTATGCGATTATTTTTTTGTTTTGTCTTTTATAAATGTGAAGTGTCGTTTGTATTTATATTATCTTAAAAATAATGAGTGAACAGTAACATGATATGTTACAAAAAACTGCAACGTATGTTTTACATGTGCACAGGAACAATGCAAGGCTTTAATTGATACAAGCTAATAGTTCAAGCTAATTGTACAAAAGGCAACATCTTGCTCGAAGTTTTGTTAATCACTGATTATATTATATTTGTGATGTGATAATTCAAATGATTTTATAAGTGATCAACCTGTGAAAACCTGATGCTCCAAGCATACGTCTCTCATTCGTGGTCTATTGACATTTGGTTGTGCCAGCGAGTCAGTGGCTCATGTGCCCAGGACATGGCACACCCAACGTTACGGCGGATTGCCATGTTATACATACATGGATGAATATTTGTATGTGCACAGTCAAAATCATGGAGCTTATCACAGAACAAGAATAAACTGGATATAAAGTATGTTTGTGGAAGTGAATGTAAAGTGAGATTCTGATGCACCAATGTTGGCTGGTGTATTGCTTCATGTACATTATAAATAGTATACCAGGCCCACGTGCCATATATGCCACATACAACTCGCATACAATTAATACCATTGAATTAGGCATGTGCAAAACTTAATTTCTGTGGATAATGAAAATAATTAGTAGATTGGAATTGACTGTTTGTTGTTATTAGTCAGACACGATGTGATGTCAGTATTTGGTGTCATCACACTGTAAGTAATTTGACGATAATGTACGAACCCGTGGCCACTAACTGCGGGGATCAAACTTTCAACGATCCCAGACTGCAAACATACGCAGTTAACACCGATGTCGGTTAGTGAACCCAACATACGTATTCGCTCGATGTATCGGTCGTATTCGACCGATGGTTTTTTTATACAGAGTCATATATTTTATTTTATAATTGTCATACAATTGGTAGTGTAAATTCATATCTTTGAGTGTGGTAATTTATAATCATATGTAACAGTGTCATTAGTACATACTTCAGCCAAGCAGTCATCTGTTGTCCATTAACTTTAAACATTTGTATTCGTGACGTGATCGTCTAAATTTCATTAACTCACTCACTCACTCGCTCACTCGCTCACTCACTCGCTCACTCACTCACTCACTCACTCACTCACTCACTCACTCACTCACTCACTCACTCACTCACTCACTCACTCACTCACTCACTCACTCACTCACTCACTCACTCACTCACTCACTCACTCACTCACTCACTCACTCACTCACTCACTCACTAACTCACTCACTCACTCACTCACTCACTCACTCACTCACTCACTCACTCACTCACTCACTCACTCACTCACTCACTCACTCACTCACTCACTCACTCACTCACTCACTCACTCACTCACTCACTCACTCACTCACTCACTCACTCACTCACTCACTCACTCACTCACTCACTCACTCACTCACTCACTCACTCACTCACTCACTCACTCACTGATTGCAGTCCTCCCCGAGCTGCACCCCCACCAGCAGCACCAGCACGCCAGTTTCGTCAACTCAGCCCTCGGTACCCACGTGCCAGCAGCCGTTCTGCTCGTCTGCACCATCTGCAACGGCATCATCATATTGGCACAACTTTTTTTCATTCGGAGCTGAGCTTATAAAATGGTAAAGAGCTGAAATATTGATCAAGATGTAGTGGGATCAAAACTGATGTGTATCGTTGATTGATTAACTATATTCACGCATATTTAGTTTCAGCCTTTGTTTTTAAGGAATTTTTATTTTTTTTGTTTATTCTAAGTTTAATTTGTACGAAAATTGTATGGAATGTATGTTGCCAATCTGTGTATCATATTCATTCACGGAAGTGAATTATGCATTTACCAAGCATTTGTTAATGTACATTATGTACATACTTGTAGTATGTATGATCGGGATCAACGTTTTAATCCTTTAATCGAGTTATCAAGTCCAAATCTCGTTACAAATTACTAATTTTGATTTTTCATTTTGTGTGTTTGTTTGTCCTGTTAAACAATTCAAGCGATTCCCCACGTTTTATTTGTGATAAACTGTTGTATTAGGTTAAGATAGGTAAGTACTACATACATTTTTGTAGTCCACCGGAAATGAGTCTTATCAGATGAATTAACGTTAGCGTTTAATGGTGGTATTGTAGGGTTTAGATGGATGTCATGACTCGGCTAGTCATCCAAGTTTCATGTTCCCATTCAAACTGTAGCATATCGATTCAATGATTCATTTATTTGAGATAATATTGTACACGTCAGCGAGTTAATTTTCAATGATCAATAAACATAATGTTTTTATTACCTTGAGAAATGGATTGATATTGATGAATATGAATGGCAGTAGATCACAGTAAGGGAGCTCGATGAATGTCGAGAATGAAGCAATCCGATTATGTGGGTCGATTCTTTTAACAACTTAGCTTCAACTTTATGAAACTGATTCACATATCGACCATGAACATAACCAATAAACAGATTCGAAAACATAATAACTATTTTTGTATCAAAGCACGCGTGTTTTGTTAGACTCGACCTAAGCTGATATGTGTATTATGTGGTATTTAGGCACGATTGCCTACAATCTAAAGCACAACGATGATACTGAGCAGAGTCTGTAACGAGTGGACAACGAGTGCAAAGTTGATGAGGACCAGACTCATCCAGCTGATCGACGGCGACGGACTCTGCACTCCGATCGCATCTGACATGACACCTTGCAGCTTCACCGAGTCATAGCAACCAACGCTGTTGTAGTCAATCTGCAACATTCGATTATAACCACAACAACAACAACAATAACAACAACAACAACAACAACAACAACAACAACAACAACAACAACAACAACAACAACAACAACAACAACAACAACAACAACAACAACAACAACAACAACAACAACAACAACAACAACAACAACAACAACAACAACAACAACAACAACAACAACAACAACAACAACAACAACAACAACAACAACAACAACAACAACAACAACAACAATTAACGGTCTAAAATTAATTTGGGACCAACCGTAGTTACTGGGGTCCTTCCGCCATCGTTACATTTCGTTCGACTCCAGGCGACTACCTTGTCTAGGAACTGTTGCTTAGTCAATGTCATCTGAAACAGTATGTGAGTGAGTGTGTGAGTGAGTAAGTGAGTTAGTGAGTTAGTGAGTGAATGACTGAGTGACTGAGTGAGTGAGTGAGTGAGTGAGTGAGTGAGTGAGTGAGTGAGTGAGTGAGTGAGTGAGTGAGTGAGTGAGTGAGTGAGTGAGTGAGTGAGTGAGTGAATGAGTGAGTGAGTGAGAAATAGGGAACATTAAATGGGTGGCTACAGACCTTCAAACGCTGCTTCTTCAATAGTGTTGATCAGGTTATAACTGAGCACAAGTCGTGTGAGATTTTGCAGTCCATCAAAATGTAATGATTGAATGACAGTCAATCGATTGGATGAAAGGTCAAGACTGAAAATAACGAAAAAATATTTAACCTGCATCATGTAGGTGATATAATTCCTAAATATTAACAACAATTAAACAAAAGGGTAACACCATTACATAGAATAGTTAATTAACCTGTTAAGCGAAGCTTTTGATGGTATCGAGTGCCGCATACGGCACATGAGTGAGCTTGTTGTTGGCCAGAATCAGGCATCGACAGTTGTTCTCTCCGAAACTACCGGGTTCGAGGGTGTGCAACGAGTTTGATGACAAATCAACAGTTGAGAGCATCGGCTGAAAATGTTATGTGTCAGTTAAACATTCGACACTTTTGTAATAAGATTGGACCTGGCACTAAACGCACATAATTCATACATTCAATTCTTTGTATTATTTGTATCCAGTCATTGAAAGCAACCTGATGTGCAAATGTGGCTTTCTGAATGATACTCAGTGATTGGTAGCCAGTGACACATAAGTCAGGGACATACACCCTTTGAATGCGGCTGGATGTACCGATGTCAGACCGTTGCTGCTCATATTTGCTGTTCTTAGCTGCTCAAATCCGTTCAGGTGTTCGCGGCTGAAATACTTCATGACTTTAGCAAATTTTTGCGCCGATGAAGAGATGTGTTTGAGCTTATGACGGAAACTTCATTGAAGAAAAGAAAAATGGTATACTGTTTTTGCTCAGAAAGAGATAATAAAAATTTCACCCATGACGTTTAATGAATGAATGAATGTTTGAATGAATGACTATGAATGGCTCAAGTACTGATTACCCCTGTAACCAACGTGATTTCTTTTAATTCGTTATGACTAAGGTCTATGAACTGCAGCGCTCGACGAAATGCGCTCAAATCCGCTGAAGCAATTCGGTTGTAAGACAGGTCCAGGGACGTGACCTCGTGTGTATCCAGCCATGACCCATCGAACTAAAAACAAAACCCAAAATCCCTTACGTACTGACTATCTCACTATCTCACTCACTCTCCCTCATTCACTTACTCACTCACTCACTCACTACCTCACTCACTCACTCACTCACTCACTCACTCACTCACTCACTCACTCACTCACTCACTCGTTCACTTACTCACTCACTCACTAACTCACTCACTTACTCTCTCACTCACTCACTCACTTGCTCACTTACTCACTTACTCACAGCCGTCTCTCTCTAACCGTTATGAGATGATTTTGAGCCAATGATACGGACTCAAGAGCAGGAACATTGAGTAGAATTCCCTTGTTTAATCTACCGATACGATTATTGGACAAGTCCAGGTAATGAAGACTCGGTAGGTCTTTCAGAGCCAAGTGCTAAAAAGTATACATAATTCGTATCACAATCGTAATCATATCTTCTCGATGTGATTATTGAACACTTGACAAAAAAGTTATGCGTGACGTTAATTTTTTGTAATTCGTTTCCAAGAGTAAACGAAATTTTTAACAGTCAATTTTTAAGCGAAAAATTTTGTGTAGCTGAAACGAACAAGAAATGCTTCCAACAGGTTTATCCAATCAACTATAACAAAAGTGAGCCCAACATGAATGGTTTCGATGTTGTTATCGTCCAACTTGAGTTGTACCAGAGCACTCAGGTTGGCAAACGTGTATGCATCGAGGACACTGATACGATTGACAGCCAGGTTGAGGACCACCAGCTGGGACAGACCATCGAACGCGTGTCCCGAAATGTGGGCGATCTGGTTTTGCGACAGATGAAGTGTAACCAGCTGAAACATTATTAGACTGTTTATATGATATTTTTAATTGTTAGAAAATAACAAACGTTGCCAAAGACATATCATGGAATCAAATTTCAACTCACTATCAAATGTTTAAGATTATTCTTTAACGACCATCAGCCAATATGTCACAACATAAAAATAATATAGAATATAAAAGAAGCGGAAAAATATATTATTGATTAAAATCTAGAAGTTGATGTTAACCTAGCTTTGTGATTGTGCCTAATCGAACCTGTGGTATTTTTTCGGGCGTAAAAACATTAATGGGTAAGGCAGTAAGACGATTGCTGGCCAGTGTCAGGTGGGCAAGATACGGCAGTACAGGCATCGAATGGTCGGATATCGCTGAAATACACATACTCACATAGATTTAAATTATAAGCCAGTTTTCAGAACACCGACGCCCTACTCTACCCAATTCACTAACCAATAATGGCATTATGATCCACTCTCAGCATTTTTAGCCTGGCATTGGCTCTCACTGCGTCACCAGGAAACCGACTCAGTCGATTGGCAGTCAGACTCAACGAAGTCAGTGAAACGAGTCGGGAAAACACGTTGGGTACCAGATTGATGATTTTGTTGTGCGAGATGTCGAGGTACACCAAGTTGGACATGTACATGAACGAACCTGACGAGTGAGTTAGTGAGTGAGTGAGTGAGTGAGTGAGTGAGTGAGTGAGTGAGTGAGTGAGTGAATGAGTGAGTGAGTGAGTGAGTGAGTGAGTGAGTGAGTGAGTGAGTGAGTGAGTGAGTGAGTGAGTGAATGAGTGAATTAGTTTGTTAGTTAGTTATTTAGTGAGTGGGTGAGTGAGTGAGTGAGTGAGTGAGTGAGTGAGTGAGTGAGTGAGTGAGTGAGTGAGTGAGTGAGTGAGTGAGTGAGTGAGTGAGTGAGTGAGTGAGTGAGTGAGTGAGTGAGTGAGTGAGTGAGTGAGTGAGTGAGTGGGTGAGTGAGTGAGTGAGTGAGTGAGTGAGCGACTGAGTGAGTACATATATCAGCCAGTGTGAGACTGTTTGACAGTACCTGGATGATCAAGATCGGCTATCTGATTTCCTGCCAGCCTTAGTTCAGTTAGGCTTGAATCCAAGCCCTCGAACGTACCGAACGCCATATTGGGTAGGGATTTGATGCTGGAACAAAACAAGACCTATTTGTTTTCGTTAATGTAATTTATGTAGATAATAACAAGCATATGCATTTTCACCAACCGATTCTGTGATAAGTCCAGCGTTTCTAGCTTGATCATACCATTGAGAGCATGGGTCGGCACCTGAATGATGCTGTTGTACCCGAGGTACAGGTGTTTCAGACTGCCTCTGAAACAACAGGCAACTACTGTAAGTCAGTTAAAAAGATGAAACTCGTTTGCAGTCAGTCGATTAATGTCTTTATTTCCTTACCGTAAATACCAGGTATGTAGCCAAAATAATTGCACTCAAATAACTCAATGCACCTCAATTTCTCATTTATACATGCGTACCTGAACTTGAGCTCGTTGACGCTGATGGTTGTGAGTTTGTTGTACTCCAAGTCGAGTACTTCAAGCTGTGTGAGTGATGCCAGGGCGTCTGGTAGGGTGTGCAGCTGGTTGTGGCGCAGGTTGACACGCCACAGACTATGGGATACGGGTGATAGAGTGCTCGCTGAATTAATTATTGTGTTTTATCACCATACAATTGCTTTCAAGATCAGACTGGATACATGTGAGCACAAAATGAAATGCGATGAGTATATGCAACCGTTTTTTTACAAACCATCATTGAGACTCAAATTTTTCTTGATTCTGTCTCATATTCTCATGATGTTCTGAGGAATTCCAGAAAAAAATATCACACGAAAAAACTATCACTGGTTCTTTTACCAACCAGGTATGGAGCTGATCACGTTATGAGATAAATCTAGCTCTTCCAGATGATTCAGCGGTTGGCACATTTCGACGGGTATATAAGCCAGATCGTTGAACGAGATGTCCAGTTTTGTGAAACCACGAAAATTGATAAACGCACCCGGGTCCATGAACGTTATTCTGTAGCAGTAGCAACGTTCACGTGACTGACTGACTGACTGACTGACTGACTGACTGACTGACTGACTGACTGACTGACTGACTGACTGACTGACTGACTGACTGACTGACTGACTGACTGACTGACTGACTGACTGACTGACTGACTGACTGACTGACTGACTGACTGAATGAATAATATAATCTGCTATTTAGAGTTAACTAATCAGCTTATCAGATTGAAGAACTAACCGATTATTTGACAAATCCAAATACATGCGTTGTTTGAAAAGCAGTTTAGCAGCATTATGGCCATTGAGATTGCGAATTCGATTGCCCGAGAGCACAAGGCGCTGCAGGGAACTGAGATTTGCAATGGCCGGGTAGGGTAGCTCATCCAATTCATTGTCTCCCAAATTCAGGAACCTGCATAAATAACCCGTAAATGTTTATCACGTTGGCTGGTTATTGCATTTTACTGGTTAAACCGAAATCTATGTAAAACATAATCTAAACCAACCAAATAGAGTTTGATAGCGCAGTGGGGTCAATCCTGGATATCCTGTTGTTGGATACGGTAAGTACGGCCAGATCGACACCACCGAGTGCCTCTTTCGGCAAATCACCGATCAGATTGTGATCCAGATGAAGATACTTGAGATTGTGCAGTTGGGTTTGTTCGAAGGTGTAGGACTTGACTTGGGTGATGCGATTGTGCTGGAGTTGAAGGTAGTGCAGATTGTGCAGGTACAGCAGAGAGGTGGCCGGTACAGAAGTCAGGTAGTTGTGCTGCACTGAGAGCTTGCTGAGTGATTGCTGCAATGAATCAGAGAGTGGATGAGTGAGTGAGTGAGTGAGTGAGTGAGTGAGTGAGTGAGTGAGTGAGTGAGTGAGTGAGTGAGTGAGTGAGTGAGAGAGTGAGTGAGTGAGTGAGTGAGTGAGTGAGTGAGTGAGTGAGTGAGTGAGTGAGTGAGTGAGTGAGTGAGTGAGTGAGTGAGTGAGTGAGTGAGTGAGTGAGTGAGTGAGTGAGTGAGTGAGTGAGTGAGTGAGTGAGTGAGTGAGTGAGTGAGTGAGTGAGTGAGTGAGTGAGTGAGTGAGTGAGTGAGTGAGTGAGTGAGTGAGTGAGTGAGTGAGTGAGTGAGTGAGTGAGTGAGTGAGTGAGTGAGTGAGTGAGTGAGTGAGTGAGTGAGTGAGTGAGTGAGTGAGTGAGTGAGTGAGTGAGTGAGTGAGTGAGTGAGTGAGTGAGTGAGTGAGTGAGTGAGTGAGTGAGTGAGTTAGTGAGTGAGTGAATGAGTGAACAAAGAAGCCAGCCAACCTGTAGTCCTCTGAAAGCGTTCACATTCAATGCATTCAGGTTGTTACCATCGAGTGAAATATGGCTAATGTGGCCATGTTCCTTGAACGTATCCTGCTGTACGTGCGCCACACCTGCTAATATTTAAATTTCGTATAACTCAAAAATAATCAAGCAAAACAAAAATAACCAAAAGAACAGAAGCTACAGAAGCTGTATGAAAAACCAATCTAACCAGCTTTTATGACGACGGACACTATTTTGATTTGATCGTTGATGAGTGGTGGCAGAGCAGGAAACACACCGATCGAGGCGTCTCGGCATTCAACCTGCATATTCATGGATTTACATCAAGTTTTACAAGTTATTGCCAGAAAACTCAACCTTTCTTTGTATGAAATTCACCTATCATGGAATCACACTGAACTGTTTGTATAATGCAATAGTTTACACAAATACTGAACCATAATCCATATCCCATTTTTGCTATATGCCAACCTGGATTAGCTCGAGGCCGACACAGTTGCAACTGAGGGACCATTGTGTATCAGTCTGATTAAAGGCACATTTATTGGCGGCATGTGCCCCGTGCTGTACCAGTGATAGTGCCAGTGACAATAGTAATACACCAGTCATCATCACCCCATCCATCGGTAACGCCTCACGTCGGATCCAGCTCATCCATTATCATTCCGAAGGCACTTGATGTTTGTGTTGATCATATATTTACTGTAAACAGATTCATTAATTATTATGCTGTTGGAGTGTTGCATATAATAAAAATGTAATGCTTGTGGTACAGAATGTCTCATTCCCATAACCACAGGATAACACAATTTATGTATTCTATATTCCGGCAGATGTTCATAATATGTACATGTATTTATACTCAATCGAACGTTGTTTATGTCACTTTCCGATAAGGTACAAGAGGACCAGATGATTCAACGCCAAATAAAATTACAGAACCTAACCGAACAGTTGTTGCTCATCTAAACTATTCTACATAAAGTAAACGAATCCGCCGTGTTCGTTTCAAATGTACATCACCAACTTATATGTTCGAATGTACATAAGACATAACTAACTTACATAAACGCACCACACAATTCAAGGTCACACTAAAAAACGTGACACACGATGTTCACGAAGTTTTTACGCTAAAGTGTCAATGAAGACATTTTGTGTGTGGCACGTCGCAGGACCGAGTCAAGCCATCCACTGGCGGACCACCTACATAATCCTTCAAAGGGAAGGGAACTTCGTCAAAGAGGAGGGAATCAGCAGTTTAAAGGTAATTTTACCTACACTTTAGGAACAAACTTAATTTTTTGAAACCACCAATGAGGGCGAATTCCTTTTTTATTTTTTTTTCGTCCGCTAGTGAAGGAAGTCATCTACTGACTGACTCTGACTGATGAAGTGAGTGTATTTTGTGTGATGAATGTCACCACTTGTCTGTCAACCAGTCAATCCATCCATCTTTACTATATATGCACCTGGTTGGTGTTGGGACTCAACTTGACGTAACGAATTGATGATGACAGATCCAACTGTTCTTATCTCAGTAGCAATCGGACAAAAACAGAGTTCCGTCTTGATACATTGGAGCATTCAACTTTGAACAATAATAACGTTTGTGCGTAATAGTTACGACTACTGTTGATTTACAGTATTTAGTTAACTGCATAACATTTCGTGTCACTTGCAAAACGCACCATGTACACATAGAATATAATTTGATTACACGCTAGCCGGTAAACACCATTGGAACAACGGTTATGGCAATGAGTAACTTTAATTTATGCATTTTAACACTTTGTCTGGCAACAGTTGCGCCCGTTTACGCGTGACTTCAATTGACATTTATTAGTGACTAGAAGCAAAAAATTGCAGGTTTGATTTGATAAAACAGTTAATATTAATAGTGGATTTAATGTTTTCTAAAATCAAAATGCGATTTGGGGGCGTTTTGGAGGATACCACTGATGGTGCTGGTGAGTTCAGGGATACATAACGAGCAGAGAGCGGCTTGTTGATCAGTGGCACCAAAGCTCGGACTCGTTACACTGATCTCAAGCACAAACAGACTTGACGAGTACTTGGCAAATTGTTTATGTGACGGCAAACATGTAAGATTGAAGTAACAGCCTCACATCGCATCGAATATCTCATCATTTGTGTTATGTGAAAGTGTTCAGCGCTGTTTGAAAATAGTATTGTACTAAAATTTTGTGGTAGAAAGGGAAGGGTGTCATATCATGTGTACTAATTATGAGTGTCAACAAACACATGCTTATACCAACACCATGGCGTATAAGATATGGGTTCAGAAGAGCAAACATTCGGCTGGCAGTCACTCACATACCACTTCACTTTGCCTAACATAATTACACATGTCAGGAATTGCGATTCTATCCAACAACATACATATATATACATACTGTATGTATTAAGGTGAAATCTGATTTTTTACTGTCACGGTATACGACTCACTCACTAACAACTCACTTACTAACTTGACTCACTCACTGGACTAACTAACATGCACACTAACACAACTTGACTCACTAACACACTTAATGCACACTAACACACGGCACTACACCTTTTAATACATACAGTACATACATACACCACACACCAGCACACTGCACCACACCTGACCCATCATACATATCCACACCTGACCCATCATACATATGCGCATGACCCAAACTTAATGCACACTAACCCACCTCCATAACGCACTGCACCACACACCCCAACACACTGCACCACACCGTATGCGCATGACTCACTCATCAACACGTTCAGACTTAACTTCTCACTTAAGTACATGCATAAGTACATTAATAACTTTCCTCTATACATGAAATTCACTCACCACTTACGTACTAATTCACCCAACGTTCCAAGAACAATACTACTCATTAATCCACCTAAAACAGGACATTCACCTATTATTGGAACACCCGGTAGGCACACCCGGTATAACGACCACCGGCGGTCATGCGCTGGTCGGCCGGCGAGCCGTCTGATCGGAGCTCCCCAGATCCGGGCTGGCCCCTCCCCTCCTCGAGCCCACCTGATCGGAGTCCCCCCGATCGCGTCCTCATGACCACCAAGCGGTGAGCTGCTGTGTTATAGAAAGACGACTCTAGTGTTATAATTATGATCCGCCGAACCTGCTTTTCTCTGGCGCCACTAGAGAGCCGTTCAAAGTCCAAAGTCCAAAGTTTCCAACTCATATAACAGGCATGGACGGGGTCTTCAACTAGTTTTTATGTCGTCTCGACTAGTTTTTATGTCGTTTCAAATAGTATATAAGGAGGCCGATTTCGGTCTATCAATCATTCTCAACCGGCCTTCGTTCTCGTGTGCTCTCTCTCCTGCGGTGCCTTCCTCATCTCCTCCTGCTCCTCCTCCGATACCGCAACCTCTACTGGACCCTCTCGCGGTACAGTAGCCTCTACCGTACTCGTCTGTGGTACCGTAACCTACCGTAACCTATCGTAACCTACCGTAACCTACCGTAACCTATCGTAACCTACCGTAACTTACCGTAACCTACCGTAATCTATCGTAATTCTCACCGTAAGGTCCCGTAGTCTTTCTCTACCGTAATCTCAACCTTAAACTCTATCGGCACCGTATCTTCTACCGTAGACTCTGTACCTATCATCTAGCATAGTCGGCATCTGTCGTTAATCGTAACAGGTCTCTGCCTTTTATCATAACCATAGATTAGTTTATATATAAGTAGGTCAGTTGAGAACTTAGAACACGAAAACCTGCAACTCTGACTTATACCCGTGTATTCATGTACTCGGAGTTGTGAGTGCAACTACTTAATACTATTTTACCCAGCTACTAATGACTTCACTGAGCGACCAATAGACTACATACAACCTTCTTACTCAACCCCAACTTAAACTATTGGTCGTACCGTGAGGTACTGTATATCAAGTGATTTCGGACCAGTGCCGCCACCTTGTACAACACTCTGTCTGAACCGTGCCACCGCTGTCAGTCAGCCTGTGCCATATCTGCACTGATCATCTCAAGCCAGACACTCACCTTATCACAACATCCTTAACCCTATTCATCATATACATATACCATTGCTCGTTTGTGAACACTATCCGTGAAGCCACACCTTCACTCAATCCCGAAGTCAGGCCTTTCACGTCCACGTATATATCGGACTCACACACGGCTGAACGTCGACAGTGCACTCATCGCCACGGACAGACACAATCGTCGCCGCCTCCGCACTTCTGACCGACTGATACATTTTGCGATAATTAATAGCGTACATAATATTGTTGATATCACTTAATTTGACTCTACGATTAATGAACACTTGATAAAAGCCCTTGGTTGGCGAGTTTGATTAAATACAGAAACGATCCACCACCGTCATAGCCCGCCTCTGAGGTTGGACAGCACGTAAGCACGGTTGCTAAGACTAAATAATACGAGGGCCGTGACATGGTAGCACCGAGTCGGAAAGGTTAGTTTGAACTCATAACAACTCAACTTTATGTAAATTCTCTTCGTAAAACTTCACTTTTGTGCAAAAACTAATTTTTTCAATATTAAAACTTTTCGAAAAAAAAATTTTTTCTTCAAATTTTTTTAATTGAAATTTTTTTTTTCACTGAGTTTTTAATTCTCACTGACATTATCAGAACACTGGATTCACTGTTATTTCTATCTTAATCATAACAATTGTTTTCAAAGTCTGCAAGCAGGTACATACGGCTTTCAAGATGGCTGACTTTAAAGAGAACCCAGCACTGGCTGTGGGTTTCAGAACACCACCATACAACCAATCAGAGTTAACGCCACCGTTTCTTGAGCACATGCAGCGTGACATGCAGAAACTACAAACACAGGCAGATGAGTTTAACGTTGATTTCAATCATCCAGGTGAGTTTCATCCAGTCGTGAATGCACTCAACCAACAACCCAACAAAAGTTTTCTCACCCCAGTTAATGATACACTACAAAATTTCAATGGCGAAGCAGCTGGCGTCGATTTCAAAAGCTGGTGGGAAATGTTCGATTTATGCTGTCATGCTTCCGATTATACTGCGGAGCGCCGCGCTGCTCTGCTGCCGTGCTACCTGAGAGACCCCGCACTGTCTGTATACAAATCACTTTCACCCGCCGAGAAAACTGACTATCAGTTATTAGTGCGCTGTCTCAATGAAAAGTTGAAGTACCCAGAGTCAGAACAGTTTGCACAGATAGAGTTAGCACAACGTGAGCAGGGTCCACAGGAAACAGTTCCAAATTTCGCAGCGGCCATTGAAAAATTAGTGCAGCATAGTTTTCCTGATTTTAGTGACGATGCACGCGCGAAACTGGTTATGATGAATTTTTCAAACAAACTTCGTCCTGAATTGCGCAATAAACTAAGAATGTTTCAGCCAAAGGACTTTGCAGAAGCAAAATACAAAGCTGTTACACTGGAGGAGCAGCAGAAGTTGGAAAACGTCGAGTTGATGTACCGAAAGCCGGAGGCTAATCAGTCCGACCCAATCATTCAAGCTTACCAGGTAACCAACGACATGCTAAAACAACAGATCAACCACATGACGAAGGTGCAGAAACAAAAAGAAGAGAAGCAGCAGCAGTCAAGATCGTGTGAGGAGCCGTGCAAGCATCAGCTACAGCTGGAAGCCATGTTAGCCGATATCCAGCGAGAGCAGCCATACGACCGAGGAGACTACAGCCAACCGACATGGCAACAGCAGCCATGGCAATACGAACCTCAACAAAGAAGTAAGTTTGCCAGGCCAACTGTGACACCTGATGGACGTCCAATCTGTTTCTATTGCCAAAAGCCTGGGCATGTACAGTTAGTTTGCCACACCCGTCAGTACGACATGTCCGCTAATGTGTTCACTGAACGCCCACAGAACCAAGAACGCATTGACTGCTATAACCAAGAGTACAATCGAGCCCAGGTTAACAGTTTGCATCCTAATAACAAGCAGCAACTGAAACCCACTGAATTCAATATCAACACGCTGCAATATACGGTTGACATTGAATCTACTATTAAGAACCAGGCCAAACTCATTAATCAGTTGCAGGACCAGGTATCTGGCTTGCAGCATATTAACAGCCTCTACAGCGATTCACAGACGGTGAAGGAAAATAACAACGCTGGACCACAAATCAACGTAATGTGCCCGAGCAATCGACCAACAAAGCTAGCCTCTAAACAAAACACACCGGATGTGAGCGACAAAAAGCGGAACACGAGCAAACACATCTCGAAAGATGCTATGGTACAGTGCGATGCAACTAACAACGCAACCAGCGATACAACCAGCAAGGCCACCAGCGATGCAGCAGCTACGAAAGCGAGCCACACCGAGTCCGGTAAGCAAGAACGCATCTGGCAGCATATTCGCTCTCCAAAACCTGTACGCCTACAACACTACAGCTTAGCCTGTCGCGCTCTGCTGATTATGCTGGCATTCACCACATGTGTTAGCAACATCAACACCATTGAAACTCAGTCAGCCGAACTAAATTGCAAGCATCCGCTTTCAGACAAACAGTCGGAAATCCCTTTCGGTAAAATAACAAACTCACTGATTAACGACTCAAACTTTGATGGTCTCCCAGAAACAGGTCAAGGTACACCCTCATATTCGAACAATCACACGACCAACGAAATGAGCCCGACGAAGATCGACATCAAACAGTTCAACGATTGCACAGGACAACCAGACGAAATATGGGAACCCGGCGAAACCACGGCGAGCAAATACAGCGGCTTCGTAAAGGTAATAATGAGTAAGCAGTCAAATGACCAATCGGTCATTGCATGAACCAGTTACTTCTGAACAACGCCAATTTCAACCCCATACGTTTTTCAGTGTAAAAACTCCGTTCATCTTAATTCAGTCCTTGATTATTCATAAATATATGTTAAACATCGAGGTTCGCAATACTAGTTCAATATATAATTTGTTGTGTATTTATGTACGTGTTACAGAAAGTACAACCGTGTAAAGAAATATCTTCAGTTATTCAGAGTTTTATAAGATAAATACATGCATTGTTATCCTATGCGTAGTGCATCGATCGGTGTATTCATTCATTTATACCAGTACGACAGAGCCCAAAATTGAGTCAATTACAGTTATCGAAGTCAAAGACACCAGTACAATACAGGTGTCTGAACAAAATATGAGTTGTTGAGATATAATAGCTCAAACCATGTATTCATCACATTTTGTCTCCTTTGCAAGCATGACACTGTAAAGTGCACATTACGTTTCATGTGAGCATACAGTATGTTTATTGTCCTTCGCTATAATATTATTCAACTTCTATTACGCTACACGCGTAAGCCCATAAACTGTTTCGTTTCAAAGTAAATGTAGTATAGATTTTTACATGATTCGTTTTTATGTTAATAAATAATATGTTTGACAGCGTTGATGCGGCCGCGTCGATATGTCATTTGCATTGCATGCCTTTTGTTTAGTTACACTTTCAGCGCAGGTTCTGCAGGCCTGCGGCAACAACAACTAAAATTTCTCCCTGGTAGAAAACATTCACACAATGTCGTTTCACTATAACACATTTTCATATGACCATTATTCGCAATCATCACCTTTTACGAACTGTTACCCATAACAAACTGTTTCCCAATATTGAATGTATTTTGTGCAGATATTCGGCTTAGAACGGCCCGATCAGGACACAGTATAGGCGTCGGAGCAGATCAAGGAATCTACAAACACGAAAAGCTGACACACCAGTCTCACAGAAACCGAGGACGGTTTCATTTCGTCAACGGGGGGAATGTCACGGTATACGACTCACTCACTAACAACTCACTTACTAACTTGACTCACTCACTGGACTAACTAACATGCACACTAACACAACTTGACTCACTAACACACTTAATGCACACTAACACACGGCACTACACCTTTTAATACATACAGTACATACATACACCACACACCAGCACACTGCACCACACCTGACCCATCATACATATCCACACCTGACCCATCATACATATGCGCATGACCCAAACTTAATGCACACTAACCCACCTCCATAACGCACTGCACCACACACCCCAACACACTGCACCACACCGTATGCGCATGACTCACTCATCAACACGTTCAGACTTAACTTCTCACTTAAGTACATGCATAAGTACATTAATAACTTTCCTCTATACATGAAATTCACTCACCACTTACGTACTAATTCACCCAACGTTCCAAGAACAATACTACTCATTAATCCACCTAAAACAGGACATTCACCTATTATTGGAACACCCGGTAGGCACACCCGGTATAACGACCACCGGCGGTCATGCGCTGGTCGGCCGGCGAGCCGTCTGATCGGAGCTCCCCAGATCCGGGCTGGCCCCTCCCCTCCTCGAGCCCACCTGATCGGAGTCCCCCCGATCGCGTCCTCATGACCACCAAGCGGTGAGCTGCTGTGTTATAGAAAGACGACTCTAGTGTTATAATTATGATCCGCCGAACCTGCTTTTCTCTGGCGCCACTAGAGAGCCGTTCAAAGTCCAAAGTCCAAAGTTTCCAACTCATATAACAGGCATGGACGGGGTCTTCAACTAGTTTTTATGTCGTCTCGACTAGTTTTTATGTCGTTTCAAATAGTATATAAGGAGGCCGATTTCGGTCTATCAATCATTCTCAACCGGCCTTCGTTCTCGTGTGCTCTCTCTCCTGCGGTGCCTTCCTCATCTCCTCCTGCTCCTCCTCCGATACCGCAACCTCTACTGGACCCTCTCGCGGTACAGTAGCCTCTACCGTACTCGTCGGTGGTACCGTAACCTACCGTAACCTATCGTAACCTACCGTAACCTACCGTAACCTATCGTAACCTACCGTAACTTACCGTAACCTACCGTAATCTATCGTAATTCTCACCGTAAGGTCCCGTAGTCTTTCTCTACCGTAATCTCAACCTTAAACTCTATCGGCACCGTATCTTCTACCGTAGACTCTGTACCTATCATCTAGCATAGTCGGCATCTGTCGTTAATCGTAACAGGTCTCTGCCTTTTATCATAACCATAGATTAGTTTATATATAAGTAGGTCAGTTGAGAACTTAGAACACGAAAACCTGCAACTCTGACTTATACCCGTGTATTCATGTACTCGGAGTTGTGAGTGCAACTACTTAATACTATTTTACCCAGCTACTAATGACTTCACTGAGCGACCAATAGACTACATACAACCTTCTTACTCAACCCCAACTTAAACTATTGGTCGTACCGTGAGGTACTGTATATCAAGTGATTTCGGACCAGTGCCGCCACCTTGTACAACACTCTGTCTGAACCGTGCCACCGCTGTCAGTCAGCCTGTGCCATATCTGCACTGATCATCTCAAGCCAGACACTCACCTTATCACAACATCCTTAACCCTATTCATCATATACATATACCATTGCTCGTTTGTGAACACTATCCGTGAAGCCACACCTTCACTCAATCCCGAAGTCAGGCCTTTCACGTCCACGTATATATCGGACTCACACACGGCTGAACGTCGACAGTGCACTCATCGCCACGGACAGACACAATCGTCGCCGCCTCCGCACTTCTGACCGACTGATACATTTTGCGATAATTAATAGCGTACATAATATTGTTGATATCACTTAATTTGACTCTACGATTAATGAACACTTGATAAAAGCCCTTGGTTGGCGAGTTTGATTAAATACAGAAACGATCCACCACCGTCATAGCCCGCCTCTGAGGTTGGACAGCACGTAAGCACGGTTGCTAAGACTAAATAATACGAGGGCCGTGACATTACATGAATTGTTTTGTCTCAGGGATACATTTAAAATATGTAACTTGTCATTCGAAGTGCGGTGACTTCAAGCAAAAGGTGCCATGAATCAACAATAACATGTTTTTCAACCCAACCCGTAAATCATAAGTCATGGACTCACAGCAAAACAGTACTACACCGCCATAGATCTCGACAAGATCTCAGTAAACTATAGTGAGGGCAGTGGTGAGTTCGTTAGACGTTCCAGGCAAAAAACTACGTACCACAATGTAGTGCATAAAATCATCAACCGAATAAATGGGGGTGTAGTATTACACAAACTCCAAGGCGTTGTATGTATGCCATTCCGTAGAACACCCTCTCCTCTGAACGCCTTCAGCCCCCCCCCTCACTATTGGGAGTATGCGAACACACAGGTGGGCCCATATATGTAGGATACCTTTGAGTATACTGACTCAATCCGCTAGTCGTTGCACCCACTGGCGGACGAGCCAGATCTTCAAAGGGAGGGACATTTCGTCAAAGAGGGGGAAATGGACAGTTTTCAGGCTATTCTATTCTACCTACCTACACCTTAGAGACAAAACTCGACTTTTGAAATCGTTAGAGAGAAAGAATTTCCACTGTTCCCTCCCTTCTTTTCAGCTAGTGGTTGCACCCGCAAGGCGCCCACATAAACAATCAATCGCACATTTGTTAGTTGGCGGTAAAGAAATAGCCCGTTTCCGGGGAAGGGGGGGGGGGTATTACCAGTGCAGGTACCTCGGGTTGTTTCTGGGCTGACTATGGCGCCAGACACAGTTTTGCATCGTTAAAATGCAACGGAACACCAACGTGAGTGATTTACAATTTCCGACGGCGAGGTAGAGTAAATCAGACGGTTTTTATTTCGTAAAACAGCTGAATTCGGCTCTGTTTGGTTTCTAGATGCGAGGGTGTAATGTTTAACTATGTATCAAAATTTTCCAATCACTATATTGTAAGTGTATTGTATTCGATCCATAGATTATGTCGGTGAAATTTTAGCTCTAAAAAATCAGTTGATTTTAGCGGTTTTCTCGGCCCGGACATAACGCACTTACATTCCTTAGCACCAGCCAGTACGTCTGCACGTACCGTATTCCGCATGGTACTACTACATATATGCAAATTAAGACACCCACGGGCTGCTTTTTTGCCCGTGTTTTTCAACACGACCCAAAGTAAAAAAATTATACAGAAAGAAGTTTTTGACATAAGTACTACAAATTCTGGAATTCATTTCTGTAACCATTCTGTACTGTAATCATACCCACAAACAGAGCTGATGTGTACTTTAGTCCTCCCACAAGTGCACTAAACCCTCGAAGCACAGATTTTTCCTTCGTAAAAAGGTCATTGAGCGTAAAACTACACACCAACATTCCATCATCACTTGAATGGAAAGTGCGCTGACATTTCAAATCAGAGATGAGTATGTAGTATACTACAACTACAACATACTGTAGGTTACGTATTATGAGGTATAAAAAGTCATGTGCTTACAGACTTACAAGGTCTGTAAGTTTAGTTTACGCCCTCCCGCAAATATTTTTATTGTTGGAAGAAAAATCGAAAAGTTCTTCGCAGATAAATGCACTTAAAAATTTAAGTATCTCTTTTTTATTATAAGTGATGTCAGACATGAAAATACTAAAGGCTGTACCAACCAATATGTCACGACTCACGAGAGTCAGGTTATGATAATGAACTGGAGATACCGAAAGTCAGACCGAAGTATGTAATCTGCAGAACTTTGCCAAATCTGGTAGAAATGAAAATCATTCTAAATCATACAAAAATTTCAATAAACATAACATACATATATGCAAATACTATAACAGTTCTATATATGAAAAAACACATAACTCATGTAAATGAATGAACGCTGCAATCAGACCGAAGCATGATTCCGAAAAAATGAATGGTCGTCCGAATTATGGTTGTGTCAAAATATACCCGGGTGCACATGCAATATAATACGACGTATTCGGTCAAGCGTGACATTACGGCCACATAAAGATACCAGTCCAGACGTACTGCTACATAGTTGATACCCAAATACCAAACATTTATGTTGGTACATCCTGGTTTTGATGGTTCTTATTGCATTCAACAAACCAATAACCAACTAAATTACAAAATAAAGAATCTACATCCAAAATAATGCAATACATCAAAAGAACAGGTGAATTCACCATCAAGTGAATAAACTATGATCCCTAGGTTAAGAAGTATAAAAATACAACGAATAACGGACAGTTGATTCTCTGACTTACTCTATGGTATGATGCTAAATTATTCTGATTATCTTTATCGTAAGCGTATTAGTAAACTTGAAACGGTAACGGAACTCTGGCCAGGAAAGGGAATTAAGGATACAGATGTTGCGATGTTAGGACAGGAAGTTGATAATCAAGAACAAGAGCGTATAGTGAGATTAGAATGGGGCACCTATTCACCACGATCCAGAAAGAATGTCTCCAATCTGTAAACAATTCCTAAAAAAAAGGAAAGTTCCTGATGCGCCAATTCAAAGTCGTGGCACTCAATTACGCTCAGATCGCTCACTCAACATTATGTTCTGACTGAAATTTTGTGTGGAAATGATTCATAATGCTTTAATCGTAAGCAGCAGAAGAAGATTATAGTTTGAAATACAACAATAGCTACCGGGTTTTGGTTAACTTTATTGGGTGATATGTGCAGTAAACAAAGTGATTCAGCAATACTCAATGATCATCGGTACGCAAATGACATGTCGTTGCGAATGTCTTGGCACAAACTCATCCAATCAACGATCAACAATGCAACGGCATAAATCTCTGATTTACGTGCCACAATGGCAAGCAGATATGGGCACATTACATTTTATAGAGTAACATTCTTGGGTGCAATATTTGTTGGTTATTTATGATAGTAAGGCAAAAATATAGAATAGCTCTCCGTCATCTTGAACTTTGCCTGTGACATGAGGAACGGAAGCTTAAGAATTTTTTGCGTTTTCCAAACTATTTATTTCAATAAATTAGCAAAATAACAATAAATTATAATTTTCTTGATTCTATATTGTTATTTGTTTGTTTCATTATGGTAAAAAGAGGAACAAAATGAAAGACTTGAAATTGTGGTAAACGACATAAGGTAGCAATATTATGTAGACGACGTCAATAAATCCTGCATTTTACGTGTTGCAATTGCGGGCAGAATGTGGAACGTTACCGGTGCCCATCTCATCTACAAAATGAATGTGTGAAGATGCACCAAGTTGAATGTGTTGCACTGATTCACAATGTTGGATGATACTTTAGGTTGATGCATTGGGTTGGATAGATTGGAAATGCACTATGTGATGGGCAGGATGCGCAAAACACAAACGATTGGACCATAATTAACTCGGGCGCTAATCAACCGATTTTCTTGAATTAATTGTCACCCGACCTCACGGTCACCTCAGCCATATAAACTTTCATCAGACCTCACTGTAAAAGTCGAAAACCAATTTTTAAGAAAAAGTTTATTAAGCAGCAAATTGTTTTTTTCTGTAAAATAGGCAAATTTGTTTTCTTGTGGTGAAAAATATATAAATGAATGATTCATAACATAGTTGGAAATATATCGTTGACGACCGTGTTATGTTGTATAGTTATGTATGTTGTATAGTTATGTTGGTTGGTGGCACAACACATTACCAAGTTCACTATCGCTGGTGTTTGTTTGGCTAAGTCGACTTAGTTTGGGTGTAAAATAATAAAAGGGCGTGAATTACGGGTGCACGGCAGTTGGTCAGACATTATATTTGGTGGTCAACAACAACAACAACAACAACAACAACAACAACAACAACAACAACAACAACAACAACAACAACAACAACAACAACAACAACAACAACAACAACAACAACAACAACAACAACAACAACAACAACAACAACAACAACAACAACAACAACAACAACAACAAATACAACAACAACAAATACAATGAAAACAACAAAGAAACGTGACAACAACTCAAGACCATTCCCTCGAGCTAAACTGGGCTTGAAAACACCGAGATTTAACCTTTCATATGTTTGACGGATTATGTGTACTTATCGATGTGTCGTGATGCTATCTGTAACTTTGTAAATAGTCATTTGCCACTTTGACGGCAATGATTCACTGGTATAATATACGTAGTTTGGTACGGGTTTCCTGCTATAAAAATATTTTCCTGAAACCGTTACGCACATATGAACAATAAAAAAAGATCGCGCGCCAAAATCAGTTTTTTTTTCATCAAACTGCGCCACAAAAACTTTTTTCCACTAACGAGCAACCCTGAATAGGCGATTGGTACGATTGACTTTTATTTGACGTTGATCGTTGTTAAACAATAACAAAAGTTTATGGGAAGTCAAAATCTTGACATCACATCTGTCGAAACCGATAAAAACATTAACTGAAACGAGGCACACATGTAAGATAATGCAACACAACCAGAATTATTGATGTCCGGTCACTGGCGGACGGGGGAAGAATAAAAAAGTTAGTTTCTACCCTCTTTGCCCATTCTTATAAGTTAAATCTGTTCCTTAAGAGGTAGCTAAAATGGTCTCAAAACTGTCAATTCCCCCTCCATGAAGAAATTCGCCTCTCTTTGGAGGATTCGCTCGTCCGTCAGTGTGTCCAGTCATAATCTTACGCATCCAATTTGTAATACAGCGGGGTCAAACCAACCCATCCAATCAATCATATTACTTTCCATTATGTTTTCCGGTTATACATAACTCTCTGCAGTTCAGCAGTTCTTTCTAGGAAAAGAGGAAAAATTTATTTAAAGGCGGTTTGATTATGAGATTATGATGTGGGTGACTGATTTTATAGGTGAAATACATACTCAAAAGCTAACAGGTTTCTAAGAACGGTTGCAACTCGTTTGATCAGTAATCATATAATCCATAGACCAGATAATCCAATGAAATTGTTCAAAACACGGCTACTTAATACTATTTGTTCGGTATATTGGCACGTAACGAATGCAGGGAAACATGATCGACTTCATGACTGAGGATTTGTAGATGATTGCAATCTCTTATGTTGTTTTTATACCATGTAAGCGAAGTCACGTCCATCGTGTATTGCCAAAGTCAACGAGGATTAATACCAAATATTGTGATTCTGTGTTCGAGAATGCAACGAGCTTTTCAATCGTTACCTAAACCATGCTTGTTCCCCTTTTGTTTTCTCAAAATTATTTAATCGAGTATTAATACACCTGTTGTAATCAGGGGAAACGAAGCGTAAAAAAGCAATTAACAAGGGTCGATAATCTTAGGCATAGCAAATTTTTTTCCTAAAAAAGTCTTTATCAAAAATTTCCTCTAGAACTTTTGAGTGGATCGCCCAGGAATCAAGGTTCTCTCTAACCGCAGTTGAACTAAAGTTATTAATGATGGAGCACCGTGTTCTGTTCCTAGAATACAGAGACCTTTCAACGTCGTGTCATGTTCATGTGCTGAATAGATACATTTTCTCGAACGGTCTACTCGTAAAGTTCACAGTTTCTCGAATTGCACTGTATTTTGTGTTTTGTCTATGTCAAAGTTTAGTGCGTAAAAAAACTAGTTGTGCTGAATTGATTTTCTCATTTGGAGATTTGACTTTTGAAATTAAATGGGTTGGTTACTTATGGGAAGTGAAAAAACGTTTGGATCCGTAGAAAATTGACTTTCGTACAGATCTTTCATTATTTTTATCTAAAATTAACAAAATATACAGTTTTTTTATTATACAAATCAGTTGTTCCTCATCAGGTGAATTTACTCGTTTTGAAGCCGGTTTGGACGGTTTGAAGACAGTTTTTTTCTGACAAATAGGCTTTTTACATTACCGTTTTCCAGTCTTCTTCTTTTACAACAATCAATGTACAGAAATTCACTTTTGTACAGACCGATAACATGAACCTTTCAGTACATTTGTATGTAATACTTGAATGTCATACCACCTATCAGGTTTTAATGTGTCGAACGCAAACCCTTTATTCTGACCCACCCTGTTCCATAATGCACAGTATTCAATATAAAGGCAAGTGCCATGAACACGCCGACCATTTGGTCAATGATTCAACATTGCAGATTGCAGGCTAAACGCATTTGTTTTGAATTATGCATGTCCGTACAGTGCGTTTAGCAAATTACGTCGTTGGCTTTTTGTAGCACGTGTTGACCACAACGAGAACAGTATCCATCAAATGTTCCAATCATCCGTTTTACAACAGTAATTGAAGCTAACTGACTAGCATTTTTATTGAATCTTTTCGTTATTTGAGCTGCCGTACCTTTTCTCATGTTCCAGTTCTGCGAGTTGCTGGCCTTACATACGTGCAAGAGTAAGTACATACTTGTATGCGGAAGTCCATCTATATTAAATCAGCTTCTCAGTCCCCACATATCAGTTAGTTTGTAAGAAGAATAACTAATTCATATGAGAATCGAGATATAATATCATGTATTAGCAGTATAGCATTCTCAATTGATTACGAGTCTGACTTTGAACGCGCGCCATTGTTGCTCTGAATAAATATTTAACTGATTTTCGGCTGTGAAATTCGGTTTGCTGTCACATACAATTCTCAAAACGGATTCCTGGAAAAATATTCTGAGAAAGTGCATATATACTTTGCGCAAATTTAACTTCAGTGCTTTGAACTGAAAATGCTCTAATAGCACATACAGTATGCCCAAATGTAACATTGACCGGTGCATCACTTTGCTTTAGAATTGCCCATAAGCTGAATCCCTTCCCGTTACACCTAATTTGCGCCGACACCTAAGGACGAAATCGTGTGACGTCCGACGTCGAAGTAAACATGAGAGTGGTTGGACGTTACAGGTTGTCCGCTCTGGTTAGACGTTACAGTAAATGTTATTCGTCAACTGTTGGTTTTCATTAGTTTATTAGTACATACAAATCCTATGTATTATATAATGTTGATATTTCATTACGCTCTGCAAACGTGTTCGGCAACTATTTGTGTCTGTTATGATTATGAGTCAACGGTTTTCATAACGATATACAAAAACGAATGAATACAGCCCATCGTGTAAAATTCAAGTTTTTTTACGTGAAAACGTGCTTTTATTCCATCCTGAGTAATAACGAATACAAAGTAATTCTGAATAAAACAGCTCAAAGTTGGCTTCTAACAACTGCCGTGTTCAGCTACATAAACGACCTTGCCACGCGACTATAGATCCCCGCTGGACAGATCTTGAAAGCTTGTTGGCTCTTTACGTTCTTGATCGCAACTATCTAACAACTAACCCTTCCATCTATCTGACCAAAGTGCTTTTGCCTATTGCCAGAAATATTGGGTAATTTTGTTCTTGATGTTTTCAATATTTACATCAAATATTGTCGTCTTATTGCTCTCAGATACATATCTAGGAAACGTTTCGACCTTCTAAATTAGGATCATTACTGCCCACTGCAGCTGCATCATGTACTAATGTTAGTCGAGAGATCTAGTCTGATTTGGGCAATCATTCGGTCAGTTATTCGGTCAGTCAGTCAGTCAGTCAGTCAGTCAGTCAGTCAGTCAGTCAGTCAGTCAGTCAGTCAGTCAGTCAGTCAGTCAGTCAGTCAGTCAGTCAGTCCGTCAGTCCGTCAGTCCGTCAGTCAGTCAGTCAGTCAGTCAGTCAGTCAGTCAGTCAGTCAGTCAGTCAGTCAGTCAGTCAGTCAGTCAGTCAGTCAGTCAGTCAGTCAGTCAGAACAAACTCAAAACATTCAAACTCGTCTATCTTTAGGCCCGAAACGAGTTTGAAAAGTTTATGATACGGTCATACAAATTCATGATGCATTCTAGTTGTAATGAAGTTATTAAATTATCAGTCAGTCAGTCAGTCAGTCAGTCAGTCAGTCAGTCAGTCAGTCAGTCAGTCAGTCAGTTAGTCAGTCAGTCAGTCAGTCAGTCAGTCAGTCAGTCAGTCAGTCAGTCAGTCAGTCAGTTGGTCGGTATGTCGGACTACTCAATGTGTGTCATCTAAAACATAATTTTGTGCGTATCTTTCAGTATCTGGCCTAAACTGCGAGTATCGCCGTATATCTGTGCGCCATCGTAAGGCATTATGTGGGCTTCGGTTTTGGCGCCAAGTTATGGCACACGAGTTTGTTGGGTTGACGGCATGCAAGTTCGCTGCCTTGGTCTGTCATTCACTATCATCATTCATATGTATCTCAATGTTGCACTATAGTATGCGAATATGTGCTTGATTTAAACCAGCTAGTTGCATTTCAGACCAGTAGTTTTGGTAGATCAGTATATGTGAATGTGGCACAACTGACAAATCAGTGAAAATAGTCAAGATAATCTTGACGAATTTTTTTGTGAGATTGCGGACGAAACATCAAAGGGTACTTGCAAGTTAATTTTTCTCAAACCATGTTTAACCAATTCCGTATTTATCAGACAGTTTCCTTTACAGTTAGGCAAAGATGTGCTCGCCTCATGTGGTATACAGGTGTGTGTAATGTGCTTGTCCAGTACAAATACTGTGTTTACTCAAAACTAACTTCCCAAAATGGTTTTTATTTTTATTATAGTGGCAACACAAACAACGTTGGAAAAGTGCCATATAATGTTTCCTGTTTTCACGGAAATTAAATAAAATGTCAACAGACCTTACAAGCAACATTTGCAACAGTTTTATCACAAAATTATTTTTTGACTTTTTCTGTAAAAATACACGCCAAACAAAGTAACTTTTTGAATAATGACCCAAAACATCAAAATTCTCAATTCCAAATCTATAAAAACAACCGGCAGACGGTTATGTGTCCTGGTTTCTCCAACCATTCACACTCATAGTTAAAATAATTTTTGGTCCATCCAGTTCACACTGTTGCAGATTAGAGATGACAACCCATCAATACTTTCTAGTTCCTACTATTTAGTTCACTTTTGTAGGTCGAATTGACTCGCATAATACAGATTTGACTTTCAGATATCGGAATTAACATTTTTTATTGCAAATGAAAATAAATAATGGTAAATAATTGCAATCGTAATTGCCTGCATGTCAACATACAACTGGGTATATTCCCTTAACGATGTGCAACGTGACCATGTAACGATGCATGGACGGCATGATTCGACTGTGACATCAATCACTCAATCACAGGTAACACAATCTACATATTTCAATTCATTTATTTCACTTTATCACATAACATTAAAATACTTTTAGCTAGTTTTTAATTACCTTTTACCGCATGAAGAACTTTCACGCCGCATTTTCGAGGTTTTTCACTCAGAGAAAAAATTTAATTTTGGCGGGGTGAAAAGACACTGTCTAAATAATTATATTTGACAAACCGGAGAGCTGATCGACCAAGATATTCATCATACACATAAGTGACTGTGAGTTAGTGAGTGAGTGAGGGAGTGAGTTAGTGAGTGAGGGAGTGAGTGAGTGAATGAGTCCGTCAGTCAGTCAGTTAAAGAGTGTCTACTTCAATTTAGCTTTCAGGTATCGGTCATGTGCACGAACGTGTCCTGCCACCTGACATCGGTCGACTCATCAGTGCAGCCTCTGCTCACTCCGTTCTGGATGGTTAACATGGCATGTGCCTTCATACTTACCGTAATCGTGGCATTGACATGTACCGTGCTCATTGCCTGCTTCCATCGATACCCGTTGCCCATTCGAACAAGTCTCATTACGGTAGAAGGTGGCGGAATGGTCGCTTGATGAATGAATGGATGGATGGATGGATGAATGGATGGACGGATGGATGGATGGATGAATGCATGGATGCATTCTCACGAGAAAATATGTACGGTTGTTTAGGAATGTACTGGTTTATGTATAGTCGAAATTTTTCGTTACGACTTTTTTTGGAACTTTTTTTGTGTAAAACCTTTCCCTCAATCCGAAATTGCTTCTTCCGACCGTCATATGGTTTCCATTAAAAAGGTTGATCGGCACTTTGAAGACGTTTCTAGGTCAATTCGAACACGCTCTACATAATGGAGTTGAGTTTTCGCCTATCCGAGTTTTCTATCGCGTAGTCGAAAGCAGCAATTTGGGGTTGAAGGAAAGGTTTTTCAAACAAAAAAAATCCTTAAAAAAGTCGTAACCAAAAAATCGACTATATGTACGTACATACGTGTGTATGCATAGGTTACTGTTAAGTGAAATAGGGGTATCTATTGAGAAGAAACAGATGGCTAATCATAACTATACAAACATAAAAAATGTGGTTGGTTGGTCTCTCGTATGGTTTGTATTGAAAACAACCAGCAAATATGTACATTTGTGATACATTAATTTTTACAAAACTGATGTGATATATCATGTTCATCTTTCACGACAAGGTTATGTTTGGAACGATCACTCCACCATCTAAGAAGATGGTATGGCTATTTATCATATGCGGTCAATTCATTGAAGGTGAGTGTGGACCAAAAAAAGAATGATTTTGACGGTTACTTGCTGATGGGAATCAACTGATTTCATTGAGTTTGCTATCATTTAAAAACTACGTTTCCCCTATTATTATAAAAAATATCAGATCTTATTATAAAAAATACCATATCTTTTCTTTGGCCCACCAGTATGTGACATTGAAGTACATAACCGATTGTGAACACTTGCGAAATGCATTACAGTAATCATCTATGTATATGAAGTTTCAATATTTAACTATAATGACATTACAATAACAAAGAGTGACGAACGAGCTGTGATTATTTGATATTTTATGTTATTATTGCTTGCTACGGATGTTAAATATCGTTGCGGTCGTTTTTTAAGCTACATTTCCTGAAAAAAGTATGTGAGAATGCATGACTATAGCCTAGCCACGCAGGGCTTCACTTTCTCGAATTTAATGTTTGTTTGCAGGTGCTAATTACGGAATAAAATAAAAATCCTTGTGTTGAGATCTTAGTGCGTCTGATATGTCTCATTTGTATTTTATACTCGTATTTCATCAATTAATAAAATATTTAAACTTTGTAATATGAATAATCGAGCTAACAATAACAGTTGAATCTAATGAGACGTTATCTGATTAGCACTTTTATCCAGTAGAAAAAACTGGAACAGAATTCTCTTGAGAGTGAGTAAACAATTCGAATGCAGCAGAAAATATACAACTTGGGTGACTGTGTGGAGGATCACTGAAGTTTACAGGTAATTCGATGTTTCAAGTAATCCTCATGTGATTGGAGACAGTTTTGTAGAAAAGTACGAAAAAAAACTACGACATAATCATGATACATTATAAACAAATTTATTGCAAACCACATTGGCTAGCGGAGCGGTCAAGTTCAGTTCGGAAATAAAAGACGATCCTGGCGAGGACGTAATGCCTATTAGAATAGTTACATGCCACATCAGGTTATAATATTTCCGACTGAATCTTTAGTGGATTAGTAAGGATTAAAAAAAGTTTATCAAGCATCCCATCTGTACATATAACATGGCCGGGGCAATCACTGCGCTTTTTTGAAGCATGCTTTCAGAATACAAAAGAGAGTAGAAATCCGAATAAGAAAAAAGATTTTTTTTAACTTTTAGCGAGAAAAGTTACAGTATTGTTGTTGGGGAAAAGTTTTTTCGTTTCCACGTTTTTTTCTTTCCCTTTTCTTTGATCTCTCTCTCTCACCTTTGCACCCTAATGCACATACCTTCTTCAACGCACCCTAACATTCCAGCCTCTGAAGAGTACTGTAGCTTTCAAAAGACCGGGTGTTTACCGATTACTGTAGTCGCTGACATATACTACCCAATTGTTCAAGTAAGCTTGATGCTGAATAAAATAAAAAATTATAACATAATGTAATACATTCCCTTTTAAACTACATGATGGTCCTAAATAATTAATCATTTTCCGGAAGAGAACGAGTCTGTAACCAGAAAATATCTGGTAACATGAACTTATCCGTGGTCGCATATTTAATGTGTGCGTGAGTGAATAGTGTGCCCTCACCATATTATCAGATTTATTGAATATATTATCTGGTCTAAAAGAGAATTGAACTAACATTCTATCAAATAAACGAAAATCAATTGAAAGTTTGCAAACCGAAAAAACGCTGCACAAAATCAGAATCCTTGGAGGAATTTAGCCGCGATATATGAGGGAAAAGTATATATTTACCGGATGACCATCTATGACGTTTTATACAGAGAATTATTCAAATCATATGCCATTAGTGCATTGTCGTGAATTTGTTAACTGATGAACCACGCCCCAGGTTACTTTATCTACACATTAATCCACTTGACAGCGTGAGATCATATGACAGTGTATGGTAAACCCCTTACAAGCGTAAGGCTTTCTTGCTAATGTGGCGACGGGTCCATAAACTTTGTTGATAACAAGATATTCTGAGCGAGCTATAGCAATCATCATGACATGATCCAGTTCGGTTCGGATCGGACTCACTCAACTCGTGAACATTTCACAGGTGTAAAGTAGAGTTAACGAAATGAGAATATAGAGGTGATATGAGAGTCTGAGTGAGACAACATCTGACTTGAGTAATTATTAAATTTGTGGATATGGTATTTTGCCAGTCGCAGTTACCGTTTCAGTTATTGAAGCGTGGAAACGTGATAATTGGAATATTGAGGCAATTATCTTGTGCAAGCTTCACCTGTCATTATTTCATGATGATGATGCAGACATTACAAAAAAGATGGTGACATGAAGCTCTGATACTTCGACATTGGTTTCAACTTGTAACATTTTTGAGCATTTGTTAAATTTGTTATATTCTTGGACATTTGTTAAACTTGTTACATACTTGGGCATTTGTTATAACATGTGACATACATACTTGGGAATCCGTTATAACTTGTAACATATAGCCTCCGTAATTCATTATGAGAAAAACCAAATCCGGATTTCGACCGACGGATTTCCAATGAATAAGATTTTCACCACGCATAAATTTTAATATTTTTATTCCCTGCCTATTGAATACTTTCTTCATTTTTTTCAAAATTGTTTTAATTGAAATGTATATATTTTGGGTTTCTGAAAAATAAAATTCGGTTCTATTATTCCATTAAAAATTATTAAATTGAAGTATGTAATAAGTTTAGCACGTTTGACATCGAAAACTATCGAATTCGAATTTTGTCCCGAATATGAGACAAATTTTTTTGTCGTAAGACTATTTCCCGGCATGAAGTAACACAGGCATGTACACATCATGACTGGGAAAAATCTTATTCATTTGTTATAATGAAATACGGGTGCTATACATAAATGGACATGTGTTTTAACTTGTTACATACTTGGGCTTTTGGTTATAACTTGTTGCGTGCTTGTGCTCATTTTATAACCTGTAAGTTGGGCACATAAGTTCAACAAATTGTTGTCTAGATTACCATTAGAAACATTTAGCAAGTCCCATGTTCGCTTTGTTGACTTTCTTGATTACAACTTAGTCATTTTTGTTTACTTTATACCATTCGCTTTGCTGACTTTCTTGATTAGTTGAACTAAGTCATTTTCGTTTACTTTCTGTCATCCTAATTAGTGTAACATTTGCATGTTATAAACTTGTTACACCAGAGAAACGCCTAGATAAGAGGACAGGTTATGTTTGAGATTACCATTCGCCAATAACAAAACTTCAATTATTCCAGATCATTATGCCGACTAGTTGACGTCACTTGAGATCTACATAAACCACTGGTGCAGAACGCTTGCTATAGCTTTTTTTACCTGTTACACAACGTAAAGTAAGAATTATCTGATCTTATTGATTGTAATAATATTTGATAGTTGATTTTTTTAATTTACTCGATATCTGTGTGAAGATTTGCAGTTTTGTATTTGTTGGATCCGCCACTAAGTTTGGGATGGTCATGATACGATCTGGTACTATTACATATCTGGTACACCTTGGTTAAAATTACCATCTCATGAATTATGTACGTAAGCAAATCAGAAAGCGGCCGTATGAAATTATGAAAAATCGGCAATTAAGACCGGAAAGCGGGCAAAAGTTTTCGAGTGAGTTATCACCTTCATTAGCACATGATGCGCCGACGATATTAATGTAAATGACCTGAAATCGAAAATACAGCGTTTACGTATTTAGTTATTGTACACAAACAATCTGCTATTACCTGATCGCTAAGATGAATCATGCGATGATCTGGTATCCCCTCATTATGGCCCACCATACTCAAAGTTGGAGTGTGGCTTTGCCATTATGCACATTCAGTCGTTTTATCGGGTTATCGTTTTGTCAAACCTACTCAAGCTTTATTTCGCTGTGTGTACAATCATTCCGTCACACAAATTTATATAAAAAGGATTATTACATCGATGTTTCCGTGTAATTTCAGTCAATGAATGAATCTGAACTCTGTATGTACTATCAACTGATCTAATAAGTTTATCTATTTACATTTTAACCCGTAACAGTGAACAGGTTACACGTTTTCATTACCTAATCGCATCGCAAATAATTCTTTCTGATTGGAGTCATTTTGTTAGCAATCAGGTAACAACGTATCAGGGATATAGCCCAACTGATGCGGTTTTTTTGTTGGTGAATTGAATACACAATGCTCGTTGTGTCACAAATCTGAATGAAACAAACATGACTCAATGTGGTCATGGGATCAGCTAATTACGTAGCAATGATATTTATGTACTGTATGTACCATTGTAGGCTCAACCAATTTATACCAACGCTGTTTTGTTTACCTCTCACTTAAATTACGTCTCACTTACAGAGCAATAAACCAATACTGTAAGTGCTTCGTAACAGTGCTGCCAAACTTTACCAAGAAGCTTTCAAAAATTCTCACCGAAATCAAGAATGAGTGCTTACGACTGTCTGTTCCCTCCTGAGAACGAGTTGCCCTGCTGCTATGCCTCGCTCGAATCGTTGATAAACCCCGAAGCAAATCTGCCACCCATCAATAGCTGGATCAATACGTTCTCTGTTGCCGTTGGTTATATTACTACTTCTGGATTTACTGTTGCAGATTTACGATATAAACAGAGCTACAAATCTGGCTTGCTAAACTGACCAACGGACCGAACTGGTAGGCTTGATAACCTTGTTGACTACTGTTATTGTGTTTCAGGTGAACGGGTACGTGACGACAACAGTGGCTATAATGGGATGTGTGGCCAACTTACTATGTATTTGCAATATACGTAGCATACAACTACAAAAGGTAAATAACACACAATATTATGCTTCAATTCTCAGTGTAACGCTGTTTCATCTCTTTTAAATTTCAATATAATCATTATTTTCGTTGGATAGATTAGGGTACATGCGATTTAATTTTCTTAAGAGTTGTTAGCAACAGCATTTCATATTGACCGATCTAGGATAAAATTAGACTTATTAGGATGAGAATATGCCATTCCACTAATTATTGTTTTCGTTAATAACTAGAATTTATTGTGAATTTCTAGGCGTGCATGATTGAGCTGATCTCCCTGGTGTTCTCTGACTGCCTGCTACTGATCTGCTCATTGATGTACTACGCTCTGCCTGGTCTGCTACAGATGCATGACTTACATCACTGGATCGTTGATTACATCAGCTTTTACATGCGACCTATTAGGTGAGTGAGTGAGTGAGGTAGTTAGTGAGCTAGTTCTTTGATGATTTTATCCACATTTACAGTGTTATCACGCTGTCAATGACGGTGTGGTTCAACGTGATCGTGGTTGTCGTTCGATATCTGGCTGTTACCAAACCATTGACCATCAATCAATGTAAGTTAATTATTTCTGTTTTTAATTCAATTTTCGTTATCGTTGTTGTTGTTGTTGTTGTTGTTGTTGTTGTTGTTGTTGTTGTTGTTGTTGTTGTTGTTGTTGTTGTTGTTGTTGTTGTTGTTGTTATTATTATTGTTGTTATTGTTTTTCACCGGCTTATAATTTGCAGACATGTTTATCCGTCGTCCACATCTGGTCTGGGTGTTGTGTGTCATGGCTTCTGTATCACTCGGCTTCATCACATTTTTTGAAGGAAAGCTTGTACCTTGCCGTCGGGTCGATGATGGATTGGTTAGTGATCACTTAACTATTCACTTACTTACTCACTCACTCACTCACTCACTCACTCACTCACTCACTCACTCACTCACTCACTCACTCACTCACTCACTCACTCACTCACTCACTCACTCACTCACTCACTCACTCACTCACTCACTCACTCACTCACTCACTCACTCACTCACTCACTCACTCACTCACTCACTCACTCACTCACTCACTCACTCACTCACTCACTCACTCACTCACTCACTCACTCACTCACTCTCTCACTCACTCATTCACAGACTCAGTCACTCACTCACTCTTAACCCCATTTTCAGTTGGATGTGCAGATTATGCCTTCCGTGCTTCCGTTATCACGCACGTACTACCTGACCTACAAATTATTGACTCAAACACTACTTCTTGACGTTCTACCCTTCGGTATCCTGATGTACCTCGGATTACGAATCGTGAAAGCCGTGAGGCGTACCAGCGTGACCAGTAGTGCTATGAACGTGACTGGTTCAAGTTAGTAATTGAGTGAGTTAGTGAGTGAGTGAGTGAGTGAGTGAGTGAGTGAGTGAGTGAGTGAGTGAGTGAGTGAGTGAGTGAGTGAGTGAGTGAGTGAGTGAGTGAGTGAGTGAGTGAGTGAATGAATGAGTGAGTGAGTGAGTGAGTGAGTGAGTGAGTGAGTGAGTGAGTGAGTGAGTGAGTGAGTGAGTGAGTGAGTGAGTGAGTGAGTGAGTGAGTGAGTGAGTGAGTGAGTGAGTGAGTGAGTGAGTGAGTGAGTGAGTGAGTGAGTGAGTGAGTGAGTGAGTGAGTGAGTGAGTGAGTGAGTGAGTGAGTGAGTGAGTGAGTGAGTGAGTTGGTAAATCAAAGAAAGACCACATTCTATTTCAGGTTTCAGCGAACGCCGTGTGAAAGTGACTATGGTAATCATGATCGCAAAGTTTCTATTTAGTCACATAATACCGTTGATCATGGATTTCATGGACGTGCTCTACTGGCAGAGTCCCAAGGTAAGTTGGTGGTCACTGACGGTTGCCAGTCAGAAAGATAAACCGATGAGTCTATTAAGTACATATGTTAATCTCTTTCTGCAGCATCTGGCCAAGTACGAATGGATGGCTGTGCTCGGTAACTTGTTGGTAGTGATCAACAGTTCAACCAATTGTCTGATCTACACTCGATGGCATTACAGCAGCATGATGAACAGTGCCAGACGAGAAAGCGATGAAAATCTAAAAGGATCACCACAGTTAGCCACTTGCATAACACATTTTTGTTCATTTATGTCTTGAATTACGTTTTCCAATTCAACTCAACTTTGTGAATTGAATGGTGTGAGAGTCATAATGACAGAGTTGCGCTCATTTTCAAGTATGCCATTTCAGGTTTGGTCTGCAAATCAAGCACAAACTGGCCAGTCGAAACTGCTCTCAGGTGCAACTCTGTGAAACGGGCTCGATGTCTATGAACCGAAAGTGCTCAAACCTAAACATTGCCGTATCACCGTCAAGCGTTTGGTCGGCACTCGTCTCGCCACAG
>OZ038445.1:17910483-17927983 GCA_964036265.1 Daptonema setosum
GCTCATCTGTATCTGGTGATAAAATATTGTGACACCGAGGAAGTGGAGAACAAGTTATCTACCGTAACCAATGATAACATACCCGTTGCTAATTAGAATTCAAAGCGTTGGCAGATTAGCATATGGTATTGTTGCATAATTAATGTTGATGAGTATAGTATGAAGCAAAGTTATGTATATCAATTTTTGTGTGGGATTGTTTTCGTTGCGATTTACAATAATTTTTTTACAATTATTAGCTTATCATGCGGGTACAAAGTTTCCCTAGCTTCGGTTGCGTTTTTATCAGAGTAAACGATTGCTGTATGTGTGAATCTGAATCAAGTCCCGTTTTAATCACAGTAGTTGGTTAATTGGTTTCAGAAACTTTTGCTTACCTACTTATGTTTTACTGAGCTTTTTTGCAGTCTTGTTCAAACTCTTCACATTATTTTTATGCACATGATTTCGATAGAAAAACTTTTGCTTCTTACTGAAAACTACTACATATGTAACTTTACCATCGAAGGTTACTTTTTGAGTGGGAATACTTACAGTATTCTAGGTTACTGTAAAATTATAGCATGTGGAATAATAACCATCATTATAACTACTGTACATGCATACATGTTAAAGCTTCGTTACATACGATGTTCAGTGTTGTGTATTATTCACACTTAATTCAAAATATGATCACTTAAATATTCAGATGTCTTTTAATCACTCAAAAACCAAAACAAAACCAAATGTGGAATCTCATATATTCAAGTTTATCGATTGTTAAATTTTTCTGATATCATTAGAAATCATACATAACATTTCTTGATTATAACTTATGTTTTTGCTTCTCAAGCATTCTCATCAATATTTATGCGTGTGTGAATATTTTTGTGTAATAATGATATTAATTAAATTTTATATTATTGTAAGTTCTGGTGAGGAGGTTTTATCCTACCAGAAGGTTTTACTAGAACAATGATACTCTACTGTTAATATTACATGTTTATTCATCAAATGATATTACGATTAAAATATTATTAATTTGGAATGATATTTTTTGGATTGCCATACCTGTTGCTCATGTGTCTTTAGGACAAACCAAACACATTAAAATCTCATTCTTTTTTAGAATCTCATTCATCCAAGATCTGTGAGCTTTTGTTAATCATAGAAAATTTCGGCGAAATTATACTCAAAACACACAGAAAGACAAACAGTTCCTATCCAAGATCAACATGACAGTCATATCAACCGAGTGTCTATCATTCCCATATTGTGATACTATCATTTTTGCATGATAAGAGGAACATTTTTATTACCACTGTACTTTGATCATGATTCGTACCATTCGGGAAACGTGAAGTTATCGTACTCAAATAAACTCGGATACATTCTTATGCTTTGAGGTACAAAATACGTTTAATATTGTGCATATCGTACAAGAAATGTAAATAAATACGAACAAATACAACATCAGACAGAGTGACAAACACTAACTGATATAAAATAAAAACATTTACTGACGTTATATGCTCATGGAAAAATCATTTACATGTGTATTTGATTGACTGAATGCCCACCGTACACTATGTACTTGTATCTGGTAAATTGGAAGTTGCTGAGTAAATCAATGCAATCACTGTGTGTAACAATAAACTCAAACTCAAAGCAACACATAACCACACTTGCAGAGCATTTTCCATGTATGTAGTTCATTACTATTAACGAATACAAACCGAAGATGACCCATACTCAACAATAACGAATACAAACCGAAGATGACCCATACTCAACAATAACGAATACAAACCGAAGATGACCCATACTCAACAATAACGAATACAAACCGAAGATGACCCATACTCAACAATAACGAATACAAACCGAAGATGACCCATACTCAACAATAACGAATACAAACCCAAGATGACCCATACTCAACAATAACGAATACAAACCCAAGATGACCCATACTCAACAATAACGAATACAAACCGAAGATGACCCATACTCAACAATAACGAATACAAACCCAAGATGACCCATACTCAACAATAACGAATACAAACCCAAGATGACCCATACTCAACAATAACGAATACAAACCGAAGATGACCCATACTCAACAATAACGAATACAAACCGAAGATGACCCATACTCAACAATAACGAATACAAACCCAAGATGACCCATACTCAACAATAACGAATACAAACCCAAGATGACCCATACTCAACAATAACGAATACAAACCGAAGATGACCCATACTCAACAATAACGAATACAAACCGAAGATGACCCATACTCAACAATAACGAATACAAACCGAAGATGACCCATACTCAACAATAACGAATACAAACCGAAGATGACCCATACTCAACAATAACGAATACAAACCCAAGATGACCCATACTCAACAATAACGAATACAAACCGAAGATGACCCATACTCAACAATAACGAATACTCAATAAAACCATACGATACAACAAACAGCAATAAACCATTCGAAAAGTAACACGAGACGGCACCACGCACAAAACATGAATGTCTGAATGCAACATCATGGTGTTTATATGCTTCGGACGTATGTGTCGGACACACTAGCGGACGAGAAATGAGTGGGAAAGGTAGAATTCCCCCTTCTTTAGCGGTTTCAAACCGTAGATTTTGCTCCCTAGTGTGTTGGTAAAATGGCCTGAAAACTGCCGAACTCCTACTTTTTGACAAAAATCTTCTTCCTTTAGATGTTTAGCTTGTCCGCCAGTGATCGGACACGAAGGTGTTATCGGTTTGGCTGAATCATATCGGCCAGATCGTTAAACCAACGTACTGACATCGATCGAGACATCACGCTTGCTTGACCATTCCCTCTTCACCCATTCCCATGATGGATACGTAGAATGATCAAGTGCAACCAAATTATATCATCTTTAAAACTACATTTAATTGAATTTTTATGAGTAAGATATTGGATTTCAACTGATTTACTGTACAATTCAAATCGTTACGAGCTTGATATGAAGGTTATGTTGACGATGCAGAGGATAATCTTGTGTGTGTGGCTACTGCTGGACACAACCGTAGTCGGGCTCCAAAAGCACATGTTTGATGCAAAGGCACAAAATGGTTAGTTCATCGGATGCAAAATCACATTATTTATTAGAATACCATAGAATTATCACTTATTCACAGATTTCCAACGCACGTTTGGCAACGGTTCGATTCTGCAAACGCTGGCGTCACCTTGTTAGTACAATGAACTGTTAATGAAGTACAAGATTGGTTATAGCTATCTATAACAGTTGAAAAAGCAATTCAGATACAGTATTGTTCTGTTATACTTGCAGTATGCACATGCACGTATCTGGACATTGTGATGGTTATCGATAGCTCGGAGAGCATATCCCCGCTCACATTCATGGCGGTATGTTGAGTGAGTGAGTGAGTGAGTGAGTGAGTGAGTGAGTGAGTGAGTGAGTGAGTGAGTGAGTGAGTGAGTGAGTGAGTGAGTGAGTGAGTGAGTGAGTGAGTGAGTGAGTTAGTGAGTGAGTGATTACTGATTGTGTTCAAGTCAATGTAGCCCACTGCTTAACTACCACTGATATCTGAAAGAAACGTCCGAAACGCCCACCTTTTCCAGACCAAGAACTTCTGCGCCGGCCTGGCCACCGGTTTCGTAATCGCACCCGATAAAGTGCGAGTGTCGGCCGTTTACTTCAACGATCAGATTCAGGCATCGTGGCCATTGGACAGGTTATTGCTTAGGTATTTTAAGTTGTTGCTTAGGTATCAAGTGGTTGCTTAGGCTTAGGCTTAGGTTATCAAGCTGTTGCTTACATCACTGCTATGTAAATATATGTATAGCATATCTAGTATATGTAGTTTAGTGAGGTAGGGCGTCAACCTCAAAACTGGTTGTCCTGGTTCGAAACCTGACTTGAGACACAGATCCCGACGCGTTGCTTTGAGGTTTCTGCCATGGCTCATCGGTTTCAAATTGTTTGACCACTACGAAAACACCATTCTGATATGGTACTGGCGTGCCCGGGTGACTTTTAAGTAATGAAGAAGTCCCATTAAAACTGTTTGACTTGTTGTTATACTTTTAAATAGTTATTGGTTGCATATCTACCAGATTGGCTTTAGTGTATGTAATTGCAGATTCAGCGACAGTGGCAACCTGATCCGTGCCCTCCTCCAGACAGGGTACAACGTCGGTGAGACAAACACGGCACTGTTAGTGTGTCGCTCAAGTATGTTTACACCTTGAGTTCAATTAATACTACCAATATGCGTATTGAAACCTTTTTATTAGTTAATTTATTGCCACCGTGTGCCCATGATTCAGAGCTCTGAAGGCAGCCGAGGTCTACTTGACTCATCACCGACCCGACATACCCACGGCACTCATACTATTCTCTGATGGATGGTTCGTTTACATGGTGTCTGAGGTAGCCAACTCTATCAAAGCTCGTTCAACATAATTAAGTGACATCTCAATTCTACTATGAAAAAACATAGCACTAGGTTTTTAGTTGAAAAGCAATCGCTAGCAAAGCATTGTTTCGCTTACATTAGGTACATCGTTATGTAACAACCAGCAAAAATGCCCCCAAGAAAAATCCAATTATTGCTGGTCTCTGAATGTTGCCAGCGTAAAGCAACGCCCAATCCTTAATACTGGACAATTGTACCAATGCCCCAATCCGTAGTCTATTATGGAAGCCACAGATCGCAACTGTGAAGTTATGTGCAAGTGCAACTAATGGTATTTGTTTTAGGCACAACGTCGGCGATGACCCGGTGCCCATAGCCGATAACATCCGATCATCATTGGGCACAACCATTCTAGTAGTTGGAGTGCCCGGTGTTAACGGATACATGAACCCGGTTGAGTACCAGGAATTGCTGGGTTCGTTATGTAGCTAAAAGGAAAGGGGCAAATGCGAAAAGGGAAAGGAAAAAAGAAATTGTAGACATATGTAAAGCCAGAGCATCTTTGGTTTGTAAACGTTGAGTAAGAAATTACTGATTTAGCCTAAGTGGAGTCCCCCTTTTTCGGTTTCAAAAAAGGAGGGTATGTCCCTCAAGGTGTAGATACATAAAACGATTGAAACATTAATCATAGCCCCGCCACTTCAGCGATCGCGGGCGGAAATGCGGATGCTGTTTTCAATGTAACGGACATCAACTATATGCCTGATATAATGGCAGGTGTTGAGGATATGCTACCGTGTGATTGCACAACAACAACACCTATTCATTCAACCAAAACAACAACTCCAACTGCAAAGCCCACAACCACAACAAAACCCACTACCACAACAACCACAACAACACCAACCACATCGACGACCACAACAACCACAACCACAACCACAACAACAACAACGACGACAACCACAACAACAACAACGACGACGACAACAACGACGACAACAACAACAACAACAACCACAACGACAACCACAACAACAACAACAACAACAACAACAACAACAACAACAACAACAACAACAACAACAACAACAACAACAACAACAACAACAACAACAACAACAACAACAACAACAACAACAACAACAACAACGACAACGACACCTACAACCACAACAGAACCTCGTTAGTATGAACCAATGTCCTCTTATACTCTCAACGTGTAATACATTTACATTACAAAGGAAAGTTTTTATATAATCTGACACTGCGTATGCTTTTTTTAAACCAAATCGGTAGGTTAAAATTTCTTGTACATTGGCAAGCTATTCAGAGGAGGTGGGCTATTTGGTGAATAGGCATATATGTACAGAATCTAACTTTAATCCTGTTTACTATTTTCTTCATGAGTTCTGCGACAATCAGTTATTATATGTGTACTCGTTTTCAGCATGCATATGCAGTTGTCTGGACTCAATCATCATTATTGACAGCTCAGAGAGTGTCACGCAGGCAAACTTCGATCTTGTTGGGTTTACTTTTTTGGGTTTCTATCGATGTCTTTGAAGAGCCTGAAAATAAATTGATATAACAATTTAGATAAAAGAATTCGTTGCCGACTTTGCGGATCTCTTCCCAATCGGGCCGTATTCAGTTCGTACATCGATGATCGTCTATAATGAGTTTGTTATACCTTGATATACTGGCTCACCCACTCACTCACTCTCTCACTCATTCACTTACTCACTCACTCTTTATATTAACTCACTCACTCACTCATTCACTCACTCACTAATCACTTTACAGGGACATAACCCTTGAATGGAATATGACGGCGTACGATGACAATGTGACTTTAGAGGCTGCCATCAGAAACTTATCTTTTACGCCCGGATTAACTAATACAGAAAGGTATATATACTGTAAACAATCATATTTATATGGATATCTAATAATGAAAACGTGATTTTTTTCTTTAAACTTATTGATATTGAGTTTATCTATCTTTCTGGAATTGTATGTTTGCAATTTTCAACACAACAGTATTATTTTCAGCGCCTTACTCGCAGCTGAGCAGATACTGATGTATGACACTCATGATGTTAACAAAGTCATCATGTTTTATTCGGATGGAAAGTTTGTTGAAATCATTGAATAATAATTTACTGATAAGATATTTACTGAATTTTTTTAAATCTGATCGGAATCATTAAAACATTCAGTTTCTTTAAATGGCAATTGGAGATACTATAGAGATGAGCCAAAAACGTTCTCCTTGACTCACTCACTCACTCACTCACTCACTCACTCACTCACTCACTCACTCACTCACTCACTCACTCACTCACTCACTCACTCACTCACTCACTCACTCACTCACTCACTCACTCACTCACTCACTCACTCACTCACTCACTCACTCACTCACTCACTCACTCACTCACTCACTCACTCACTCACTCACTCACTCACTCACTCACTCACACATATACTCTTAGACACGATGTCGGTGGTGATCCGTGTGTAGTGGCTGAACGTCTCCGTACGATGTACTCGACCAGGATCGTGTCCATGGGAGTACCGGGTCACAGTGGGCCAGTGACTGACACTGACTGGCAAGAAATGAAGTCGGTACATCAATTGAATTTAGCTTTCATATCATTGCTGCCGTCAAGTTTCTTCATTTCAAGTGATTTTCATTTGATGTGGAAAGATTTCGGAAAAAGCAAAAACAACTCACTTTGGCACAAAATAATTTTTTTTGAATATCATGATAAATATTGCAGATGCATCAGTGGCAACGAATCATTGGTGTTCAACGTGAGTAACATCCACGATCTACCTGGTTTCAAGGATAACCTGACGGAGTTGATGCCTTGTGACTGCCATACGCCATGTCCAATACCCTGTACTTGTTGTCTGGATGTTGTTGTGGTGCTCGAGACATCCGAACGCGTCAAAGACGATATTCAACTGGTTACCACTCTTATCTGTGAAACATTTTCTTTTTGACCCCACAAAATTTAAATATTTACTCATGGCGGAAACTTTGATTGGGATGAAAATGAACCTGAACCCGATAAATGGAGTATAAATTTTTTTAGGAACTGGACAACATTGAGTTCATGATCGGTCACATGTTTGCCATGGTGCCAGGTCTACGGGTGTCGTTTGTACACTTCAGCACAGATGTACACTCGGGTATACAGTTCATGCTCACTGACGGCACCACTTTCGATGCCGTTAAACACTACTTCAATATGATCGATATCAATTCACTGCTGGGTATAAGCGATCTCAAATAGTTGGTTTGATATTTAAATGAATAACTCAAGTTTTGCGCAGTTTTTGCTAAACGTACGTTCATGGTAGTTGTATCGCAACCAACTTTCAATCACCTATTCACCTTCGCAAGATTCAATGACTCGATTCAGTTGCAAATAAAATAAACTTTTTGTACAACATGGTTTCACGGATTTCGAGAGTATAACAGTGGATATATGTTTGTAACATTTAGCATACGTGTAACATGAGTGATTTATATATTTAATAAGCACGTACGTACATACAGTATGATGTTTCAGTGGACTTCACCTGGCCAAAGATGGTGTGCTGCTCACCCCTGGTCAGGATCGCATGGGTGCCGCCAACTTTGTCGTACTGGTGGCCGAGGGATTGTTGGTCAATACCAGTCATTGTCTGATTCACATTCCACTTTCCAGTAACCATTAGATGCTAACAAAAATGTATCACGAATATCTATATTTTAAGATTAAGAATAATACAACTGCTTCTATACCGGTGTCTTAATTTATAATCGAACGGATGGTTACTTTTTTCTGTGCACAAAGCGGGCCAGGAAATATTTTTCATAGTAAACATATTATGCAGCATGACTGAATCCCTGATTAAAATATTTATTTATACTGTGTATTTACAGTTATGATAAGACAACTTCATGCTGTGATCCTCCGTTTGAGACGGCCGACCAGTTGAACAAAATATCGGAGGTTCTGGCAATCGATCTAGAAAGTGGTGACGCCGCTGACAAGTTTGTTTCATTACAAAAACAGTGATACACATTCAATATTCAATTGTCTGTATAAATTGATAATGCATCATTCTTTCTATAAAATTGCCTACCCTTTTTCAGAGCTAATCTGGTAAAAATAGTGGGTGGTGATGCGAATAAAGTCTACAACAAAACGAGTTACACCGCCGTGGGTAAGTACATATAGTCTAATTATTTGGTTACGACTTCTTTAAGATTTTTTTTGTGTGCAAAAACTTTTCCTCAACCCCAAATTGCTCCTTCCGACCGCGCGATAGGAAAATCGGATCGGCGAAAACTCAACTCCATCGTGTAGAGCGTGTTCGAATTTACCTAGAAACGTCTTCAAAGTGCCGATCAACCTTTTTAATAAAACCCATGTTACAACTTCACTATTATATCCGTACTATATACAGTAGGACCAGTTTTGTATTACCAGTATTCCAGTACTAACATTACAAACTCAATCATTGTTTGCCACCAAAACGTGTTTATTATGATAAAAATGCACAGATAAAACACAGTTTAACCAGAACAAACAATTGGTTTTCAGTTTTCAAAATTAATATTTGTGTGATTGTTTTTTCAGCGGATTACATAATCGGAACACTGCCGGTCAACTGTCGGTCACCACCGACTCAACGCACCCAACTCCATCAGCAAAAGCTGCCACAACTGGACCGCTCATCTGCATCTGTTACATCCACGACACCTCATCACATCCTTCAAGTAGTCTTCATTCTCATGACTCTCATTAATTACAATCTTGAATAATAATCGTCAGTTTTGATTAAACGTCTGTTTTTGATTGCTGGTGATATATGTAAATTAAGATATGTAGCTTTTTGGTATCTTTGCAAAAAACATTGTCATGTAGTTTCATTTGCACTTAACGAATAACTGCCACTACAATAATGGTACTTATGCCGCCAGTATTTTGCATCGTCCAATGGAAAACGTGATTTGTGAAGGATGTGTAATGTTCTTAATTATTTATATAATATGGTCTACGGTAGTATGGTCGGTCATCGGACGTGTAAAAATGACGTTGACATACAAACAATGTTTTGACAAAATTTCGGAACGACAAAGTTATGTTCAATGAACACGTTGTTCATCACGTTTTTGAGGTGTCCACATAACTGATAAAGCTAGTCTTTTATCATTTACATCCGACTATGGTTACAACTAGAACTCCCATATCCACTACTACATTATTGACAACTGATAAATTTTGCATTTCCTTATTGTTTTGTGCATCGTGTTTGCGCGACACCCAATAAAACGGTGATTAACACGAATGGAATGGATGTCTAATGTGCCTGACCATTTGGCGTCATTTTACGATGTCTCGAATGTGCCGTCCCCGATGTGGCTTGTTTCTTGTCTCTGAAATCTGAGGACGCAAACGAAACCCCTAAGCAATCAAATGTTCGAAAATACGTCTAAAAAGAATTACAAAATTCGTTTCATTCATCTATTGAACTGAACATACAGTAACACCACTCACCAGTATCATAAGAATCAAATAGCGAATTTCAACACGTAATAGGGCATAAATAGCTGATCTTTTATTTCGAATTGCTCCTCAAAAAAATGAGATTGCCTTAATTGTCGCCAGTAACTTATTGAGTATTCAGACTTGGCTACACCTGGTACTTACCACAGACTTTCTTAACCGTTGCTACAAGTCTTGTTTAGTTGTCGGTTAACATCAAACGCAATCCAGTGAAAACCGCTGGCACCCACTAAAATCACGTGTTACTCAATCCGTATAAACACCCACCTAAATTTTACTGTTACGGCAGAAAAAATGACGGTCAAAATGTCACACAACACTTTGCGAGACGGGAAAACAAAATAATAAACACAACATAAAATAATAAACATAATAACGTAATGCGGACACAATGTTTTGCAAAGTTATCAGTGGCACAGCTCGGTGCACCCAATAATTTCTGCACAACTTTTTATAGTGTTATGTATGTTATGTTATGTTATGTTATGTGATTTTTACGCTGCGTTGTTTTGGCGTTGCACACAACAGTTTCACCCATTATCGGAACACCTTATCTTCTACTATATCTGCATATTTCGATCAATAAAAAAGTAGACACCTGTTTGGCGTATTAGGATTGACTATCTGAAGATTACATATCTCTCGAAGTTTCATCATTTGTTTTATAACTAATTGTCTCATAGTTTCAAGTTTTTCTCTTTTTGCTTCCGCAGTGTTCGTTGATACAGATGTTTGCTATTGGAATATGAAAGGTGACATGAAATTAGTTCATTGAATGTCGGAATGTAAAAATTTTTTACTATCACTTTACTAGCCAGTTAGTCACAAATCAACTTGTTTTTATTACACCATAAAAATGAATATATATATTTTTTATAAATCTGTGCCGTTTTACTATTTTTTGAATCCGTAAAATTTAACGTCATAAATTTTGACTGATTTACGACATTTGTGATTATTAGAAGCGTGCAACCTAATCCGGTTGTGGGATGTGTAAAAGTATGCGGTTGTGGTTTGTTGCATTTACCTGTTTTGTGGACATGATAGCCAGTTTTCGATTTCAAGTCGAATTTGTCAAAAAGTATATGATTAATTCTATCATCCAGAACTAAACATGTCATTGAGTTTAGTTAAAGTGTGCATACATATTTGTTTTTTTTGTGACTAGAATCATTTCCAACAGTTTGTTTAATTTTTGCTTAAAACTTAAAAGAAAACAGAATTCCTTTTCTAGCTACAATGAAGTTATCATGTCCCGCGATAGTTGTGCTTTTAATATGGACACTTGCGATGCTGCCAGGATGGGAAGCGAGAAAGACGTATGAAAAGTTGGTGAACACACTACAATATGTACATAGTTGATTAATTGTCACAATACCATCAATCTGTAGTTTATTGAAGTAAACTGTTTTATACACAAATTATTGTCAAAACTGTATAAAATCAAAGATTAAGAAGATCTTGTAAAATTAGTTTGTTAGATTGCATTTGCAGTTGGAAGGTTTATGCGGTCAGGGTGCGTGGTGAACCTGATGTTCACTGGCTGATGGATATGGCTACAACACAGCATGAACAGGTCACTCATTCACTCACTCACTCACTCACTCACTCACTCACTCACTCACTCACTCACTCACTCACTCACTCACTCACTCACTCACTCACTCACTCACTCACTCACTCACTCACTCACTCACTCACTCACTCACTCACTCACTCACTCACTCACTCACTCACTCACTCACTCACTCACTCACTCACTCACTCACTCACTCACTCACTCACTCACTCACTCACTCACTCACTCACTCACTCACTCACTCACTCACTCACTCACTCACTCACTCACTCACTCACTCACTCACTCACTCACTCACTCACTCACTCACTCACTCACTCACTCACTCACTCACTCACTCACTCACTCACTCACTCACTCACTCACTCACTCACTCACTCACTCACTCACTCACTCACTCACTCACTCACTCACTCACTCACTCACTCACTCACTCACTCACTCAGTCACTCAGTCACTCACTCACTCACTCACTCACTCACTCACTCACTCACTCACTCACTCACTCACTTTCTATGCAGGTAGTAATTCTGCACGAGCCACTACGGGCAGACCTGCATCCGATTGTTGAAGTCGTCGTTGGTCCATCGTTTGATAGTGATTTTGACAAACTGGTACGTCAACGTGGACTGCACATTCAACGCATCGTTGACAATTTGAGGCCGTGAGTTATTCCCTCACCCACTCATTTGATAACTCACTCTCTCACTTACTCACTTCCTCAATCAGTATACTGGACGCGGAACGCGAGCAAGTGGTGGCAACCGATGAGCCACTGAGAAGACGTCGTAGCACCAAAGACGGACATCATGAACTATCTGCACTCGACTACAGGGTGTTCAATTTGTCCGAATTTCACAATTACGGACCGGTGAGTTGACTGCGCTGCGATTGAATGATTAAGTTGAGGAAATTTGATTAGAGAAGAGGGGTGTTTTAAATTAACTTACATAAGTGGCAGATATTCAGTGAGTGAGTGAGTGAATGAGTTAATTGATATTCGCAGATTCAAGACTGGCTCCAGCGACTGAGAGAAGAATTCCCGGAAGTTACCGCAAACATGAACTTGAATCACACAACGTTGGGAGTCGATTTGCAGGGCATTAAGGTCCTTGAGTTGAACTTAGTTTTTTTCTATCCACAAGCATTACATTAATTTCATGCGCCAAACTTCAGAATTTCTAAATAAAAAAGTTTCAGATCGGAATTCCGTCAGAGACCGGTGGTGTGAAGCCGATCATCTGGGTTGACGGAGGCATGCATGCCAGAGAGTGGATTGCTGTGTCCACTGTTATCTACTTGATACATGAAGTAAGTTGTTGTTGTTGTTGTTGTTGTTGTTTTGGTATGCATTTTGTAAAGATATATTTTGTACATTGTTGCTCTTGAAACCCCTTTCAGCTATTGCAAGGTTACCACGACAACAACGAAGACGTAATGAGACTGTTGACTACCTACGACTGGCATATTCTACCCGTCTCAAACCCCGATGGATATGTCTACTCTCATACAGTGGTAAGTTATCATCGTTATGGATATCAATCATTTTCTTTGTTTATATTCAATCATCATTGACTTATTCACTTGATTGAATTATAACAAAGTTTTTAAAAACTTTTCATAGTTTTACAATTGGTTTTGTATATAATTAGGACCGACTGTGGCGAAAGACGCGATCGGGTAACGACGATGTTGACTGCATTGGCGTTGATCCCAATAGAAACTGGAACTTCCACTGGGCTGGTTTGTTGTGAATGACCCACTCACTGACTCACTCACTGACTCACTCACTCACTCACTCACTCTCTCAGAATTACAGAGGGTGAGCATCTATTACGATCGCCATGTTCCCAGATCTACGCTGGTACTTCACCATTCAGTGAGCCGGAAGTTGCCTCGATCAGCAATCACTTGATCGAGCACAAACGCCATCTGCAGTTGTATCTGTCAATGCATGCTTACGGACAGGTAAATCATATTTGTTAATTTTATTATTTATATTAGTTTTTTTTTGTTTTCTACGGCTGAATTCATAAACAGTAAAATACAATAAGAGAATAAGGTATAATATTCTAGAGATGCTAGGTTCATGTTTTTTTCATTTCAGGTGATACTTGGACCATGGGGCTACAAGAAAGCGTTGCCGTTGACATATCTGAAGCAGGTTCTAGAATATTTACAGGTTTTGGTCAATCACATTAGAAATGCTGGTCAAGCAAAAAATTCATCAGCATTAGCACAAAAAGTCAGGGGTGACATAGGAAGTGGTTGCGTTCTTCGCTGATTTGTGTGTATAACTTAAACTGTTGATTTCTTTATAATAATCTGAAATCACTACAATAAAGCAAGATGGTATTTGCAGAAGGATTGTGCTGAAGCGGCAGTGCAGGCCATCCAACGAGCCAGCGGCAAGGAATACGCATTTGGCACCATATCTAATTTGCTGTGTTCGTTTATCGCCGTTTGTTAACTGTCGGGAAACACAAAGGTGTCGCCTCCGAATGTTAAAGGAGCGAAACTTTTATGTTTCCCATCTAATCTATGTACCTTGTCATTTATCATCTTTGATAATCAAACTTGCCCTAACTCACTTAACGATTGTTATATCCAAAAGAAAGAGAAATCGGGCGCCAGATGAAATCTCTCACACTTAATTTAACATAGTATGTAGCTCAACATTTAGACGTGGCAGCGGGCACATCAATCGATTTCCTGCACATGCACGGTGTTCCCTACAGTTACGGTTTCGAGTTGAGACCCAAAAACTCGGCGCTGCAAGACCGACTGAAGGCGCAGCGCAACTCGAGTTCAACCAACTCGAATAATAACTCTCATATCAGACGTCGTCGTGTGAAGCGCATGCGAAGAGCATGTTTGTTGACTGACTGACTGACTGACTGACTGACTGACTGACTGACTGACTGACTGACTGACTGACTGACTAACTGAGTGACAGACTGACTGAGTGACTGACTGACTGACTGACTGACTCTCTCTCTCACTCACTCACTCAACCACTCACTAACTGTCAATTACAGTCAGTGCCCGTCGTTCACCCCCAATCCACTCATCATTCATCATTGACCAGGATGAGATCTTGCCGACCGGTTCCGAGATCTTTGAGGCAGTGACGGCCATGGCCAGACACATCGCTATCGTACAAAAACTATGATCATATAGTCTATCCAGGGTTTCTTGTTACTTAGGAAGTTTTCGCGCGCGAACTTTATATTAAATTCTGATTATGCGGCGTTCGAATTTTTGGGGAAAATTCGGTTTTCACATGAAATGTGGTACATAACTGACTCATAAAATTTTGATAACATGAAATCCTGATCAAGCTATACAACTTTAATTCACATCAATCCACTGGTAAAATTTCTTCGGACAAATCACAACGTTTGGTTTGAGTACAAACATTTATTTTGATTTAGCGTTGATATACAGATCATAATTATCATTCAAAAGTCATAAATGAAATAAAAAAACACCTGAATGGAATTGAAGAAAAATACGACTTGTAAAATTTCAGTTAAACATCATCGAACCAACCTTTAATTAATTCTTGTAATCTGAAATTTTGGGGGGAATTTTTTACAAATATTAGATGAGAACATCGAAATATGTCGGGCAACGTGGATTGAGACAAACAAGCAGATTGAACCCTGATGTTATGGTGATTGATTGGCACAACATTGATGAGTGAAGAGAAAAAATCTGCAACTTGTTTGCAAACCAAAAGTACGGAAGGAAAAAAGCTATACATTCTTCACGAATTTCTTTCAACGATCCAATGTGACTGATGAATCTACATATTTAGAGTTTGGACGCACATACCCGGTTCCCAAAAGTAACAAACTTAACAGTGAAGAAATGATAATACACATACTTCACATATCAAATTTAATGCATGTTAAATGTTCGAAAGTACGCTCATTTTAAATAAGATTTGCATGCTATTAAATTTAAGTTTTTAAGCGAACAGTTTAGCATTCGTTTGCATTCGCGATAATTTAAGCAAACAACTTGAAATAAACATATCATATAAGAATGACCGGAAAATTCGAAGTCACAAAAAAGTTAAAACGCACCAAAGAGAATGAAGGTTCAACAGGTTGAAGTGTGTTATCATGACAAATAAAGTAATCCCAACAAGTTTTAGATTGAAAAAAAACGTTGACTAATGTAACAACTACATACAGTATGTATTGGTACAGATGGATTAAAAAAAACCATTGGGTATACAACTGTTACCCAACTCCATTAAACAACTGATGTATCGGAAACGGTTAACAGCCTGTAAAAGTTACCGAAAGAATGTGTAATATGAGATAAGACGTGCACCTCATGTGCTGCCGGACTCACTCGCATCGGAGCACGCGTGCCGTCTCAAGTGAGCACGCGCATGCAGTGCACGCACTATTAAACGCGTGTGGTTCGAGTGGGTTATGATGATAATGAGTGTGAAGATGAGGCAAACAAACACATATAACCAAACATAAATCAACACGAACATGTGTTAACCCAACACTAATAAACTCGGTCACATTGCGACCAACCTCCGAATCTGTACCACCAGCGATCAGGGGCGGAACGGAGATCCTGAGGAAAAAGAGGAAACCGCTATGATCACAAATCAGACATCTTCAAAGTTAGCCATTAATGATAGCAATTTAGCCAGATGGTTCAGTCGGTTGATCACAGTTGGCACAATCCGGCTTCATCATCCCGAACCAAAACAATCTCATTGAGTGTGGCTTCCGGCTACGCAAGTACATATTTGTTTTTGCTCGCGTCACGATTACGGCAATTATATTACAATTTCATTGCAGATTATGATCATATCATTGATTGAGTCTGGCAGTGTATCATATGATTATAACTACCAGTGTATCATTGGCCATTCCATCATTGTCATACAAGTCTGATCGTTGATGACCATTTTGACTTGACCCACAGTGAATGTGTGTTTGACCGCAGGCAGCTGTTTGACCAGGTTACGACATCTGCAAATACGGCGTTTGCCTTTGCATCAAGTGACATCGCGCCATTATCTGCCATTTATCACATTATCATCCACTTCTGTTTACTCGCCGACATTTCGTGATTTTTCGAAGAATTCGGCCAGCGGCGATCGGCTGAATCCATCTGATTTGCTCATTCGAGTATTGTGTCGTTTTAATATATTATATTGTTTGCATTCACTTGAACACCAACGAATCACGTCCTGTTGCTGGTGGACACAAACGAATTACGGACACAAGCACAACCACAATCAGAATGTGATATCAAGTGGAGACAAGTGTAATACTGATATGGACACAACTGGTATGTATGTGGATTGGATCAAATGCACAACAATGCTCGTACCTACTTGACGACTCGTTGCATCCATTACATTCATATCATTGTCACGACACGACTTTGCCACCGGGCATACCACATATATCCGACCTGTCGTACCATCAATCATTGCCTCCATCATCATGATCAGCCTCTCTCATCTGCTACACCGGACGAGTCTGCTATGCGCTGCCATACTCGCTTTCATGGTTCGTTGTTACACTTTCAATTTTTCACTTTGAATAAGATTATGAAATAAATTAGTTTTTGTGCCACTGTTTATCAAGTTTGAGTAGAAGCATATTCAAACCGAATCTAGAATCTCGAAAGTTTAGATAAGTACCAAACAAAGTATCTAGTATAGTTTTATAGCAAGTTATTTGAATTTCAGGTGCAATGGACAGAGTCAATCGAATTCCCCAATAATATTGTCGGTTAGTTATGTGATTGGGAGTTATTTTGCCATTGTAAATGAATGTTGTGTTGGTGAGGAGGAAAGTATGTGGAAGATACAGCTACTTTAGAAACTAAATTGTTTTTTGTAGGTCTGCCCGAAATTTATTGTGGAGAAAGTGAAATGGAGT
>OZ038445.1:17930483-17947983 GCA_964036265.1 Daptonema setosum
TAATCAATGTATCAAATTTTCTGTGATAATTTCTTCAAGTTTCATCTTTTCTTGCATCGACGCTCATCGTTGCGTTTGCTTCACTATTAGGTGTTGTCGAACTCACGTTTGGTTTGATATGTTGGTTTAGGTTTTATCGTTGTATATTATTGTTTGGGATATTACAACCCCATTTCGTGTATAGTCAGTTCCCAAATACAAGCATTGTTTGGTACTGTTTTACTCTGACGAGTGTCACACGATATTCTGTATTTTAATATAATATAATAATAATAATAAATGTATCATATAATATTGATTCTGCTTAATGTCAATATAATAAGTATAATTTCGGGCAACTGACCAGAGCGCAAATGTTTTGTGGTTGGATGTGAAGCGCCAAAACTGTTTTAATACAACGAGATAATACAAGAATTAACAACATTATAATATTGAGAACCATGTTGATAATGATTGTACCCAAGGCATCGTTAGTTCAATCTGTTAACTGAATATGTAGTTGTTATGACTGTGGCAAACACGAACAACGATACATCGGTACATACACATCTCATATTGAACAAAACATGTGCAGCACAAGATTACAATGTAATAATAACAATAATTAAATGTTACGTAGTAGTGAAATCTGAAATGTAATAAAACGGCAAAATAAGGATGAATTGATTGACACAATTGAAAATAGAGAAAACGAATATGCTGCAAACAAGTAATAGATACATATTATAGTCAAAGCCGTGTCAATCTGTCTCATAAGCTTTGACCCTAAGCTAAGATGATACTTCGAACAATCAGTATCTGTTAATGGATGTCTACTAAATAATACAATCATAACATACGGATCTGAAGATGATCAAGCGAATGTAAACAAAGTAGATTACCTAGTGTAGTCAAATTCAAAGTTCGTTTTCCGATTGACAACTACTTATTGATATAGTGAAAAATCAGTGGTTGTATTTTCAGCAAACAGGTCAACTAAAAACCATAAAATTGTGATTGCATTACATTTGAAATCATATATTCAGATGGCAGTTGGTTGAAACCAAAGTTGATTGATTCGGTAAAGGAGATGATGGGGTTGGATTGACTAAAACGTTCAATTTGTTCAACATGAATCGTGAACAAATCTCAGCGCTAACGTTTATAAAATTACTTTTAAATTTTACTTTTACTAAAAAATCTGTAATAAGAAATAGATATTGTTTACTTAGGCTGAGTCATGTTGAACAGAGCTATGATAGAACAAATTATGGTCAGGCTCTGGTTACGTTTTCGAATGTACATACATACATAAAAGTCTCTACAATATCATATGGTACACGCAACAATTTCTAGAACATTGTTAAACTGCCTCTTCGGCTACCATCATTGATCACAATTGACAAGATATAGCTAAACCACAAAATGTATGCCTCAACCAATCTCTGCAACACCAAACTTTAAATGTCATATAAGTTTTCGCGTTAGTTTTTGGTTAGTGCATACACTTTTATTTCTACTATTAAATAACGGTTTCAAAACCGAGTACAGAAAAAGTAAGCATAAATAATGTATCCAAATGAATTGAGAACGAATTGAATGAGTGTGGTCAAGTAAAAATCGTGACGTGTTGGCTAAACTTTACCCAGACAAGCTTATATTTCAACTTCAATTCACAATTCATTTGAATTCTCGTAGAATATGGCATAATGATTGAAAAAGGTTTGATGATCTGACCGAACAGAAAGAGCACCAGCCACAAAGTCTTCATACAAAACTCGCTGCCAGCTCAGTACTGATTTATTCGTAGCTTCAAACTGTTCAACGGTTGTTTCATATGAGAATACATTAGATGTGAGCTAAAAGCAAATTGAACTCGAGTATTTCGTTCAAAACCAGCAGTCAATCGGCCGACATTTTGTTAGTGTATATTTGCTCATTTCCGCTTGAAATAAGTAGGCGCATTACGGTGGTGGTGCATGGCGTTGACTGGCTGGCTGTATGTATGTACGTATGTAGGTTACGGTAAGTACCACATGATATTATGCCGTCGCCATTAACCTGGCCTTGGCACACTCCGGACACAGAATATCGGGACCGTCCGTGATGAATCCTGAAAGTTATTTCAAGTTAATGATCAAGTCTAATTAGGTCCAGCTCCCCGGCAATGTAATTCGGTGAATAAATTCCACGCACCAAATTACATTTGAGTTGGACTTATCAAACGAAGTATGTGATAATTGTGTTAATTGTTCGTTTAGTTGTGTTATATGTCACATCACAACCAATCAATATGTGTACAATAATTGGGCCGTTACTTGATTTAGCATGGCCACTTTTATGCTTTTGGGCGGAAGTGGCTGTTTCGCCATTATCCTCTTCAGCCGACAACTCTTCATCTTCCTCTTCTTCTGCGAACAAACACGGTTACCGTAACCCAATATATAATCAAATATTTTAACATTAACTTTATGCATCAACCAAAGATTTTTTTCTAGTTTTCATGTGTGAAAAACAAGATCAGTTAATGCATAAGTTGAGATACATAGCCAAGAGACAAAATTAATGGGAAAGCTTTAGCTACTACAGTATTCAACTATGATTCTACATGAATACGGTATTGGCAAAACGTTTCCACTTAGATTGTGGATTACTTACGATGACAACCCGAAGTTGCGAGTGTTTGGTCTGTGCAGGTACATACATTGTAGAATAATCGTACTACTGAGTATTGTAATGTATTGTAATGTATTCAAATACAGAATAACGAACTTCTCTTGCATTCAGGGTTATACTATCTGAGACATACCTTTTCCGACCAAGGATGCCTCACATTGCGCACATCGGAAGCAGTCGTTGTGCCAGTGCTTGTCTTCGAATGAAATGAACTTGGTGCCACCGATACCTGCAATCACGGTATTATTTTGTACTGGGTTACGGTAGGTGACATTTACTTCTCGCAGTGTGTGACAGAGTGCCGATATTTGAAAAGCTTGTCAGGTAATGAACGCTTATGAACGACAGACGTGGTTAATTTGATAAATAAATTGATATAACAATCTGTCACACAGTTAACGCACCGTGCACGCAAAGCCAAATGTATCTGTAACACACCAGCCACGATGTTCAGATATAAATCATAACGTTAGGTGGACCTATTACTCAGAAGATCATGATAAGCTCATACAGAATCATCAAGGTACATACAACTGAGTGAGAAAGTATGTACCATACTTGACATTGAAGCGGATGCACAGACGTTATACTGATGTTGGTGATTGACTTGTGTCCAAACTACATAAGGTTTTCTCAGAATGGAGTTCTTTGCCCAAATGGTGGTCGTCCAGATGGGTATACAGGGTGGCTGTAACGACGCGTAACGACGCGTTAGCCGGCCGCCCATTTCTCAAACAAATTATATTGTGTCATCGGTGTTTTTATAGTCAAACTAGCATAAAAACACTTGAAAAATCGACCTGTGTGGTCAGATTTACCGTATTATAAATTTTTTGTTGGCCTTATGTAGAATTTCTGCCAAAAAGCAATAGTTTTTCACTTCTTGCGTCCTTGACGGAATATTTTTCCAAAATAAAAGCGTTATAGGATTCTAAAAGTTTACACACATTTATAATAACGATTTTTAAAAAATCTCATCGCTAAATAATACTATTGGAGTTATCTAATCGTGAAAGTTAAGCCAGCTTTCACATGCCACTTTTTACATCAAAATCTTATTCCCGCATTTTTCACCAATTATTATGCTTTTATGATCCTTAATGATGTCTTATGACTTCAAATTTGTGTTATGGGAGTTATGGAAGTATGATAATCCTGCTTAGAACATAAATCTTTGATTTTCAAAATTTTGGAATTTTATCTAAATTCGCTATTTTTTCTTCATTCATTGAGACTTTTTGGTGGTAAAATATAGGAAATCTATTTGTTTCATAAATTTAATAACACAAAACTCAAGTTATCATTGGTTTATATCATTATGAGTCCTGGTTGGAACGAAATGATACTTAATTCGCATTACTAAGGTCCGTTTCCTTGGCATTTCGGTCAGTTTAGTTGCAAAACAACGAAATTTCCGTTTAATTTCGAAAAAAAATTAATTTGAGAAGTCTTACACTAAAATGAATCTTATATTCTGAAATTTCAAGTATAAATACATATGACTAACATGTAGAAGTTGTTCATACAACATATTAATTTTGAGAAATGGGCCGCCGGAAAACGCGTCGTTACTTTACAGCCACCCTGTACACCAATTGACAAGTCCTATTTGTCGTTATTCATCGCCTGTTGTTCTCTTTTTATGTCCTTTCAGTTTATAGAAATTAATATTTGTTATTATATGGGATACTTACGTCTGCACAGAAAATAAATACAACGTGTCACGTGTTTCATTGACCTTTGTTTCAAAATGCATTAACAAAGCTTTACGATTGAACCCGTTTTATAGTGATGGCGGCCACTGAACGTGTTTGTGTGGATTGATGCATCTACATACATGAAGGCCGTCATTCACAACGTGTCATGTCATATACAACATGTTATGTCATACACATAACATGTCATGTCATATACAACATGTCGTGTCATATACAACATGCCATATCATACACATCATGTCACGTCATATACAACATGTCATATCATACACAACATGTCATGTCATACACATAACATGTCATGTCATATACAACATATCATGTCATATACAACATTTCATGTCATATACAACATGTCATGTCACATACAACATGTTTTGTCATATGCAACATGTCATGTACCTCAATATGTCATGTCATATGTAAATGAACATTAACATGTGGCGTGTCACATGCTCAAGCACCAAACGTGCATCTGATGATAGGATGTGATGAGTGAAGCAGCAGTCAATTGTTTTACATTTTAGTGGAATGAACACTTGCTGTTCATCGGGTTGTGGCACACGAGGTGCGTTTGGTCGCATGTTGGCACTATTGAACGCACCTCGATGCACTGTCGATGTGCCCGCATTACTGTTCGATGCCATCAACAGGTCTAAATATACACACACCCTGTACCCATTACACTATTTATCTCCTTCTTTCTTATAAAAAAGTTTATTATTATAGCTGTCTGTATGTCTACTATATATGTATGATGGGTCTAGTTCGTTTGGACCCATGTTCGTTTGGACCCCACATTTTTTGTAACGATTGGACCCACATTTCTGACCAGATTTATGGGTCCAATCGTTACAAAAAAATTGGGGTCCAAACGAACATGGGTCCAATCGTGACGCAATCATATATGATAGTTACAGTTTCACTTATCGAGATTATACAATACGATAAAAGCAGATTGTTTAGAGCGTGTAAACCGGTATAGTCACCACTGAAACACACAACATTGATCTAAAAAATTGTGTATGAACCTATGTACCAAAGTACTTTTGAATTCTAAATGACTGATCTATAGAGGTATAGTTCTAATTATAGGTACATTTATGTTGAACGTATTTCACTGGCTACTACGTGCAAAACACGGCACTCAGTAGTATAGGAATAGGATATAATAAAAGGAATCTATGATAAAGTACTACTGAATAGAATAGTCTTTACGACAATAGCGATAGTCATTAGAGACAATAAGTCCAGACTCAAGCTATTTATTGGGAAAGGATTGTGACAACGTAATAATTGACTGGACCTTGTGTGCTGTCTACGAAACCATCGCCTGAAATGTTATAATATCAAACTAAATTTATTTTTACTGATCATTCATATTACTTATAGTTTATGCACTGCATTGCATCTGATAGTGTGGTTTGATTTTGTAGGGATGAAAAGAAAAAAGAGAGAACCCGAAATTCCGTGCGAGTTGCTTCTAAACTGCTTGAATGAATAGGTTGCTATCATTGTTCTACATCGTACCTTGAAGGTTAAGGCTTGAAATGTTGTCGGATGAATCACGTGGCCAACTCACCAGATACCATAATAGATGAATGATTACAACTTATAAATGTATGTACATATCTGTATGCATACATATTATGCACTTCAAATGTTATTAAAAAAAAGCTACGCAGAGTCGGCCCCGAAACATTACGTACGGCTATCGTGTAATCCGGACGGCAACAATAATTTTTCGGGCCGAAATCCCACGAATACGAAACAGAACTTTGTATGCATGGTTACTTTTAGAATGAATGCTAACTAACCAGTAATGGGTTTAGCGCACAGATTGCATCGTTTGGCGAATAGATCGCCGTAGCAGTTGGCACAGTACGGCTTGTCGTCTTTGGATGTGAACCGTTGACCGGCCAGTGATTGATCACAGTTTGTACACGTAAAACACTCGCGATGCCACGGCTCGTTCTTGTACGTTACACCACCCGTTGTGATCACCTCAAAATTACAAACATACTATAATATCTCATTTTTAGATTTATTAACTCCAGATTTGAGCCTAAATGAGACAACTACAGTATGTATATGGAGTAAAGTTGTAACGCTCGTGGCGCGCTACTGTGAAGTGTTCCATTTCTGTGGCCATACGTTTAAAATTGTTTGAGTGACACAAGACAACAAGTCATTCGGTTGCAGTGAAAAAAACCTTAAACTCATTTCTAGATTGTTTTCCAACACATTTCAATAACCGGCGACCTACCTTTTTGCACTTGGTGCATCTGGTTGCGAACTTCTCCTCATAACAAGTGGCACAATAGACGTCCTCGTTTTTGGGTATAAACGATTTGGTGCCGATTGGGTTCTTGCAGAGGGCACAGCAGAAACACTTGTCGTGCCATTGCTTGCCCTTGTATTCCATCTTTTTCATGCCTGAAAACATTACTTTTTGTGAGTGAGTGAGTGAGTGAGTGAGTGAGTGAGTGAGTGTATGTAGAATATGTATGTAAGTCTGGATCATGTTAACTCACCAGCTTTGAATATCTCTCCGCAGCCATCGCACCTGGTTGCAAACGCCTGATCGTAGCAGTTGGCACAGAAGATGCGATCGTTCTTCGATCCGAACGGTTTGTCGACCAACGACATTTTGCACATGGAACAGAGGAAACAGTCCTCATGCCAGTGCTTGTCCTTATACGACAGATCCTGAAACGTGAACGAAACACACGTTAAAGACAGACTGATTGTGACTGACTGATTGACAGATGACAGACTACGACGATCGATCAATCGCAGCTCGCAGTACACAGATGACTCGTTAAGTTGGGCCAGATCACACGTGTGCCGTTTTGGGTTATGCCGAGTGAGTGACACTACGGCACCCGATGGTACATCATGAACACGACACGGCACAACACTGTGGTTAGTCGGATATTTATATACTATCCATTCAACTATGATCACCACAGTAATTAGGGATTATTCGTGTTATTCGTGTTGCCTCACCAAAACAATTCAACCCACCAATTCACAGTAGCGGGTGACTGGGCGGGAAATATAGGGGAAAGGTGATATTAGGCTGAAGCCGGTCTTGTATCAAAACCAGATGTGGATCATCCGCTACTGTATCGTGGCACGTCACCTTCAATCATCACATCAAACTCTCTTTTAACGCATAAAAAGCGTTGCGATTGTGCGTAATCGAGCAGAAACAGTGAATGGTAACCACAACAACAACAACAACAACACTGAAAACATCAACAACAACAACAGTTGCTGTGAACTACATACAACATTACGCGATTCGGGTCACCTTCGGCTTGAACGAAATGCCTTTGCCCTTTACCTCATCACCAGTTTCGGCGTCACCCAATGACTGAAACATTATGTTCCTACATGACACGAATAAATCTACCGCGAAATCGTTTCATGTGAAACAGAGGGTGTCTAGAAGCGAGTCCCACCCCACCGAACTACCCACAACTTTATTTTTAGCCCAAACTAACGAAACCATCCGATTCATGTGTAACCTGTGTTTTAACGTAGTAATAAGTTCATAAATAACATTGTGACTTTTGTTTACCAACACAATTATCGACCGTGGAGCACTCTGCCGTTTCAGCGTCCGGCACCGAAGCAATCGAACCCACTTTCTCGCCGGCGCTCATTTCAAACTCTATTCTCGTTTGTATAGTTTTATTACTTGTATTCAATTGTTCGACAAAAACATGTAAAAAACACGTTTCACAAATTCGCTGAGAAACTATCCGATATGTACCGAAATATTTGGCAGTGCTACTGTATCAACCTATAAGTAATAAGATTGATGGGAGAAAGGTGCCTAAACCAAACCAACCCATTACTCGTAATAAGATTATTGTTAAAACCTTAATGCAAATATTCATCCACAGAAATTCTTCCATAAACATCGTTTCAAGTGCATACCATGAGATAAGTTTATATGAAACATGTTGACAGTCACTGATGGAAATGGAATGATATGGTGTTCGATGTTGACAGAGTGGGTGCCACAAAGGCCTCCTGATCAGTAATCCTGACCACTGGCGGACGAGCTAAATCCCCGAAGGGAGGGGAATCTTTCCAAAGAGTAGGGAATTGGCAGAAATTAGACCATTTTACTCATACTTTAAGAAAAAAACACCACTTTTTGAAACAGCCAAAGAAGGGGAAATTCCACTTTGCCACGGTGTCTCGTCCGCAAGTGCCGTGACATGTGGTACGCCTGCATTCCATCACTGTCGCACTCAATCTAATTTCCGGCAGAACTCCGTACACACCACTCAGACGGCTCCTTGATTCAAAATGTCATGGTGTGGAGATTTTTTTCTAACACCGTCATTTGGGTGAGTACGAATAGCAAGTGAGTTGATGGTTCCCAAATGCATGGTGAATTCAGAACACTCGCGGACGAGCCAAACTTCCAAAGGAAGAAGAATTTTGTCAAAGAGAGGGGAATTGGCAGTTTTCAGGCCATTTTACCTGCACCTTAGGGTTCAAATTCTACTTTTTGAAAACGCCAAAGAGGGGGTATTGCACTTTTCCATGCCCTTCTCGTCATAATGGTTGTATTGGGCACAATCAGCTGCCATTACCCTGGTCCGGAACACCGTAGCTTTATGAGGCATTAAAATCAGCCTGGTTTAATGTTCGTGCCGTTTCGTTTATCATACAAAAATAATGGTCAGTTCGACTATGACATGGCAGAGTACTGGCAAAATGGAATGTTTGGTCTTTTGACATTAGAACTGTAGAATAGAACATGGCATGTCAGTGCATACAGCATGAGAATGATTTTTTAAAGTTATGTACCTGAACAAAAATATGGCTTAACATTTTCCTTAAAAAGTTAAGTAGAAATTACGTCCAGAAAATCTGAACTTGTATGGAAAGAAGACATAAAAGCTTCTATCACGTTGCAGGATTCGTTCAAGATTGACGTTCATGTCCATGAAGATGTAGGAAATCAACCATGAATTGGGTTATTGAGCAGTCAACTGGTGTACCATATCCCTACGACGTCAATTCAAAACAAAGACCATGAGCATCATAGGGCCATTCACTATGTTGACTGTATATGCCTCCGTAGACCGCACTTTTTATAGGTCTATCCACGAATTCCTGAAAACTGGCGGTGCAATGCCGAAAAGCTGATATGCAGCGTGCAAGTATGCGAAGAGCCGACGTCTAAATGCCCGATTGGCGAGCGTTTCCTGACGACTTGGAAACAACGAGCAGACCGGGTGTGGGGGTGGAGTGAGTGCGTGATCCGAGTACAGGGTGTCCACTTATTGACACTCATGTTTTGCATAAATCACATTAGCTCTCTTTGTTATTTAGGATTCAAGAATAACATCATACCACCCAGCTCAAAGATAAGCACAACGATCTATTTTTGGAATGCATAAAGTGTGTCCGAATACACAGTTTTTATTGTGCAGCATCAACTATAGTGATATCTGGTATTAACTGCCACCCTGTACCCATCGCGATCCCTGATTACGGTAGCGGCTTCTTTTGCGATGGCCTTCGTTAACGGCCCGTCCCAACCCAACTTTGTACATGTGCCATCTGTGTATCTGCGCCCAACGTTGTGTGCCACAAAACAATGTCTTCTTGTCAATCAGCGAAGTATTTTTCGTTTCAGATACAGCTGATCATGTGTCCAGAAAAACGCCTAACAAACCGAATCTAATTACAAAGTTTCAGTCAGGTCTTCCACGAGCATGGTTGAGTAAACAGAAACATTGAAATGCCTTGCTTGCTTCAAGAAACAAATGCAACTTTGACATTACTTCATGGTTAACTGATAATCATGTACTTCTATCAACACAAATTCTCTATACAGAAGGGCTTAGTGCAATACTAAGTCTATGTCACAACAATCGGACTTGCCTTCGAATCGATACCGATCGGTTTGCCGCATTCATCGCACTGGTGAGCGAATACATCTTCGTAACATTTGATACAGTACGGGTGCTCGTCTCGTAAGATGTACCGTTGGCCTGTGAGTGAGTGAGTGAGTGAGTGAGTGAGTGAGTGAATGAGTGAGTGAGTGAGTGAGTGAGTGAGTGAGTGAGTGAGTGAGTGAGTGAGTGAGTGAGTGAGTGAGTGAGTGAGTGAGTGAGTGAGTGAGTGAGTGAGTGAGTGAGTGAGTGAGTGAGTGAGTGAGTGAGTGAGTGAGTGAGTGAGTGAGTGAGTGAGTGAGTGAGTGAGTGAGTGAGTGAGTGGGTGAGTGGGTGAGTGAGTGAGTGGGTGAGTGAGTGAGTGAGTGAGTGAGTGAGTGAGTGAGTGAGTGAGTGAGTGAGTGAGTGAGTGAGTGAGTGAGTGAGTGAGTGAGTGAGTGAGTGAGTGAGTGAGTGAGTGAGTGAGTGAGTGAGTGGGTGAGTGAGTGAGTGAGTGAGTGAGTGAGTGAGTGAGTGAGTGAGTGAGTGAGTGAGTGAGTGAGTGAGTGAGTGAGTGAGTGAGTGAGTGAGTGAGTGAGTGAGTGAGATAAAGTAAAGTAGTTGTACCAACCAGTGAGAGTTTGATCGCACTGCCAGCAGCAAAAGTGTTCACTGTGCCAATCCTTATTCATGGCCTTGGTATACTCGCCCGCGAATATTAGCTGAAAATAATCGTTGAGAATTATTTTTGAATGAAATACAAGCAAAAAATCTTTGCATCTGTTGCATTGCAATTTTTTCGTTGAATTGTGAATTAACATTCTTATTTTGATTGTAGAAAAGTGAGACATAATTCAACAAGACCTGACCTGGCAAATGTACCTAAGGAAATATATCCGTAGTCGCTTCATATATTTTAATAATAAAAAAGTGCATGTCATCAAAACATGTACATGGTATAGAAACGTATGCACTGTATTTTAGGACTAAAACACGATAAAACCAGATAATGTGTCATAATAGCGGTCCATAGGTGCCAGTAAAGCCGTGGGCTCAAGCTGGTGTATTCACGGCGAATGGTATATACCGTACATAAACATTCATATTTACACAAGATGATGATGATGTACTACAACATAAGTGTGTTATAAACAAAAATCGCATTATTGCCACATTTTTATGCAAGTAATCAATGAAGTGGTTGAACGATTATAACACAAAACGATGGAAAGTTTCGGTCTGTAAAATAAAAATAATAGTTTTGTATGATCTTGTTGATGACGGCAATGGTATCCGCGATGACCCAAACATGATTTGTACAGTAATTTGATATGTTATGCCACATACATGACGTTCATTCTGTTACATTTATGGTATGCATATTTACTGACACAAGTTTAGGTTCGTATAAAAAATACAAATAGCCGAAGCAGAGTACTTAATGGCATTAAGATTAACAACACCAAAACAAATCCAGATCCCAGTTTTAAATGTTTCAGAAAGTGGTTCCCTTTGAAGTTCAAAATTTAAATAACAACGGCTGTAAATGTCGGTTTTAAAGTCGATGGCTGGCCAAAATCCTGTTGTGGTAAAATGTGGCATTGGAGAACGAAATTCTCAAAATGAGCCCACCTGAGCACAAACTAACAAAAATATGGACATTGGGAGGGTGGACTTTTCAAAATGGCTGACATCTGGTGAAAATATCCAGCTGTTGGCGGTTCTCAAATGTATGTACGTATGTATCTGTACGTATGGATGTACATAAGTATGTACCAAATGCCTTACTTCTTCGACCTGGAACACGTTGACCTGAGTTGTGTTCAGATGTGCTGCATACTTGGTTGGGCGACAGCTTCCGTTTGGGAATAAGTACATACATACATACATACATACTGACATTGTACACAGTGTCTATTTATTCAAATAACATGCAACTTTTTCGTCATAGGCTGTAGAACACTCGTTCTTTTAAACAGCGATAAAAGTTTCGGTTTCATTAAATTTGAACGGAACAGCTACCATACACAATAAAAAATACCTTTCCATTTTTTCTTCTGAGAGTTAATTTTTGCTATTTACAGGTTGCTTGAAGGTAGTAAGAGTACTATAAAAACTTGATGAAAATAAGAACGAGACAATCATACTAAAGTGAACGCAAACTAAGTATCAATGGTACAACGAGCTGACTAGCGAGTTACTGAGGTGTGACCTTGGCCACTGGATACATCAACCAGAACCTCAACCAAACACATGAAGGGATATTATGAAGTTTGTGTTGATCAAACTAATGAACACTTGACAGCTGCTGAACTAGAGTACTTCTAGTTAGATGAGATATTTGATACAAAAACTGTTGTTTTAGGACAACGAGCCGAAATATAGTTTCGTAACAAAGCAGAAGTCTATGGATATGCAGTGGCATACAACATTCCTATTTATTCTATATACTAGAGACACAACCAGGGTGACATAAATGCGCTCTTTCCCTATTCCATTCTAACACAGTTTTTTTGTTGCAATGTGAAAACTGTTACAAAATGAGTTTCTGTAAACTATAATCTCATTATTCACAATCTCGCGATTTGAATATTTGTTGCACGAATTCGGATTTGTAACGTGTAACACGCAACACGATCAGTTGGTGGCATCACCCTGTGTGCCGCAACAGCAACAGTGGCAATCTGGGTACAACACTGCATAACATAACACGTCTGTGCCACTACTACTATACACAACGGTGTGTTGTTGCGAGATACCCCCAACTTGAACTGCTGTTTCAGCTACTGTTGTTGTGTCAAAACTTAATCGACCCATAATTTGCCATTTGTTTCAGCATTTATACAGCCACATAAACAAGCCATGTGTATGCAAATGTCAGGCTAATTGATTTTGTTAAACGTACATTATTAATTTGACAGCTTCACTTTCACATGATTGATGCAATCACACAAAAGCCTTGTTGTCTACTTGGCAGAACTTTTTTCTCCCACATTTTGTCCAATGGATAGAGTGAACATTTGGTTAAAAGCACCGATGTTATTCTATAAAAAGTTATGTGCTTTAAACGTTGGTGTTGATGTTGAAAAAGTGTGCACCAGGCACCGGTTACGAGCTTGGCTGACATTTAGGCCCATACGAAATAAATGCTCGTGTGTAATAGAAGTAAACTATATACAAGCACTTTACTAGAAAAACTTACTTCAGGGATGACGAGGAAACTAATCAAACTCTCATACAATTTCTTTCATGTGTCACCATTCTCACATGATTAACATGTTGGTCAGTTACATCCACATATGTAAGTACTATTAAAGTCGTTGTTTATAAAATAACGTTTCTATGGTTGAAAAGAGAACAAACTGACATATCAATTAGAAGTGATCATTCTAACTTCACTTCTGTCTCATACGAAACAAGTTTATGCAAAAAGTTGGAAATTGTTATAAGTTATGGGTAATAACAGAATTGAATGGAATGGATTATAATGCGTGCCTCGTTAATCACATCTGGCACAAATGAATGACATTGGTTGCAGCAAGCAATCAATCGTTTAATCTGCCAGATAACTGACCGTCGAACTTGATGGAAAATAAACAGTGAGATTGACTCGCACTGATTTTCATGCTATGAATAATCGCTCGAACTCAGTTGACTCGATCACATATACAATAATACGTATTCAAAAAATCTCTATTGAGATACATATTAGCCGACCAAACAATTGTGTTGTGCCATAATAACGTATTCTGTGCTGAATTATGGGCTTAAATTTTGTTTGCATCAATGAATTTTTTCACAGAAATATATTTGGTATGGTATAGAACCAAAAATAACTCACTGACACACACAGACATGTAGTAAAGCTTTGGTGGACGGAAAAAGTAAGTTGATTTTGTGCCAGCTACATTTACATATGTATGAGTCGCATTGGCGTCATAAACATAACTCGGAGACCCTTGGCCATGGCACAAAACTAAGACCCTGCAATGGTACATGCATTTGTGTCTCAAGTGTGTCAGACTTCCCATCGCCGTTTAGCGTCAACACGGGTGGGCAATTTGGACGTCTACAAACCAGAGGGCATATGATTCGGTTTGCAAAATTATGGCCCATAACCGTCGTGGCAAGTTGCTGGAAAATCAGGTTGGCTCTGTGGCCGAGGCAAACGACCAATCTGGGATTGAGCGTAAAAAAGGCAAATTTTCAGACACACTGGTATGAATGTTATGCACACTTTTCAAGTTCGTGGAAATCTTTTCATATCATTAGGTTGGATTTACGCTGTATTACAGGTGTGAACGTGAAGACATTTGTAACTGTATACCAAATAATAACAATTTGAGTACCAAAATACATACAAACGTGTACAAATGAACGTACATACAGTAGTTAGAGTATCCAGCTCATACTGGTGGATAGTGAAAACAATACAATCAATGTACAAAACAAGGACATGCATGTATGGACATATTTAATGGGCTCAGGATACATTATAAAGACACTCACTGCCACGAACCACCGAATCCACACGGAAGTGCACATGGTGTTTTGGTGGGTGTGCAAGATGGATTGTGCCAGAAAGTTGGTGTTTGAGAGCATGTCTATGTCACCAGATTCTGATACACTTTTGTCGGTTGGGTTCTGAGTTAATTATATGCAGATACAACAAACTGCGTGTATGAATTGTACACGACCAAGGTCTCGGCCCACTAAACATCTTTTAAAATGATACAAACCAAACCTTTTATTTGCCAACCTAATTTGAAAACTTTGCCTCTTTTTGGTTTATTTATGTGTCATGTACTTATTTACTGTATTTATGTGTAGGTAATTTTTATAATTCGGACTTTATATGAAAGAAAAAAATCTTTTCGAAGTATAAAATAGTTATGCAGAACGTCATCAAGTGTGGGCCAACGACTGTCATTGATGGTACATACTGAATAGATGAATATGAACATGTAAATATTGGCATATTACCAATGCACACTACACTGTACATATGTCTATGTTTCCTAGCAAATTTATAAAACGGAATACATAAAGTTTCGAGAACGTTACAGATGTTTTTTTTTCGATTCCGGCCAGACAAATTTCATGGCAATAAACTATTCTAGCTTGTACTACTGAAAATGGTCCAATATAGAGTGGTATATGTATGTAAATGTATGGAGAATATGTATGCTATATGTGAATGGGTAAGTTAGATAGTTTGGTGCGATTAGGTATGGCTGTATGTATACGTATGTATGTAGGTGCAGTATTTGGGCATGGGTCACAGCAAAATGACAAATGTGTGTGGCTTTGGAATAATGACACACTGAGTCAAAGATCAGATGAAGTTGCGATTGGGCAGGCTGATTTATGTGGCCGAGTTAGTATTCTATAATGATACCGTTTATGGAGGTTTGAATCTCATGATAGATTTCGATGCAATATCAGTGGAATCAAATAATGGAGTATGTACATAGATAGCTATGAAGATGTAAGGGCAGTATGACATTATTTCGTTGTGGCTATATTAAAACGGAAACTTTGCAGTATACAAATGTTTTAAACAAGAATGAATAGAAAAGCTTGTTCTGCTCGGATTTGTTAAAAGCAACGTACCTCATCGCAGGTGGCACATCTGGGTTTCTGCATCTGGGCAAAGTGTCGTTCGCAGTACAGCTCGTTGTCCTTGACACAGTACGTCAGATCAACCAAAAGCTCTTCGCATTTTAGGCAAGTGAAACATGCCTGCAAGTAATAATAATAATAAGTTTTTAATTTATACTTAATCAAAATTACAAAATTTATGTTTTGACATTTCAAAATGAACATAGCTAACCGGGTGATATCCCTTTTCGGCATCGATTTTGGGCGCGATAACAGCGATATCGCCCATGTTGAGCACACCCTGACAGCGCTTGCATTCCTGTTGATTGATTATGTTTATATCGGTATATATGAATATGAATGAATGAATGAATGAATGAATGAATGAATGAATGAATGAATGAATGAATGAATGAATGAACAAATGAGAACGAACCGATATCCGTTGGAGTGCGCCATTGACGTAGGCAATATCGAGTGACGACTCGTTGCGCTGGTTGATAAAATCTTCGAACGCCTTCCTCTCTGGGTTGCCACCGATCGTTTTGCAGTAGGCCACACTCAGATCCTGCCAATTTTGATTAATTGTTTCAAACCTATTTTTTACGTTTGAAAGGTAAATTTTCATTCATACAAATATGATTCAGTATCGATCCTGTTGGTTATATCTGAGTGCATTCAGAACTGTCATTAGTGATAAATTACTCATATTTCACACGAAAATTACATTGAAAGGAATAAATGACTGTGGTCTATTAATTGACATTCTTTCCATTGGCCTGTAAACCAAAGCCCCATTCAATACACGGTGAAACGCAACTCAAAACGCTTCAATTTGAAACTCAATGAACAATTCGAAACGTTTACAAACTCTTCTCCAGAGATTGGCTTTTTGTTTACGCACTCACTGTTTTCTTGAATAAAAAAAACTATGAAAAAAGAAAAAAAATCCTAACTTGTCTAGGCAGTTGATAAGCAAGTTGTTTTTCCCTATATTTTTCGCCGGCTGAATTTACACGGGGCACTTTGTTGTTGGGCAGTTGGGCCATGTACTCCTCGACCTGTTTAAACAGTCAGAGTCAGTCAGTCAGTCAGTCAGTCAGTCAGTCAGTCAGTCAGTCAGTCAGTCAGTCAGTCAGTCAGTCAGTCAGTCAGTCAGTCAGTCAGTCAGTCAGTCAGTCAGTCAGTCAGTCAGTCAGTCAGTCAGTCAGACAGTCAGTCAGTCAGTCAGTCAGTCAGTCAGTCAGTCAGTCAGTCAGTCAGTCAGTCAGTCAGTCAGTCAGTCAGTCAGTCAGTCAGTCAGTCAGTCAGTCAGTCAGTCAGTCAGTCAGTCAGTCAGTCAATAAGTCATTCAGTTGTCAGTCACTCACATCAAATTTGCAGTCACGTAAACTTCTCACTGTTGGTGGTTTGCAAACAAATGCAATTGCTGTCGCCATTATTTCAGCTGTTAATTTATGTAGACTTGACAATATAAGTTCAAATCAGTCGAAGCATAGCCCGTTAAGTTTTAAATAAATCTCAGACTCAGAGTTTCATAAGAAACACAGCGCTGATTCACAATCCGTTCCGCAACATAACGAAACACAGAATCATGTTACACGAAAACGGATGGAAGCC
>OZ038445.1:17950483-17967983 GCA_964036265.1 Daptonema setosum
TGGGTTTTGTTAGGCGGCTGAAAAAAATAATAGATTATAGGGTTCTATAGATTAGCGATTACTGTATATATGTACATACGATTCACATATTGTAGTATGTCGACCATGCCGTCTCGTCTATTGGGCTTGAATGTCGGCAAATAGTGTCGTTGATGACGAAGTAGTGTGGCTGAGGGTAGTTCAACTGCAATTCAGCTAATTCTGCTATTAATGGTAATCGGTGCTTTGGAGGTTATTGTCGGTGAATAGATGATGATACGGTAGTGGACATGATTGATCAATGACCTGGTAAACTGGTGAATGTAAATGTCCAACTAAAACTGACTCGATCTTCAGATCAGAGTGAATGGCATGTCAGCCATCAATGCATATGATGAATTCGGTTGAATTAGCTACATTGAGTTCCACTATTTTAGTATTTGTCGCCGAGTGTTCGACTACGTTCAATGTTTTGAGCGTTACTTGACACTTTTGACGAGAGTTACGCGACAACTTCGGTGAAGTTCGGAAAGTGTTCGAACTTTTGACGTTTAGACATCAAAGAGACGTACAAATATACTACGTTGAAATTTAATATGACGTTTCAGGACCACGTTTTGATTGGGACACCCATTGAGACGTCACTTTTATTAGCTTCCGTGTTTTGAGTACAACCGACTCACTTACTTACTCAAAGACTCATTAACTCACAAACTCACTCATCCATGATCTAATAGATCAACCTGCTGACTGACTGATCGGCTGACTGAGTCACCGAAACCACCAAAACTCGCATAGCTTGAACCAACAATTCAATGAACGGCTAACGATCTACTTGAAACCCCTCGAAAGTTACGAATGTGTTACATTTTGACTGTCTGACGAACAAATTAAGCAAACACGTCACTAATGACTAACGGATGAATACTGAAGCACAAAGAATTACCAAAAACAAGGGTTGTATTGGGAAAGAATTGAGCCAAAGCCAGGGCGACCCTGAGCCAGGGCTTGGATTTACGCGCATATGTACGTCCAGACATAAATATGTAGCTGCCAGAAGCAACGAGTGGCGGGTGAGTTGGGAAAAATGAAACATAGCACTTTGAGCATTTCAGTAACAAGAGTATCTTCAAGTAAGAAACTGAAACTGTGTTGAAAAAGCTTGCATCTTTCAGATAAACTGCTTCTATTTTGGTCAATCATCCGGTGCACAATCAACAAGAAACAATACTGGCTTTGGGGCCGGTTGGGAGCGACCGGGCAAAATAAACCTTATAATCAACTAAATTATTTTAAACTATAAACCTGTCGCTCGCAAAGTTTCACTACGGAATTGAGAAAATATCTTGTTTTTTGTTTCATCCTTTTACGGTATGGAAATGTATCACCCAACTTTGTGACCCGCTTTGGATGTAGCCCAACAAAGGGAGCATAATCCATTTATGCGGTCACAAAGCCGGTCAATGTCCGACTACATATACATTTGTATGTGTGTATTCCATGTATGTACAACTATACAAACATATACCATTTATACTATGAGCAACCATACGATATATACCGAGTCTAGCTTACGAGTCAATCATTACCATTATCATCTTCTATTTCAAATGGCTCAAATGGATAAAATGGCTCGTAAAAGTAAAAAAAAATCTTGTGGCACACTGAACTAGTGCATTTGGAGGAGATAGTTATGGAAACAGTCAACGCAGCAAACTGGTCAAGTCAAAAGGAACTTAAATCAGTCCTTACTTATCTCATTTTATTGACTGATTCTGACTCCTGTTCTCCAACAATCAAAATGCAGGCACAAGTCTCAAGAAAGCACCAAAGGTTTTATGACGGACTTGAATCAGAGAATTTGTGAACTGGGTCGAAAGAAGAATGGGTCTTTCCTTTATTATGCCTCTTTAAAAGGCCTAAAATACCCCAAGTAGGTCCAATTGCGAGATGCTGAATTGAACGAATAGCCTGGTTGGCAAACAGTTGCATGCATGCATCGTACAATTCATGTACCAAATAAAATATTTGCCAAATGTAAACATGTGCCAAGCCTCTTGTCTGCCCATTCAATAAAGCAATTTACAGCTTATTGCCTAATTTAGCGATCAGTTAACAGTCACGCCAGACGCATATCAAAGAAACAACTACAAACAAACTGCTTCAAAAAAAATAATAATAATTTCTTTTCATCCAGTACCATGAAAAAACCTCTTCAAACTAAGGTAGTGGAAACAAAGAGACAACACAGAATGGACTGTACGATACCATTCGAATATGCATATACAGCATGTACATATGGCCGTTTATTCTGGATTCTGGTAAGCAGGCATTGTTTAGTAGTGCGTGTGCCACGAATAAAGCTGTCCGACTTATGATCAGGGTGCCATACGATAGTTACAGATAGACCCAACACTGGCGGACGAGCCCATCCTCCAATGGGAGGGGAATATCGTCGAAAACGGGGGAATCGGCAGTTTTCAAATCGTTTCACTTACACTTATACTTTATACTTATACTTTTAAATTATTCTTTTTCAAAAGACCAAAGATAGGGAATCCCACCCATTCTCGTCCGCTAATGAGACAAACTACAGTGGCGGACCATCCATTGCTAAAGAATTGAATCATACTCCACTGAATGTACCATTCTTGATATGTGTTGTCGCATCATATTCAAACAAGTTGACTTGATAGAGTGGTTATGATTCCGCCACAACGAACAGTGCATGATATAATGTTCCCTGTCACACACACAACATTGGCACACTTAACCCACATCTTTATAGATCAAATAATCAACTTTACAAGTATTTCTCTACCTTAACCATGAGAATCTGTATGTCTAAGTGCATAATTATAAACATTAGATTGTAATGGTATCATTGTTGTAACGGTCGTTGGGTTCATTCCAATCCGCCGCACGAGTACAGTTGCACCGTGGCATTTGTGGTATTTGTTTGTGTACTTAAGCCTGTGCATGCTTTGCTCGTATTGTTTGCCCATCAAAATGCAGCCACTTGGCATGCCAGTTCACCAACAGATATACAAGTCCCCGGACAGCTATCCGCTGAAACTTAATATCCTCAGATGGGACAGCGTGTAATGAAAAGAAACATCAAACCATGTGGAAACTTTACTCAAACATGGGAAGTTTTCAGTATTTGTATTCTAAACTTGAGTGATGCCGGGCACCGGAGGCCTGGAGGGCTGGTATACAAACAATGTCAATACCCGGGGCATATGAGCTCGGGAACGACGTTTGGTTGGGACCCGGTACTTTACTTGTCATCATCGGCGTTAAACTTACGGACGCCGAGTAAACGGCTATCTCATATGGTGGAGGGACGTGCCAGACATTACGGTCAACACTCACTCGATATTATGAACACATTTGATATGCTTGATTGGCAATAATTAGCTGCATAAAATGTCAAAGAATACATCTGTTGTAAAAACCAGCAGTTGTTTCGGTCAACCAGTCGAGATTTATCCGTGTGAATTGAAAAGTACTGGTCATAATCATCACGACTTACATTTATCACGACTTTTATGTGTTGAGGTACACCGACGCATTCAAAATAGAATATTATGCTATGCTAGCAGTATTTTTACGGACTCTTCATTGTATACGAGTCAACCATAAAGCAGACATCAAACAATAACATGGATTACATGAAGGTCCGGAATAGGGATGCGTCTGTACTTGTATCGTAAAGTCGATGGCGCCGTAGCATGGATACCAGCCAGCTTTGTATGTCCACCTAAATCCATGCCATAACTCATTTCACCATGTATTATGTCACACAAGTGGCCCGTTGTTCAGCTTCCATTCGACCATATTCGGCTTGCAACAATCGTAGAAAGGTGATGTACGTTTATAGGTGATGTATGTTTATAGGTGATGTATCTATACAACGTAGGTGATATATTAAGGTGATATGTGTAACAAATATAAGATAATAAATGTAACCTCTGTCAGGCAGCTGGATGCCCAGTCGTTCATGAGCGAGTGTCGGCTTAGTCAGCGCGATCTCGTGCAACTCACGACCACATTTACAATGACGACACGTTATCCTGAAAGTTATAATAATAAATACTGTTATTGATAATAACACAAAATAATATATGAATATAATAATATACTATAAATATATTATAGAAACAGAATAAATTGTATAGATATTAGTTTGTTATACGCATTTTACCATGGTGTGTATAATAAAGAAAATATTTTTATGAATAATGAAGATTGAGAAAAAGCAATGAATGTGCACATAAAGCTATATGTTTGTCTGCTCGATTTTGTCTAGGTTTTTTGCGATTTCATCAAAGTATAAGACGTCGCATATTATTGTGAGCTAAGAATAAGTATTCTGTACCAAATTAACTACATAGGATTAGTAATTATGTTGAATGTAGAATAAGTATGTAGTTTTGAGTGGAGTGGGCGTACATGTATGTATGTATGTATGTATGTAATGGTGCCACGAATGACATGCAAGCAAGCTATATGACCACCCGAGATACGACCCGGGCCAGACCGCTTACATCTTAACACATCCCAACGAATTCCGAGTTACAGTCGGTCTTACTGATGCTGACTGCGGAAAACACTATTCCACTAACAACGTCAACAATTTTAACCCATAAGATTTCCAGGTTCAGAATCTGCCTTAATTACCAGACTGATGTAATACGTACCCTTTTATACACAAATTCCTAAAGAGAAGATATCTGAGGAGTATTTTTGATCCGCAGACGGATGAGACTGTGGTGGGTGCCCAAGTTGGGTCCAACAAAGTGCATGACTTGACGATGGTGCAGAGATACATGCAATGGCAGATACATACATGCCAACATACATACATACAAGGGGTCACATCCCACACTCTCACACAACCCAAAATCTGCTACTTGCATACCAAGTGGCGGCTGGGATTGCAGATACTTACTCAACACTATCATTCTGTAATTCAGAAAAACTGTACATACTTATAGATAGGAAAGTTTCTATGGTAACAATGATGAGTTTAGGAACTTAAAATGGGTCTATTGGCTTATTCACCACTGGAAAACTATGCAGCTCTCGTTCGTAGCCCGTTTTCATCGGCTACTGACTTGGGTGACCCGCTGGTTTGAGTCATGGAAAAATATCGCAATAATAATTAGAATTTTTCTCTCTAAAAACGGTGGATCTCAAGCGTCATTATTTTCCCAACTCAATAATCAATGGGAAACAAGTGTTTGCTTGAGTTGTTGATCCGCCTCAATCGGTCAGCCAGAATAAGCAATTCTTGCACTGTACACGATCATGCTTCTAGAGCTCGAGTATATATACTGTACTATTGTGGTGTCGTACCAAATCCAAAACAATCCATTTGAGATTTGCCGACTACAAATAGAAACCAGAAAGATATGTTGCAGTTATGTAGTATAATAATAATAGTGAAGTGAAGAATGAAGTACTGTAGTTGTCATTGTTTGTAGATACGATTGGTTCAATTATAACAGTAGTTGTACACGTAATTTGAACATTTGAATTTTGAGCCAATGCGAGATCAGTTGGCAATAAGCATAACAATATGTTCTATGCTCTATAGAAATCTATGTTATATTTATGCAAAAATTTCTATCTTCTATACATACAGAAATTGGTTTTGGAATTATATGGTTGGATTATTATCTATTCTACATATCCAGTACGAATCTAATGATATTCTGAACTGGTTTTGAAAAAATCATTAAATGCAAAACATGGAATGTTATGTTTTTAGTATATAGTCCATTTATCGAGTTAAGTTTCATTCTAACCTGTCGGAAAATTTCCGACACGGGAATTATTTTCAATTTAGCGGGCTCTCCCTGCATAATCAAGGCGAGATAAACAAATTGATAACTAATTTGTGAACGTGTAATTTGTTTATGGTGAGAGCCCGTGTTACCTGAAATAAACTAACTTAAATAGAAAAATAAAAACATGGAACTGTTGTTCCATTCAAGCAAGATTTCAGTTAAGTTAGTTATCAAACCAGTCGTATTAGTTAAATACTTTATATTTCTGAAATTTTGACACTGTACACGGACTCCTTGTGATAATTACACGCACCCAAATATCGTTTTTATTTTGTGTTGAGCCGGGTGCTTTTGGCTCACCTGTGCAGGGAATACCCCGCGAATTTGAAAATAATTTCCGTGTCGGAAATTCTCCGACAGGTTAAATTGAAACTCAACTCGATAAATGGACTATAGCAGCCACTGCTGATACTTAGTGGCTCTCATTTTGTTCAGGTGTCAAACAGGCAGCTGTACAAATATTGACTACATGCTGTATTACTTTAAGTAGTTCATTGATGATTCATGTAGACTATTCATATCGTTCTCTGGACAAAATATGTGCCTGAATTAATCGAATTCGTAAGACCAATTCAAACTGTGCATCAGTATTGAAACCTCAGTTTACATGCTGTTGGGAATTTGAATCGATGAATTGTTGAAGTTTAACAACAACAACAACAACAACAACATGAAAAAAACAACAACAAAAACTACAACAACCACCATCTTATACCGTATTCAACCACAACATTTAACCACAATTGGTACAATTTGGCACGTGAGTGCGCAAGTGTGCAGAGCCGGGAGCAATCGCCCAAGTTGGACGGGCCCGAAGTGTAAGTGCCGTAATTCTTGACCGAGCATTAAACGGGTGATTTAGGTGGGTTAGCGCACAACTGCTCGTTACCCAACCATGTCTGTGTTTATAGTTCAGCCTCTTTCAATACCATACCTTGTCACTAAACTGATAGTGCAAAAACAAGTTGCATGAAATTAGAAGGTTATTAAAAAGGAATAAATTGTTACGCATTGTTACGGCAATAACAGTTGCTTGATGTTTTATTAGTGAGTTTCATGCGCTGCTGTAGGTTACGGACTCCCAGGAGTGACAGAGGGTGGTCCGGGTTACTAGGCTACATATTTGCTTGTTACCAGCACTCGATTGAGTCTGGAGGCACCAGCAATCATGTGATTGACTTGTACCAAAACTTATCTAATGATGGTGGTACAAACCAGTTTATGTGTATTACAATCTCAATGCACTGTTTCACAATTTTCAAAAAAAAATCACCATGTGCTCTGATGATCTATTGGTTGTGGCCTACAACCACGGATTGATTTCAATATCTGGCCTGGCCTGTCTTTAATGACACGGAAACGGTCTCTATACTGGCAAACAAACAGTACATACATGCCAGCCAAGCACTGGCCAGCCATACCAGCAGCAGCAGCAGCTATCATCGCTTCTCGATCACGTTTCAGCTTGACTGCATTCTTGGCCACTCGGTTCTTGGTTACTCCTCGCATTCATCGTGTCTGATTACAGATTTGCATGTTTTCATTTAGGTTTTTACTGGGACTTCTTTATTACTGAAGCCAACAATGCACAATGATACCTTTCAGAATGGTGTTATCGTAGAGGTCAGAGAGGTTGAATTAACTGACCGACCATGAGGTAAACCCCACCCCTATATCACAGAAACTTTGCATCACTGGGTGCCAAAACTTACGAATCGTTTTGCATATAACTTCCCAACTTTGAAGTTCTATAACTCACGGGATATTTGGTTATAAATTAAGAACTTTCGTTCAGAGGTAAGTTCGTCCGTTTTCTCACGTGAAAACCATAAAAAAATCAAAGTAAAAACGTCATATTGGATAGAAATTTATTTTGCACACAGTTTTCGCTCCGAGACCAGGTGCCAAACGCATTTTTGTCATAAGCAGCGGTGCATAACGTTTTTTTCATTTTGCAAAAAGGTTTTTTTCAATGCAGTATAATGTTTTTATTTTGGGTTTCTTGTTTTTCTCATGTGTAAAATTAGACGAACTCAGTCAGCTCTGAACGAAAGTTTTCAATGTAAAACCAATTATTACGTGAGTTATAGAACTTCAGAATTTTCTTGCATAAAGATGCACCAATTTAGGCACCCAATGTCAAAAGTTTCTGTGATATGGGGGCCAGAGTAACAGGATCAACATTTTCCGAGGCCCTACGCACTAGACTAGGGGTCGGGTAAACTGGCCAAAAGGTAAACTGGCCAAAAGGTAATCTGGCCAAATAAATTTTACCAAAGGGTAAACTGGCCAAAAGGTAAACTGGCCAAAAGGTGAACCGGCCAAAAGGTAAACTGGCCAAAAGGTAAACTGGCGAAAAGGTAAACTGGCCAAAAGGTAATCTGGCCAAATAAATTTTACCAAAGGGTAAACTGGCCAAAAGGTAAACTGGCCAAAAGGTGAACCGGCCAAAAGGTAAACTGGCCAAAAGGTAAACTGGCCAAAAGTAAAACTTTACACCTAACAACATAAAATCAACCCGTTTATCAAAGGTTACCTTAAAATTATGAGCTCATCTCATCTTATCAATTCCTTAAAATCCTCTGGTTTTTAAACCAAACATATAAGCCGATCAAGGGTGTGTGTTTTTGGCGCGAAATTCGAATTCAATAATGCGTTCGTTTGGCGCGCAGTTTAAATTCAAATATGCGTTCGGCGCGCTTTCAAATTTCTGAGAAACAAATCATTTTTTCTTATGGCACGAGCATAACATACGATCGGTGCGGGGCGCAAAATTCATTGAAACGTAATAAAAATGATTTTTGAAACTTATTTTTTTATAACAGGATACTCTGACCAAGCTATAGTTAATAACGGAGTAAATTTTGCTTGCAATAAGTAAATGAGTAAGTGAATGAATGATATGTCTTATTATCAACATTAAGAGCTGAACTCCAAACTATTGTCTTCATATGTATGTACGTACAATTCGAAAACTTTAGGAATCATTTTGTGATGCAATATGTATGTACGTAGAGTACATATTCATTGTTGGTTATAATAGTCTAATCCGACAAGTTGAATTATTTTGGTTTAGAATAATGTAAACATTTAACATGTCAATTGTTCCTAATTAATAAAGCAATTTAATTTGGCTGAAGGGAAAGCTGATAGGCGGTTATAAACATCAATCAGTAAACTAATTAGAAATACTTAATAATTATCATATTTTTTTACTATTATAACAAGGTAAATTGGCCAAAAGGTAAATTGGCCAAAATGAGGTAAACTGGCCAAACGGTAAACTGGCCAAAAGGTAAATTGGCCAAAAGGTAATCTGGCCAAATGGTAAATTGGCCAAAAGGTAATCTGGTCAAAGGGTAAATTGGCCAAAAGGTAAACTGGCCAAATTTTTGGCCAATTTACCTTTTGGCCAGTTTACCTTTTGGCCAGTTTACCTCGACCCCTAGACTAGACAGGCAACAAACAAATACGCTATTCCGAAAAATTCGAAACCTACAGCATTTATATGTTTATTTAGTGGCAGCGTTCAATCAAATGGAACCTACATAAGTACAGGTACACCGTCGACACTAAGGTTTACAGGGTGATCCAAAACGCTAAGGGTTTGTTCACTTGAAAATTTCACGGTTTTTTGTCGTTCTGTACTCTTGAAATTTGGTGTATTGAAATCATGAAATAAGTCCACTTCGTTGTGCACTTTCAAGAACATTTTCATGATCGTACATCGTGAAACTTGAGGTTTTTGTCCAAACATACTTTTAGTCAGTTGCCCTGCACATGTACATCAATTCAGGTATCTGATTTCACAATTGTGCAACCACCGTACCTGGCATTTCGTAACCCAATGATCCATACTCTAAAAATCTGCTCTACTAATGCATTGCTGGGTGTCCATCAAAAAGACAAAATACTCAGTAATTTCGTAGATGGTAAATTGAAAGTATGTAGCATAAAGGATGGTAGATAAATATAAGTTGAAAAAACTCCGAGTGTTACCTGACAGATCATAACCATAAACCATAAACAGATACACTGTACCCTAAACCCTAATGCATTACCACTTATTCACTCGATACATATGTACGTGGATACATCCGATACTGAGGTGGTCGTGCCGTGAGACTACCGTAAACCAAAGGAACGCTTCATGTACATTAGTACTACAACGGGTTTTGAAAGCGTTTTTAGAAGCAACAGATACAATGCGTGGCAGAAAATGCCGTAAGAGCTGTTATCAATATAGCACCAGGCAATGGTACACGTTGTGGCCTTATATTGGATGTCAATAAAACTACTGCCTGGCCGGGAGTCATGTGAAACTTGAATGTAGCTTCATGGAAACACGTTTTATAGCCATCGGGAAGCCTGTATGTACTTACCTTGGCATATGTCTGAGGTTGTTCCATTCTGAACAATAAAACAACTACGTACAAAAGGCTGACATATGTACATGGGCTTGAGTTGTCACTAGACAATTACGACTTCATAGGCCATAAGTTTAGCTTGCATTCAGATGGCCACTTGTGGAAAACGGATAGTTGAATACCAAATGTTACACCGCCAAATCAGTACCTTGAAGTGCAATTGGTAATGTTGCGCACCAAAATGAATACATTGAACCGTTTCAGTGGATGTAGTGTACAGGGTGACAGTAAATAAAGTACAGGGCGATAAGAAGTGGTACATGGCACAACAAGGGATGTCCTCTCCGGGGACCATCGCTTATCGGTGCTGTCTTCTGGTGTGGCTTTGGGTGGTTGTTTGTTTGCTCTACCAGAAAACATGCAACATAACTGGTCAAAACTACAAACCGAGAAGATAGGAAGTTGTATGCTGCCGAGTCACACATTCTCTCCTGATCACCATTCCAATGAAAACATCCTTGAATAGCTGCTTGCTTTACAAAAAGATAATAGGATTGAGTATTTATTCATATTCACTTATAACGTTCAGACTTGAAAAGGATATATTTTAGAGCAGAAGAGATAAAATCAGAGACATGTTGTTGTTGTCATGATTGACTCAAAAGAGAAGAGTATGTATGTACCTCTGTCGAGTGTACTCGACCAAAAACGTAAAGTATTGGTAACATAAACCAAATCAGTTCTGTATATTCTAGTATTAATTATACCTAAACTTCAATATCGGACAATTAAAAAGAGCAGGTTACAGTAACAAACAAACAAACATATCTTGATGTTATTTACCGTAACCGTCAAGCAACTGGTTGGTTACGATTGAATATATTATAATAAAAGGCAATCCGACCCAATTTGTGATGACTTACAGTCTGATGTGATTATGGTAATCACGTTAGGTGCAATGAACCAATCCAAATAAACTGGCATAAAATGTGACCTTATATGTAGTGGTGATTGTATTACTGTTGATCATAAATACAGAACTCTACTCAACTTCACTAGAATACTTTTAATTACAATGCTGATTAGCCAGCTTTTATTTTTGAATGTGGCGCGCGTGCTCTTTATTTGGGCGCACGTTGTATTTGGCTCGAGTCAAGTTCCTTATTTCTACTCAAGAGTAATTCAACGACCACTACATATTGAACATTGTTGCATGCATGTGCAGATCATACATACATACATCGGTGTAGTCTCAGATCACTGCTCATTCCTATTCATAGTATGGTAAAGATTCGCCGAAAAGAGGGGTGCATTTAGCTTCAGCATCTTAATCAAAGAAGAAATCTATAAATAACGTTGCCTACATTGTAAATACAAGGTGTATGTTGTACGATTGAGTACGATCGTTTATATTGCGAATGTTGTGCAGTATTTCGGAATGTAACCCGATATATTTGTGGTAGATTCACGTGCATGTACGGTACATTTGACGTGCCATGGCCCACTTGCATTTAAATGGCACTCAAACATCCAAGCATCGTCCTCAAAATACAGCATAATGTTCGGGCCAGACCACCAAACGCTCTAATGCAATCCCATCCAGTTTCACATTGCGGATGGTTGCAGCAACATCAAAACATCAACATTCAGCTTCGTTTCAGAGGTTCAGTGTTCGGAACAAACCCGTTTTTAGTGTTTTTATGAAAGAAATGAACAGAATATTACTAAAGTCGTGAGGTTTCGAAGCAAACGTGACGCGGTTATTGGCTTCAACGAACACAAGGCCTTGACCCTAATAGATTTCAGTTCGGTGCTGGTCTTTTATAATGAACCCGGTTACAGATCGTGATAGACAACCAAAACAAATGCTCTTTATAAATGGATGTTTTTCATCAAAACAAATGAACTACAATACCGCTTTACTCCTTCTTTGTGTTCTCTTTGTACCACTAGTGAGCCTATCGCGGTGCAGAAACTGTGGTGTGGGGGCTGGGCTCTATGGTCAACGAAAAAAACTAGGAAACAACTGTTGCGACCAACAAGAGTACGGAAGTCTGGTTGGGATTTGATACTCGGTTTCCAAATATAAGTAAGTTGATTATACCAAGTATGCCAATAACTGACTGCTAAGCTCTGTTGGAGCGTGTATTCTAGCTCAAGTGGCAATAATGTCGTGTACAACTTGCATCGGGTTGGGTCTACACATGGATGTGATGATTATGAAAGTGAAACGCGGCTGCTAGTAATCACATTACATACAGTATATTTAAAATAAAGATGAAATAACTCAAAACTCCAGATTACCTACTTCCAAGATGAACGTAATTAATGGTTACAGCAAATTACTACGTATGAACTTTACAGATCAGCCTATCTTAATTTTTTTCTAATAAATCAAATAACTTTAAAGTAACCAGTTTCGTGATACCAAAAGTATTTCAAATCAAATCAGTACTCACCTCCATGGGTGTGCCCGGAATCCGGGACAGTTCTGCATGCATACGGCACAGGGTTTACCCTCATCCGTGTCCGTGATCATCACTGGCAACTTCTTCGGTGGCAGAGCGGGTGCCGTTTGCTGAAATTATAAATAATTATTAAATGAATAAATAAAACAACAAACAAATAATAATAAATTACAAATAAATATCAATAGTCAATAGTTCAGACAACGAGTACAAAACACGAGCCATCTGAATGAGTTTAAGATAAGTTTCGTGGCTAAATTATTTCAGTGGTCTGGACTGTATTCTGGATTTTCAGTGAAACCCATGTCGCAATTTTTGAGTGAAAAGACTACAATTAGCTCAAATAAACTCGCTCAATTAAACCTTTACCTACCTAAAACCAGTCAATTAAAACCCTAGTTAATACTTGTAAAATGTAGTGCTAAAACGAATGTGTTCTGTCGAGTAATAAATAATCGAGATGGTGTCCAGGTGCGTAAACCAAAAATGAATTTACATAAATGTCAATGGACTGTGTTTATTCAACAACTTTTTTAAAATAGGAGCGGCAACTAATACAAAAAATTAAAAAGTATAAAAAAACTAATATAATTCTTTAATCGTTGTATGATTCTCCGTTCTGAGACCAAAAACTTCTCGATTGACCCTATACGTGTGATATATTTATATACAGTACTGAAGGTGCACACGAATTTTGTAAGGTAATTCTGGGTGTGGGCATGGATAATAAACAGTTGGGCTGGATATACATAGGCGTGCTGAAAGGACAACTCGACCGTTAATAACATTGCCGGCATACACTCGGTAAATATGTACACACTTGAGTATGATACGTTTTTAGATATTTTAGATCATTATAGACGTCTGATTAACGTTTAGGCTAGACACCGGAAGCGTTTAGTCGAAAGACATCAGTCATAAATAAAACGATTAACTGAAAAGGCGTTGAGATCTTTTATGTGTAAAGAATGAATTGCAGCCATAAAAATTTTATACTATTTTTTGCATGAATTATTTTTCGTCTTTTGATTTTTTCAACATAACGACGATTTTTTCGAGACAGAATTACAATATTATATTACTTTGCCCTTGCACTAAACTACGCAGGTTTCACTCGTTAAGACACCAACGCTCAGCTTTCATGAAACTGATATGTATTCATCAACACAATAGTGACTTACATATTTCTTTAGCCACCTTGCTTGTACATACGCGACAGCCGATAAACTGAAACGAACTGACCGGCGCTTGTTCGCTATCCTTATCCTTATATACACATATATGTATGTATGTGAAATTGTGAAATGATCCAACGCAAACCGAGTATATAACTTGTGGAAAAATATCAACGTTTCTCAACCAGAAGAGGTACATCATGGGTACCTACAAAGGCTGAGGTTTGCGGCAAAGCATCTGCGAGTTATGGTGACAAGTTAAGTATGGGGTATAATGCGTGTGGCAATACAGTGCCCTACAGCCCGTTTTTATACGTGAATGCCGGGCACACAAGTACCTCAGTGCAATGAACATCCAACTGCATTATGGCACATGCGCCTTTTTGTACTCGATCGCACGCTTAACGAGTTCACAGCGTTTACTTGAGTGAACATCGTGGCCATTCGAACTGCCAAGTAAAAGTAAAACCAACATACCGAACAAATTCATGTTTGCATGGCGCGATCTTTTCTTGATGTTCCAACAAAATAAAACAATTATAAAAGTGTTATCGGATACTAATGTTTATAGGCGAAACCAAGAAAAACCTGAATCAATTTTACTAGAATCTGCCACTATAAACTGAAAACATAGTTCTTAACGACTGGACGCTCGTCGCTGTAGATTTGTTTGAGCCTTTTGAAGAGCGTGCCGGCCGTTAATGTGTTGATGAGGACGGCTTTGAACATACGCCATTCACTATTCACTCAAGCTTACGGCTTATTGCCAGCACTTTTTGTGGACTTGCGTTCCATAATGTGCCATCTACTCTAATATTGTGTATGTGCCACCACTGTAAGACTGGCATACAATATTAGCTTTGCATGGGTTATTAGTGAACAAAGTCGCATTACGCTATTTACTAAACGATGATAAATATGACTTTAAAACTTTGGAGAATCGCAAGAAATACTGTAATTCTATAAATGTATGAGCTTATAGTATGGAATATATGAACTCTAACAACAGGCAGAATAGTAATAAAAGTTAGCCTGCATTAGCCACTACCCATAACATGCAAATGTCCTTGCACTCGTTATTCAGAGTTGGCTTTGTCAGGTAACCCATTCATTTTCCATTTGTAGCTGTGGTAACCGTATCCGATTATAATTCTAACCGTGCACAAATTACACGTTTTGATGACAAAAAGATAGCCAATAATCACATCATCGCATGACATATAAAATTGATTTCGAAGTGCATAGGCAACTGACTTTAGTAGACAAATCAATGGAATTATCATGCATATTTATCTTGTGAAACTGGTACGCTACAAAGCCGCACGTATGTCACATTACTTCCGTTAATCTTGCAAACTGTATTCCGTTATCCGAAGTTCTTCAAATGTTACAAACATACTCAACATGTGTTGAAAAAAGAAATAGTTTTTCCAGTACATGCAGTGGCAGTCAATTACATGTACAGTCAAACCGTTTTACAGAAGCTTGTAGGAACCATAACCGTTGTATTCGAGAGGTATGGTAAGCTGAGGGGTCGTATTTACATATTATACTTTAAGTTCGAAGCCAGTAACGGAGAATCAAATGAGTACGGTACTCAATATCTATGTGCGGTGTCGAATCACCATTCAAGTGTCGGGTGAAACTGAGACGAGGTAATCGATTCCGTTAATGTCCTGACGATTCAACGATACGTTAGAAGGTGAAAGGGCTCCTAATAATACCATGATTCACATTACCCCACTTGATCGGAAGTTCCTTGTCTGATTCGTCAGGCCAATCTTGATATTCAGATTCAATGCAGGCTTTACTCACACAAAAGTTACATAGAACACAGAAAGTAACCATCCGGACGCAGTAAGCATTTCAGTATGTGAGAATAAAATAACTTATGTTCAATATGTTCAATGCACTGAAACTGAACAACCTAATGCATTACAACTTAATGATGTATACCACTAATACATAACTAATTTTAATTAATGACATCGGTCTGTTGATATTCGTTACTTTGGAATGAAGTAACCGTATTTTCTGATAGTACAAAAATGAATAGCACCCTTTTCATGTATGCATGTGATTGCAGCATACGCTATCCACTAATTCAACTGTCTATAGTCCAATAATCCACTAATTCAGTAACAATTTAGCTGGTACGTTGGTAAATGTAAAAATAACTGGTTATGAAACAAGCTCTAAATGTTGTATATCCTACCATTAACCATCAGACTTATTCGTTGGCTCGCTTCATCAAAAATGTGTTGCAGGAACGGCTTAGACAGTTTAGTCTTTGTGTGTGTATCCTAACTGACCCAAAGTTTGTGATGCATCCAATGGGTAATGACTTTTGACAAGAAATGTTTAGCATCTAGATGTATGTATATATTTACTGGCATATTGCACAATGCATGGCTTTTGACTTACATATTATATATCTTAATTTACAGTTCCCAAATACAAACATATTGCTTGATGCGTGCTCAATGATAACTGCTGTTTAAAGGTTTTCCCAAACGGTGCAACCCTGTATCAACAATTAGTGGAGCCCAGTCGCCTAATTAAGAAAGAAAGAAAAAAGGAAAAGCGTTGTCCTAAAAGAAAGGTAATCCGAAACTGAGTTAAATTAACGCTAACTTAACGTAAAGGCATTTCGGTCATGGGGCACAGACGCCTTGATGCCACAATCTCTCCAGCTTCTTGAGAATAATTTACAGGATGGGGCAAAAGTAACTATACACTTGTTGGAGGCCAATTCCTCAAAAAAATTATAGTAAGTGTACATGATGTTATGAGCAATATATACGTTATTATACCTGAAAAAACCGATTCTGATGTCTATTTGACCGTATCTTGAGTTATTTTCAAATTAAAACAGGATTTTCAGTAAATTCATGGTTTTTCCTCTTTTTAACGTCTTTGAGTGACCTCATGGTGTAATCAAAATCCTCAATAAAGGATAAAAAGTGTATAAAACGTTTCACTTGATGTATCTGAATGAGAATCGAATGATTTCAACTTCAGAATATCCCTATGGTTCAATTCGAATCGGATAATATGGAAAGGTCCGTGTTCAAGATGCCTGAATCAATTTTCGCAGTTTTTGGAATATTGACAAAACAGTTCAAGTTAAATGTTTTAATGGACCCTATGGTACTAAGATAAGTCAATAAACATGAAATATGTTGTTTTTAGTTGTTTTAAGCTGAAAAATAAGATTTTTGAATTTTCCCGTTTTCAGACTAAAATCGGTGATTTTCGTGGAAAAAGAAGCAATTATTATATTTATTACGCATGAATGTAAACTTACTCTCCCGTTAAACGTTTAAGAATATTTTTATACATTCTATATTACTCACCAACATCAATTTTCGTCAAAATAACAGTTTATATGGCGAGATAACTGACAAAAATCACTGAAAACAACCGAAAATACGGCGAATTTCGAGAAAAAGACGCATAACTCATGAAATAAATTGTTGTAAGTTAAAATAAATAGCAGAATCAAAATTTTCAGGTGTTTTAGCATCTGTTTGGATTGTTTAATCATATTGAAACAATATAATTTTTTGGAGAAATTTTGCGTCAACAAGTGTATAGTTACTTTTGCCCCACCCTGTACAACACAAACTATACTTTTGGACTGTGCAATTATACCT
>OZ038445.1:17972983-18013648 GCA_964036265.1 Daptonema setosum
GAGCATTTCAGATGCAGATGTTAATATAACTATATCAGATCAGGGAACTCTCACGATGGCGTATTTACGTACAGAACAAAACTACAGTATTTTAGTTAGGATAGAGGAGGAAATGTTGTTGATATGTATTAGTGAAAGGTATACGCAGTATGCGGGTTAATTCATTCCACACTTGAACAAATATATTGAAGATAAAATGTGGGTGCCTCAGTATGAGACCTGATCGAGCAATGAACGATCTACCGTTATTCTAGCAGATCTACTCTGATGGGCATACACTTTGCACACTTACTTCACTCTCGGTATTTAAAAATAAGAACCACGGATTTTCGGCACGCTTCACAACAAAAGACAAAAAATGTTATTCTAGGATAGAACGGCTGGAATGTGTGGAAGATGGTAAGTGGTTGTATGAGATCTATGAGAGCAGATGGCTCTAACCAATGTTTGTGGTATTCAGCAAGCCATGTGAGCCACAAGCAAATGCCCGGGGTACAGTAGCAAGTCTGATATTGTGGGGCACTTGGTGGTTGTGCCACTCAAACAAACACACACATCCAAACCAACACCGAGTCGAGCACTGCTAAGTCGCACATTTTGTCCTTGTCCTATCCTACACCCTACACACATATACATACATACATACATACATATCTACTATTATACATACATATATGTACAAACATACATATGTACATATGTACGTATGTAGATATATGTACTCAAGTCGGGGCATGTCACTTACACGGGTGCCTTTATATCTCAGTCAAATAGACGCACCAAGACAACACTCGGTTTCAACGACCATGATCTCATAATCAGTGATTCAGGGCATGCAACATCAGGTTATGTGGTGTTGTTGGCAGCTAATGTATGTACCGGGACATGGTACAGTACACAAGGCTTATATAGGCCAATCACATTCATATGTCCATGATAACAACCCGACAAACAAGTGAATCAGTGTGGTAACATGCTGACGAGCTTTACAGTTTATGGTTGTGGGCATGGTACTGGAGTATGTATGTATGTGGTGCCATGTAGTTATGCAAACAATGCCACTACCACCGCCAGCACGCTTCGCCATCCAACGCCGGAACCTCAAGTTTCACGTTCATCCCGTCGTGATTATAAGCTTTCAGACCATCTGAATGTGTGACGGCGATGTCTGGTGGAACAGACCTGCCTGACTCAACGGTGACGCCACCATCCAAGCACCGAACAGACTCAATCGTTTACACATGATCCACTACAACTATGTAGGAACCAACAGTGTCTGCAGTCTTCACTGATAACAGAACAAGGAAACGTATTGTTTGCAAACGGCATAGTCATGAATTTCCGTCTGTCAGTGTAACACGGTGTGAAATTCAAAGTTTGACCGAACGGCAAGAAATAATATAAAAAACGAGTACACTTATGTGGGATGGTGGGTTGGAGCTCAAGTGGTCACCGAGTAAACAAAAGACATGCAACTACGTAATGGAGATAAGGGCATACCATTGCTTGCCATTCCAACACAACGTTCGCTCACATAATTGACAATTACATGTACGGACGGTTGCAAATAAAGAAACTACAATTAGTAAAATTAACGAACACAAAATTTGTGGTTATGTAAGTAACTGTTCGATGGAGCTGAAAAAAATCTTTGACAGAATATAAATAGTTCTCAGCTTTCAACAAAGGTATCATGAATTCACGTAGCAAACCTGAGCAAATTCATGGTATGTACGGTGCAAGCTACCAGTACATATGTAATACAAGATCTGCAGTCTGCCAGCAAACGGCAACACCAAGAATGCCTGAACATACATATCTTGGATGCATTGTACACATGTACCTACATACTCGTGGGTTGACGGCACCCGAGATCATGAGTCAGACGGGTGTATCACGCAAGTTTATCGCATGTTCAACAGAGTGTCGTCGTGTTTGGCGGACGCCAACAGCCGGGCCGACAGATGAGAGCAAAAAGTGCTGGGACATGAGTGCGACTGGTGGCCCGGGGTTGTTGGCATGCCCCTCTACACCACGATGTTATGCTCAGCCTATAAAACCATGTGCCATTGCATAACAAACAACCATGGAGTTTATTTCAGTCGCAGTTGTAAGTTGGAGCCAATTTTTGACTTGCCTTTCAAGCAGAAAACTAATCGTTGTTTACTTAGAGTGCGTAATGTGCGTACAGTGCATCCGCATGCATGGTACTGTGGTTGGGGCCAAACATCGGTATAGACCATAAGCCAACAACCACAGCCATCGTATGTGCAGCCTTGTCTTGAACCGATCCAAAAATACTGTACACATATTTCGATGCCATTTGTACGGCATGTTCCCACGTCGTATGCAATGTACATACGTATTGGCAACACTTTCGTGGTTGTAGATCATTAGGAACGGTTGACGTCAGTTAAATTAACTTTCACATCAACCATGTACAAATAGGCATGAATGACATGAACTACTCGTATCTTATTATATTGAAAACGAAATACTTAAGGTCGTACCCGCCAGTATTCAGCATATAAAAAGTATGTAGAACAACTACATACACATCGTGTTATGGAGCCTCAATGCGACGGAAGAAACACGAAAGATAAAATGGCTATTGTATGTAGAATAAATATGTAGGTCTATAAGTAGTAACGGCAACAAAGCGTTATGTTGGTGCCAGTCTACCCTTCGACAGGCATTACTTGTCTCAAACCGATGCAAGCAAGCCTGGTATATTTTGTGTTATATGCCTTGCATTTTATTCATAACATGCATGCTCTGGGAACAAATCATAAAATGAGCCATTCATGAACGAGACACACCTGCCAATTTCCGAAATTACTTGCATTCGGAAACGATGGGCAAGACGACCAGTAATACAACACACGCAAATATCTGCACGCCTCTACGATTTCAGAAGCGCCGCAAATTCTGCCGCGGGCTCCGAAAGTGGATTTCGAAAAACTTGGCACACACATGCACGGACATGGAGTACGGACGCACGCCGAAACTACCACGTTTTTGTGCTGGCTTCTCTGGACAACATGAGATTCTGGATGAGTACACATGACCCTAACATATGGTATACATACAGACATATTTACATACATACATACATATTTACATACATACATACATATTTACATATATGTATGTATTCTATGATAACTTAAACAGTACGAAGATGACTACATAACTTGGGGCGAGCTACATAACTTTATATGGCGCACATTCCAAATAATAACAAGTACTATAGATGTCTTATTTTCGTGTATTCACAATGTGCTTCATCACTCAAAACAACCACCGGCGCGAATTATGATTAGCCATTTTACGATAGTTTGTTTTCAGTCAGTTTGAACTCTGTAAATTGTTATTCCATGTGTAATGATTTATGCACACATTTGGTGTTAGCCAGTATGAACGTTACTGAAAAGTTGGATTTTGAAAAACATCCACGAAAATGTTGAACCAAAAAATTATGTACAGTTAAAAAATTATCAAACCTCGTTATGTCGTTAAAATATATTTAGGTGGTTAATAAAAAATCAAGTAGATAAAAATTGGTATCGCATATTCGATAGCTTCAGAAAAGCAAAAGTCATTAAAAAAGTATGAACTGAATCTACAGATAATAATGCCAAATCATAATGTACTTGATGGTTTTTATATCCGATTCAATCAAAGCTGAACTGAATTGCAAGTTGAACTGACCTTGTGTTCGTTGGCGGCATTGGCCAGCTTGGACTTGAGTGGCGTCGAGCTCATCTGAATCAGGCAACATTGTTACAACCATCGCAATATAGTTTCCAACTTTTATATAAAAACGAACATCTACTAATTAGTTAACGACCTTCGTTTACACGAAGAATTCACTTTCAAGAAAAATCTGACTTAGTACAGAAAACGATACTCTTCTTCTAAGTTATTACTAGACAGAAATTTGCATTACTGACTAATGGATACATGAAACATTCATTTGAAACATAAACCTTGGCAGATAAAAGGTATCTCTATTTTAATAGTAAAAATTACCACGAAATGCCTAATGAACTATGCGTATTTGTGTATGATTGTATAAGTTGAAAGTTACATACACAGTTGATGATCATACCTTAGTGTTAGCCGCCATTTGTTGCAGTACAGGGTGGTCGATTTGTATGGCTTTGAGCTTTACCAGCTCGGACGTGAACTTGCCATCTTCGTGAATGCAGTCGTCCTGCAGGAAGCTGTTGTTGTCCGCTAGTTTGTCTTCGTCGTCGTCGTTGTTGTTGTTGTTGTTGTTGTTGTTGTTAACGTAGTTTTTGTTGTTGTTGTTGTTGACGTTGTTGTTGCCGAACCTGTACCGACCGTTGCTCGCCTTGTTCGAGCCTTCGTTCTCACCGTCGGACTCGGATTCGACCTGCAATATTGTTGAGGGATAATTATTGTCTGTGCATAACATATTATGTAACTGTTAACTCTTCCAACTTTGAACATTAGCTGCATCAAATACATAAGCAGACGCACACTTGAAATGGCTGATCGACTCAACTTGCCAAACAGCACTATGATATAACATGCAATCATCATGTTAAGTTGACTGAGTTGGAAAAGTTAACATACCAAGTTGGTATTACCAACTATCCACCAGATCCTCTCAAAAGGAGAAAATAGAATATCCACTAGAAGGAATCTCTATACCAGTATTGATTCATAATACAAAAAGTAGTGATTAATTATAGCAATAGCCAGACTGAGTACATATGTCGAGACATACATGACGTACTGATATGAGCTCAAACACGTAAGACATGACATGATATTGTATGAAGGAGACTGGGTATGCCCGCAGGTTGCGTGCCCAACTTGATGCAATATCAATGTATGGGCCTGTCATGGCTTACTCATTTGTTCCGTTCCTTTATGAACAATACACAATCACACTGTATTAGATTACTTATTAGAGCTATTCACTCATAAAATGCAGGCATACTGTACATACAGGGTAGATAAGAAACAAAACAACAACATAAAAAGTTTTAAATTATTTGTTTTTGGTCCACGCAGTACATGTAAGACTCGAAGATGAACATGATTATGTAATTGAGCATTAAAGTTGGCATTACGGTAACTGGTTATGAACAATGCCTTTTTGTCGTTAAAGCTATTGGAGCACGCTTGTTTTATAAGGCAAGTCCAACTTTACTGTTGGTTGTTAACCCAGTATATTGTATTCATCTGACTACAAGAAGCCTCCGATATATTGGAAAATATATTCGTGGGTAATTTACATATGTTAGAACCAAGAGGCTCAATTCATTAGTTTACCGTACAACTTCTAGATCTTAGGCATTTTCGTTAACGATCTAAATAAAAATGGTAAGCGATATCGTACAGTGGTTGAGCTAAATACTCTCATAAAATACCTTAACTTCGAATCACTGAATCTAACTCCAAACATTTATGTCAAGAAAAGTTATGTATGTGTGCACCCTTCATAGAATCAACCATTAAATCTTACTTGCATACGGCTTCGATATGTACTGCCAACCCAAAACAACCCCAATATATATCAAACATAGGCCAACCCAAACTAACCTTTACATGTTACATATAATATGTATATGAAAGTACAGTCGACTCAATGGACACAATGCCTACCCTACCTATCAAACGCACCTTTCTCTTCTGAAACGGTCGAACGCAGCAAAGCAGACGCTGACGAATAAAACGTCTTAACTTCATGATGGTACTGTGGTTTCGTCAAACGGCACGGTAGTCACGTCTTCTTCTGTCTGTAGATCGCTTACCAGTGCAGTCTGAATGTGTACAGGTCAAATGACAAATCTGAGTCACCAGTGTTCGCGGAAAACCGAGGCCAGATTTTCGGCAGACTGTGCCAAAGTGGGTATGTATGAACAAGGTGCAATCGTTTGTTGAGTGCATCAATATGCAGATGAGACAAGTTGGTTCACTCGATCCGTCCGTAACCATTCGCCCATAAACACGCCCAAAATGTCGTCGAACCACGGACAAATACAAGTACGACCGCTGACCTTTCGGTTTCCTCGTTTTTTTTCAGCCAAACTGGCACCCTCAGTTATGGTATATGGATGCGTGATGTCTTGGGTGGTCGTTGTCTGATTTCTGGTAAGGTTTTTGTTGTTGTTGTTGTTGTTGTTGTTGTTGTTGTTGTTGTTGTTGTTGTTGTTGTTGTTGTTGTTGTTGTTGTTGTCTCCTTCTGTCAGCGACCGCACTTGCAATCAGCCGGACAATATATAAGCACAATTCGGGCGCCGCTCACATAAACATGAAGATTCGACCTGGCCGTGGGTGATGAGACCTTGTCGATGGAACGGGTCGGTCACGAATGTAATGGCTTATGACCAAGTTGCATAACCACAGGCACTGAATCCTCCGAATGGCTACCGTAACCCTGATTGGTATTGACAAAGTGTCGTTCACTGATGTTCACATGTTTCGACAGATGTTCAGAAGATGGACAAGTCGTTGATGTCGATGGAATGGATGGAATCAGATGGCAAGTTGATGTCGTCGTCAAGTCATCACCACCCGGACACCAGAACTCAGCCAAAAAAGTGTGCCCAAACCACCTAATTCCCAGTCATTAATCGCACATCAGTAATCCAAAGACTTACATACATACATATTGAGCCTCCATGATTCTGCAGTCTGGACACAACGTCTGTTTTTGGCTCGTCTCATACTTTGGTGTCTTGGAGAAAAGTTTTGCTTGGTTGGGGTTGGCAGGTTTGGGGCAGGGTTGACTGATCACTAAGGTAGGATACACACATACATATGTAAGATACATACATGTACCAAACTAGAGTAACATGATAAATAATACATAAAATAGCGAACTTTGCATTCATTGAACTGAACACTAAACAGAACGCAGAACACAAATTTTATGTCTGTATAAAAAACTGGTAGATTTTTTAATTTTCACTATTATCTATGGTATTGATTTCATACTAACACCTGAACCAATTCATCAAAATGACTCGTTTTGAAATTACTTTTCAGCAACGTAAATACCACGTGGAAAATTCTCTAAAACTCATTTATGAACCACAACCACTATGTAGCTAACTTCTAACTTGCAATATTAGGTACATTAATAACGACCTGGTAGAGCAGACCAGAAATGTTTCAACAACGAAATTCAGTTAGGTAACTAATGTCTTTCAAAGAAGTACTATGCTACATACAAGTAGGATATGTACATTTGTCTACGTATATTCAGGAAACAAAAGTTGGTTGTAAATGACTGCCAGTGTAACAAAGACTGGTCATGAAATGCCATGACACTGCCAGTAAGTGGGCTATGCCAAGTACATGCTCAATTGTCTGAGCCTAATCCGACCGTTTAAACAAAAGTTCAACGCCATTTAAAGTGGGTATCGGTTGCATTTGGAAGGGCATCATGATGTACTTTTGTGTGCCCTACAAAGCCTGCCATGGTATTGAGACTTGAGAGTGACTGACATAAGTGGGACAAGCCAAGTAGAGTGAGGGAGGGCATGTTAATGGCACTGGCACAACGAGTCGCGGATCAACATCATTCCACAACATTGCCATACCCCAACACAGGTCATTGTTTTTCTGCCATCGAGCTATGCATAAAAATAGAAAACATAATCGACCACTCAATCAAGACCACGAATTTCAGGCTGCCAGTCTGATTCACGCCGAAATGCGGTTAGTATCGGTTACGTTGCTACAGATTAACGACACAGGTCGTGCAAAGCAATCATGTTTAAGGGGTTGCACTCGTTTCGCTTAGAACCACACCACCCATCCATGTCTACCTAATACACTATTATACACTATTTTGCTATTTTTATACATGTGTACAAACCTATACTCATATTTTACGTAGGTAAACAAATACCTACTCATTTAGGGTATGTACTTATATGAAATACAGTATGTACACTAAAATGTACATATGACACCCGCACCCGTATATTACGTTTGGCCAGCATTTCACGTGTACCCAGTCATTCCAACTCTGAGTATTCGCTGAACAAACTGGCAGACGTTGAGACGGTCAGGCACATTCGATTAATTTGACAACAACAATCTGTTTGGACGAACCATCCAATGAAATGACCAAGTCCTTAGCACATTCTAACAAAGTTGCCTAGAAAACTTTGTCTTTTCAATGTTGGGTTTTCAGGTGAGCCACTACGCATGCCTTATCAAGAGGCTGGCTTCTTGAAAACAAATTTTACCTCAGCACTGATTAGGTACAGAAAAGCCTTTTTATCAGGAAATAATTATATATATTATATCAGTATATAATAAGGCATCATGAAATTTTAATTAGATCATGGAAAAAGCCGGCCAAAACAATATATTTGTAAATTTGTATAGGGATTGACGGCTCGTTGGGACCGTTTGTAATGTTAGTGGGTTTGATAAGGGGTAATGCAAACACGATGATGTGCCTGACAAACAAGCCCATTCTTATTATTGAGTCTGCCACCTAGATATGTACAGGGTGGGCGCTAATTCCCATTTAATTATCACATACAACAACGCATTTGTATATACTAGTTTTACATTCCAAATACAATATATCGGAGTCTGGAGATGAAAATAGTTAAATACTGTAATGATAAAGGTGCTGAAATTTTCATTGAAGCTTTTTAGACAGGGTCAGGATTTAATGAAAAGACAATATGCTTATTTTTCGCTGTTCTCGATGAAAAAATGGCGTCCAATAACTGACTTAAGAAGTATTTAGTGTTAAGTTATGATGTTAAAGTATATTGTGTGTACCCTGCTAGACAGCAATATGTAAGGGCACTGATTCATGTCAACTGTGCCACGCAATATGGCTGCTCGTCACTGTTATGTCGCCTCAGGCACTCAAATAACAAACTCATGGCACGTATTACGCTCTATAAATGTACGCTAAAATACAACATTGTTTGTGGCAGGATAACATTCATGATTACGTTTTAACGTAAACAAATATTGCTTGAAATACCTGACAGTACATTTATTACGGTACTGAATTCTTTGAGTGCCGTGTTTTTTAATGCACAAAATGACGTTTTTCCGGCAAAAACGGCTTGTTGAAGCCATAGATTACGAGTTGCAAGATTACTAGCAATACGCATCTGTCAATATTCAAATTAAAATTCTCAACCAACTGCGAAAGTATGTGCATACATGTGAGCTATTAAAGTACGTTTTATTAATAAACTCTACTAACAATATATGGCTGATCGGTGGTGCCCGTGTCATGATACCCGTTGACCGATGCCAGCTCGCTTACACGCATCTTGGATGATCTGGATTACGGTCGTGTAGTAGTAGTAGTCTGCAATTAGGTAATGTTAACGAACAACATTTCATATAATTGGATGACATGACAAAACAGTGCTAATATGGACACATGACTATAAATATAAAGGGATGCATCAAAAAATGTTTATCTATTCTAACTAAATGTTGTCGAAGTCCAAATGAAAGGAAGATAGCAGGAGACTGAAGTCAGGTTCCCATATCAATCAAAATACAAAATATCAAACTGAATATAAATAAAAACATCAATGATAAATGCCGGCTAAGAAAAAAACCAGACAGGAATTGAACTCGAGTGTTGTCAAACGGTTTATTCAGTGAAACAGAGGATGTCATGTGAGCGTGAACGCATTCGTGGAAATGAACTGCAAAAAGGAAATGTGTACACTAGATCTTATTCAACTGTACTTGTGTTTATTGAAACGGATTAAAATAAGTATATTGAGTTCAAACCAAAATGGTGATTATTGATAGTGTGTTATTGATGGTGATCCGCTACCAACACAATTGTATGACACCTGCCTTCCACAGATACTACATAACATATAAACCGGTCCAATTTGGTTGCGTTGCTCCTAAAACAACACGCTCACATTTACCAGATAGACAGATACAATTCTCATGCTTTTCAATGGGGTAATCAACTATTATGAAGTTATTATTATCTACCCCCGTTATTATTTCCTAACCAGTTTAGTAAGACCGACTTGTAAATAACGAACAAAACATAGGCTTCTGTTCATAGATTGATGGTTCATCGTTTCATAGAGTTTAAAATTTTCGAACATGATTTATTTACGTTGAACCGTTGCACATGTTGAAACACATTTTGTCGAAGTTTGCACAACAAAGAACACTCTTTTATAAGAATATAATTTCATTAATTTTAAGAGTATTAGCTACATGATTGACGTTGCGACAAAGCTGTTCATTAGAATTAACGCGAAATTCGCCGTGGAATGAATAGTTGATACTGAAACACTTGATCGTCGTGAAGTACGATAATCGATCATCATAGCAAACAGTTACCCGTTATTATCTACTGTCTGATAGAACATGATTTGGAATATTACTGATGACTACCTATGACTAATAATTGCATGAACTGTGAAATCATTATGAATGATCAGTTTCAACAGCTACTTTGAAAAATTTGGAAAATACTTGATATGTTGAAAATGACATAAATATTGTGAGAATATAGTGCAGTGACGGACGGGTATGTATGTAGTTGTACATAATAAGTGCTTCCACTCCCAGCACCAATAACTCTTCGTCATGTGGTTTATCGGTGTTTCAGTGTCAAAACGGTGGCATCTCTTTCAAAATACAGAGTACAACAACAACAGTTGTGTCCTTTTTTACAAGTAGCGATAAGAATCTGTTTCAATTGATCGAACGGCAGGTTAACAAGCCGTATGTAATCGGGTCCATGCTACTTTCCTTGCTGTTGCTACGATATAAATTTTATTTTGTATTTACCGGACGATCCATTGACATTGGATCTGTCTCTACAGGATTCATTGGAAGCGTTGATCTCGTCGTAATAAGGCTCTGGTAACGGAACGGTTAAAATTAATACTCACTAACGCGTTCTAATGAATTTATAGTCAGTTGCAAAGAAACAGCTGAAAAAGGTGTTACTTTTTTGCAATTTTTTTGTGACAATCCGAAATATTTCGAGAGACAGAAACGAACGAAAATTTCGAAACAAAACGTTCCAGGACGTCATGACAAGTAAGAAATTTTTTACGACATTTTGGCAAATCGCAAACTAACTATGATGGCACCCAAATAATCGAAATGATGGACAGAAATGAATTAAAAGAAAAAAAGCATCGTGGATGATTGAATATGAGGTTTTCCAGCAATGTATGTTCGAAATTATAATACAATAATGTGTTTTTGAGATACACATCTATGTACAAAGGATGAAACGGCTTTCATGGTTTCTATAAACAATTGGGTCATAACATCATCCACTGTTCAGAATATTAAGTTATAAATAAAATCATTCGCAACATGAGGCAACAATAACAGCAAGATCATAAACAAAAAACGCCGAAAAAAACGGAGGCCGCATTGAAATGCATTGAATTTTTAAGATGTTGAGCACACAGACGCCCAGGTGTCGGGCGTTTGAAATTTGAATTTGTCGCCTCGAAATTGTTCGTTGATGAATTTGATATGTAAGAAAGTTTATGTAAAAATATGCAGTTTATGCAAAAAATTCTATTCAAAAAACATACTGTGAAATTTAATTTTTAAACGTTGAACTGCTAACTGTCAAGATGTACTGTTTAATAAAAAAATTCACTTGAACTTTGCTGTATAGCAACAAATGGATAAAACATTGTAACTGACCTACGAATTAGGAAATTAATACATCGACGGTGTTCCGACCAGAAAATGTTTTCTGTTCAGTTAAGTGCAGGTTTCAACCGAAGTTGATCGTTTTGGTGGGGTTGTTAATTGATGTTGCGTTATCAGTGAATCGTGTGATCACAGAGACGACGCCTATCACCTACCACTCACAGTATACAATACTAACATATAAAAAAACATATGTACATTTTACTGCCACTATTCCACTTTTACATTAAAACACACTTTCAACCAACAATTGCACAAGTCAGCACTTAGCAAAATTTTCATCGCACTTGTTCGACAGATTTTTTACGAACAGTTTATTGACAACGTAACACATAAATTAGATGTTACATGCGATAACACGACCAGATATATTGATGTCTAGAAGTTGTCGGAAATGCATGATGAATGATGGACAGTACCAAAAGTGTTATGGTGTTTTGGTGAAGACATCATCAGGATGCTACTGTTCATGAATACAGAAGAGGTAGCAGGAAGATGACTTGATCGGATATTGCTCCAGAGCAGAAGAAAAACAACTGCGACAAGTCATGCAAAAAAGTTATAACATGGGCGAAAGATCAACAGAGCTTACTAAGCTTCAGGATGAAAAAAGCATACTAAGCTTAAAAGTTTGCGAAAAAACTAGACCAAAATTGAGTATTGACAAGTGTGTTAACAAGTAATAATAATGTATAAAGATGTCTGCGCAGACGAACCTGATCAGATCAGTGTCTGTATGTGATGTACATATCAATCTGACTGTCCGTTTGTTACCGCCACCGAACGATAAAGAAAATGTCGGGCGTCACGAAAGCAGGCGACGACGTTCGAGCAGATCCGAACGTTGGGCTTGACGTATATTTATAATAATAATTATTATTATTGTTGTATTTACTTTTATGGCCGGAGATATTTTTTATCAAATATTTTTTCTCGTGTGGCGAAAATGACGTTTTTCCGGACAGTGTTGATTTATTGTGTAAACAGTTTTTCTTTATGCGGACATGCGGATGTCCCGAAGGTGACAATGATGATGATGAAATCAACAAATGTAGATCGTGACAATTATTGCTATTAAGTTGTATGTAGTTTTTATTGAAGACGACGACCAAGCTGCGACGACTTGAAGGTCTGATAGGTAACCCTGAAATTAATGTGATTCAGTTATAAAAATAACAATGTTATAAAAACCAGCTCGAAATGTGACAGCCATCGTAAGTTATGTAAAACAAATATGGAGTGCATGCCCGTCAACATTTGAAATAAATTTCGGATATTATATTATGCGATATTTGGATGTTTTCAAACCGACATGATTATCCAAACCTTTTTAACAAACAAATCTTAGTTGTTGAAACGGCCAAGAACATAAAACTTACATTAACTAATGTCTCAGTTTAACGATGACAGGCTCATATGGTACCGAAAAAACGTGCCTAGTTTTGAAACCGCCGAAACACGTTTTTCCACTATCAATGCTTTTTACAAACTGGGATTACTGTTCATTATTTATCGTTTGGTTGGTTCAATACCAGAACACGCCCCGCATTTATCTGGATCGTCTCAATCCGACCTCCAACACAACGATGGCTAATATCCGTTTGACGGTACAGCCCACCAATCCCGAACCGCAACGTCAATGCCCGAAAACCCGTTTGTTGCCACCGCGAACTGTTGCGTTTATTACTATGTTTATAAGCAACACAGCGGCGGGTGGTAGAATGATCACAAATTAATTTTGTCACAAAACAATTAAATTTTTATTTTAGTAATGTTGGGAATAACAAACTGTCGATCGAAAAACTGTTTGAAAAAAATCTCGGAAATGGCCTTATATTGTGTGCATCCGCTAGCCTTATCGATGTAACTGAACGTCGTTTTGATGCTTCTAATCAAAAATTGACGGATATTGTTGACGATCGGTCAATATCAAATGAGTTCAGTGGTTATAAGACGAACCAGTTTTTTTATTCAAGTTGCGGTTTGATCGGATGAAATGGCTGGATGAATAATCGATAGTGATTGGTTATATAGCTGCATAAACTCGTACAATTTTGGGTATTTAAAATATTGTTCAAGAAGTTATTTATCTACAAGACACATCAGAATGTTCTGAAATGTAACTAAACGATTTTGCTGATTCAAATTGGGAATGAAAAGTACAAATTATATAACTATTTACCAGTTGTTGAAAAAAAGTTAAGAGAAAAGAATCGAACCAACGCTATTTGGATGCTACCGGTTTCATGAAAAAACCAAGATGAGACAATGTTCTGGTCAAATCGAATCAAATCAAATATGGTATCAAGGTACTCGATCAGGATTCTTTATGACAGCTTGGAATCGACCGTGTTTAGTGCCTTGAAAACACACAAACACGAATTAGCAAGTGAAAAAGTTTATAAATGTACTACATGTCTTCTGCGCAATTTGTAATACTCTAATACATATATTGATGGATATGCATATTGATTTGGCGCCAATATGTAAATGAAGGCTGATTGAAATGGGATTGTCAAGTATTTTTACGACCGAATGTGTTCCGCAAACATAAAACGCCATAAAGTAAATGGTCTGGATATTGTCAATGATTATTGTTTATTAGAGCACTCCAGTAAATAAGTACGTGGAATCCAATCCAGTTTCTATTGACTTTTGTTACTAATGTTATTGATGTATGTGAATGATGGGAAATCTTTCACTTTCAGATAAACACCTTGTCATCAAATAAAAAAGTTTACGAATCGAATCAACATGTGTACTCAAGATTTTGCGTATGTATGGGCACCCTACTGCAAATGACATGGGTGTATGTAAGTACAGGGTGTCCCAGCGAGGGGTTCACGATTTGTTTTTTTAATAACTTTTGTATGCGTTGAGCAATTATCTCAAAAGTTTATACTGTAAATATCAATAGCTTGAGAATTTTTTGCCTTTTTGAAATTTTGAAATTCGTGGAGTACAGTTTGAATTATAGTCGAGTGAAAAAAATCTCAATTTTTGAATGAATTTTCAGAAGAATTTCATTCTGAAACATAATAAAAACAAAGTCAATGGTGATTTTACAACTTATTTATTTGCAAATTATGCGGGGAACAATAGAAAAGACCCGTTTCACTGGATATGACACCGGAGTTTTTTTGAAACAACGATCTTTAAAGGGAGACCCAAATCAACGTTTGGGGTGCCAAATTTAAACGGCGGTTTGATCGGATCTTTTTTCTTTGACGTTCGATGGAGTTTTAACTTGTGATAAGTACCTGAACAGGCTCACTCATTTTTTACTGCAGTATTTCGAAAATAATGAAGAATTAGTTTATGAATCAATGATCATGCAAGCTGACGGTGCCCCACACACAACACAGGGCACGGTTCCTGCGTGCACGGTCAATTCACTGAATGGGTCGAACGTGGAGGAACCCCCGATTTGACCGCTACTGATTACTGGTGGTTTTGAAGACATTTCAAGGAACTAGTTTATTCCCACAAAATCAACACAGTGGAATAACTCCATGAAATTATATTAATGAAAATGACGAACATCACTGCAGAATCGCGACCAAACGCATTACTCGATTTCAAAACTCGTAAAGATCGTTGTCTCGAATAAATCCGGTGGTCATATTAAGTGAAACTTTTCTTTTCATTGTTCCCTGCATAATTGGCGAATATAAATGTCGTAAAATCACCATTGAATAAGTTTTGTATATGTTTCAGAACGAAATTCTTCTGAAAATGTGTTCAAAAATTGAGATTTTTTTCACTCGACTATAATTCGAGCTGTATTCAACGAATTTCAAAATTTCAAAAAGGCAAAAAATTCTCAAGGTATTGGTATTCACAGTATAAATTTTTAAGATTATTGCTTAACGCTTACAAAAGTTATTTCAAAAACAAATCGTGAACCCCTCGCTGGGACACCCTGTACATGTGTGATTTGCATTGAATGCATTACTTTTCATTTTTCAACGATCACCTTTCTGGTACTTATACTAGCCATACTTAACCAGATAATACCGTCAATTCTGTAATTTGTTTATACATAACGACCTATACTATTTGGAATTGAATTAAATAAGAAGTCCGTATTAAAGTACAGTATCTGCAATCCTATCGATCTTATGCTAATTTGACAACGTTCGGAGTGGCCAAATATAACCTAATGATTATGCATGATTATGCAGTATCAACAAGCTGGCTTTTGGATTGACCAGAACGAACAGATTCATGCAATAATATTGATTACAGAAATATAAACATCGAGCAGAACTTAAAAAAATACTGAAATGGAAACTATTGATTCTTTAAAAACTTCGTGAAATTTTTTAGAAGTAGTCCATCAAGCAAATAAATATAAATAAATTATATATCGACTCATAAGGTATGAAAATTACGCGAATTTTATCGTGAGTTTTGCTATAACTGTTAAGACAGGAGGAACCACGTACACTACAACCGTCTCACTGACTCATGCAGGAAACGTCCACACTCACTCAATGCCGCAAGTCAAAATACACACCCAAACATGAGCGCTCTGCACTATAAATTTTAGAAAAACAAAATAAAATAAACAAACAAAAAAAAGTTAATTTTTTTGAAATATTTTAGCCTGTACTCAAAATGGCGGAAAGTTATACAAACATAGGAGCACGGAACACAGTTTTATCAGGTAGTCGAGTTGAACGACAGGAAACATGATTGAGTGTTGATGTAGCGAACGTATGCTTTATGTATGTTGTGCGATATAACGTTATGTGGTCATGTATGGATGCATAAATCGAGCTGCATTACGAGCTGCAAACATCTAAAAAAAACATTACTACATGCAACGCAACTGATCACAAACTTGTAATTGATATTTCAATAAAATTCAGGTCATGAACTGAACAACTAAATGAAGTAGACATTTCTTTGGCCTGCCAATAAATCATTTTTTCATGACCCAGATATTCAGATTCCGTGCACCAGGCATTGCCTCAAACGAGCAAAATAATAGAGGTCGGAAGCAAAAGTTTATCCATTTAATAAGTGTTTCAATTATTTATCTTACATACTTACCGTCACGCCTAATAATGATCGGTATTCGAATCTAAACCTCATCACTTTCCCATATTGCATGCATTTTTTGGGTTGCTCGTCGAAATGACGCTTTGACGCTCGATAACCTTGACTGGATGGTAATCATTGTCAATCAATAATCGTTGTACGACAGCCGCTCATCTGCATAACTCTCTTCACAATCCAACTTGTCTTAAACTATTATATTTATAAGCAAGTACACATCAAATAGTTCGGCCACAAATAGCAAATCATTGAATTGTAGAAAAAATAAAACTAGGAAGTAGGAAGTAAGGTAAAGTACGGCCCTGACCGTGGCAAACACATGTATACAAAACTTTTTGCTTATCACTGTTTAACAATGCCGCTCATTTTTTCATTTCACTGAGGTCTGAACTGTAATTTACTGTTTTATATAATTTTGATATAATTTTGACCCACTTTGATATTTGTATGCCTTTATGAATTTTTACAGCAAAAATTACTTCTTCAAAAAACTACAATTCAAGCAATATAGAAGGTTTGACTCTCCAGTGAGCAGCGGTGTTGATCGTCCAACAATCAATCACATCCAAGCCTGACCGCGTATCAGTGGGATATCATCCATTTCATTCAATCCGATAATTCGATGAAAAACATTTTTATAAATCCTCTGCGATACGTACATATGTCGTAAGAAAACAGAGAAAAATAAATTTTAGAAAACGAAATAAGAGAAATAACTGGGAGATGACTATGGAACTATCATCATTGGTTTCGTAAATTCTATGTATTTTTATTCTTATTCCGATGCAGTCACTCACTTACTCATTCACTCACTCACAAATCATTTAGTCATTCATCTTTAGCTTGTACATAATATTGTTTAACTAAAGTGTCAGGTTGATTCAACATCAAACACGGGTGTTTACATCAACCGCTTGACGTAATTTGTAAATGTGCTCGTTGCACCGTGTGATCGAGTTCGTTAATGTAATCGATAGTGATGCACGAATGCGAGAAGAACCGCTAAAAAAGGTTTGATTTGACAAAAAACCGCTAACCATCTACTGTCGGATACACTCTCCGTCTGACTGTGGACTAACAACGTACATAACTGACTCACTGCTTCATATACTTTACTGACACATAACTTTTTAAAGATACATGGATATAAACGAAGAAATTAACGCTGACTGCCTGAGAGTGATTGAAAGATGGGGTATTATAAATGAACATGACTGAAAGAGCCCCTACACCGTTTCTGCCTACAATGTTACCATGCAGCTGACTACTGAAACATCGAGCCCACATAGGAAACACATGAAACTTCGCATAAAATTCCTTCCAAGCGTGTGTTACGGATGTTCCGCTAATGTTCCTTTCGTGAAAAGCTTTGCGAAACGTTTTGGCGGCCGAGTTATGTGTAGCAGCTTTATATGCAAAATAAAACAAGATAGTCTAGAATAGGCGTAAAGAATGTGAGACAACGAGACTGCCATCGGAATCGGCTCAGCAACGCGATGGTCGTCTGGTCGATGATAACGAGGCAAAGCCGATTGCCTAACAACTCGCAACATTTTATGCTGTGATCAACTCACGAAAAATTATGCGAGGACTTTACATAATTTTTTCTGAGCTGGTTTTTAAACCGAGCAGAAAAACATGTGATATTTTTAAAAATAAATAAAATAAATAAATGATAAATCTATGGAATTAAATTGATAGGTAGGTTATGGTCCCTTGATAGAGGTAATGACATTTATCTAAATTAGTTCACTCAACTGGCAACAGTTGCTGATCGATCAATTAGAATAGATACAATGTAGCTCAATTGAAATGCCATTACTCAAAGTTCAAAAATATATGTTTATATATGAGCTTTTGACTAAGTCTATTCGGCAAACAAATATATAATCCAAATATAACAAGAAAATTTATATTTTGAATAAAAACATCCGAACGTTTCCAAAATAATCTGCTTACGTGGATACCGGTTGGTTGGATGAGTAATGGTTACCGCAACGGGAACGGCGGTTGTTTGGCCAATGAATTAGTAACAGTTGGTTCGGAGGTCAACTCGATTCGAACAACGTTACGTCATTGAAACAGTAAAACTGGGCAACTGGTGATTAGAAAGGCTTTTGGGTAATCAGAATCATTTGTATAAAAAACAAAATTATAAATATAATCAAATAATCCTTATAAATATGTTGAAAGCTTACGCCATTTTTAATGACTGTTGTTGATGTTCATAACACATACAGTAGGCCTGGTCATCTGAAACACTAATCAAACACTAACTCGAATGACTCCATTTCTGTTGAAATTGTGTTTTTACTTAACATTTAACCATTTTAATAACTAACTATTTCACAATTGCAGGACAGTTTATTTTATATATTTAATTTTACTCGTGTATTTCTTTGAATGGATGCGCGAATTAAGCCGAGTCTGTGAGATGAACTGGCTGATGTTTACACTGAAACAACCGGGTCAACCAGAGGTCGTGGTCTGTTACACTCGATTGGATTGTACATAATCACAGATGGGATGTATCAGACAGACTGACAGACAGTTTGCTGACTCACTCATCGAAACATTGGCAGGTACAATCTTGTTTAGTTCCATAACTTTTTGTGGTTACTAAATTGTTGCATAAATTGATGGTTGCTTTTTGTAGTTTATTCAGGTGACACATAGCAATTTATCACAAAACATACTTTTTTGAATATACGGTACAAAGAAACTTATGTAGCTTTCATCACTCATGCACATAAAAAATATAGTCTTATAAAATTATGAACTTAAATAATGAGTTACAGCAAATGGGATAAAATCATGAATGAAAAACGAATCAGCATCATCGATATCTACTTCCAATTTAAAGAAGTTTTGAAAACTGATATATATTACAGTTTAGTTGTTTTGTGTGTCATTTATCTGCATCCACGATCATCCAGTCATCGACACTGTCGTCCTGCACATTTGGATGGTTTGAAATGGTTCAATCCTTCACTCACTCACTCAGTCCCTCTTTCACCCAATCACTCACTCACTCACTAACTCACTCACTAAATCACTCACTCACTCACTCACTCACTCACTCACTCACTCACTCACTCACTCACTCACTCACTCACTCACTCACTCACTCACTCACTCACTCACTCACTCACTCACTCACTCACTCACTCACTCACTCACTCACTCACTCACTCACTCACTCACTCACTCACTCACTCACTCACTCACTCGTTCACTCACTCACTCACTCACTCACTCGTTCACTCACTCACTTCACTCACTCGTTCACGCCTCAACCAACTAACGATTTTTATGGTTCCGTTTTCACCTGGATCACTTCTGACCGACTGGACTGCCCTCTCCCTGTACCATGAACCAGTGGCCGGTGATCGCATAGCCTTGATACGTAGTTGTTGACGACGATTCTGAGATGAAGTGAGTGAGTGAGTGAGTGAGTAGTGGGTGGGTGATTGAGTGAGTTAGTGAGTCAGTCAGTCAGTCAGTCAGTAATGTAAGCTCATTGCAAGGTTTAACGAACATGCAGTGAATTGGTGATCAGATTGACGTCGGCACGTATTCGGTGGCCAGAAACAACAGTTGAGTCGTACGTTGGTGTGGGCAACTTGCCGAATGCACTGAAATGATGGAGTGTGAATGAGTGAGTGAGTGAGTGAGTGAGTGAGTGAGTGAGTGAGTGAGTGAGTGAGTGAGTGAATGAGTGAGTGAATGAGTGAGCCAGTTAACGAAAAACAATAACCAACTTCTCTCAACTCTGCCATGGATCGATAACCAAGGTACATTTGGTAGAATCGCATTTGTTGCCACAACTTCAGGAACTCAGAATAATCATCGGTTTTCACAGCCACAAATCGGTCAAACAAACTGTTGATATCGGCCCGAACCCCAGTCAACAGAGGCACAATGTTCGTGATACCCTTGCCACGCGGCATTGAAAACTATTGATAAACGTTGATGTTTATTCAATAGGCTTTCTGAAAACAATTATTAGGCATGCATTTTTAGTGTAAAGGCGGTCGATTTGAGTAAACACCAATAATAATAAAAAGCAGTTGGAACGTTACAAATCACAGTGACATCATAGTGGCAAATTTTACGATACTGAAAAAAATAAATTAATTTTTCGAATTCAAGTTAGGATAACAAGTATCTTTTGTAGAATGTTTTCGAAAACTAAGTTGAAAACAATGGATGGCAAGAAGGTGTTTGAGGAAACTTGTTTGAGAAAGGTTCAGCTCATGAACACAACAGGGGTACGCGATGACTACGTACCATATGCATGCACGCAGCATGTTGAGCTGTTAGCCAGTTGAGTTGGATGCAAATGAGCGTGTGATGCGTGTCCACTGTTTTTATAGTTGGAAAAGCATGCATCATTTTAGCATGCATGTCTTTCGCATGTTAAAATTTCAACCCTTTCCTATTTCTGGAACTTACTTTCATAGTTTATAAAAAAATTTACGTACATGATCGTAAATGATCCTTTCAGCATTTTGCACTTTCCGGATTCACTTCATGTTTACTCATATATAACAAGCACTGCTCTAATAAATAATAACCCGATGAATTCATTCCGGAAAGGGATCGTGGAAAGCTAGTCCGAGGAAATAAACGGCCAATTAGCACAGCTTTCAGTTAAAGTTTGACAGTTTTCAGTTAAAAATTTTCTTGATTAAAAACTATTTTGTATCTTATCTTACTCTTTCCTCTTTATTTTCCACAAATCTAAAAGCGCTTCAAGAAACACACTTAGAAAACTCTGGATGTTTTTGTACTGAATGTCGTTTTATTTTATCATTCACCACAAGAATATATTTTAACACAATTGGATTCAACTTTATTTCACTAGTATAGTCAACCCGTCGGAAAATACGATGGCAGTTTACGACAGCAAAAAATATATATAATGGTATAAACAGATATATCAAACTTAAATTTTGATAGAAATGGAGTTTGAAAACTGGAGTTTATGTGATCACGGAATAATAATTAGAAGACCGTTGTCCAAAGGTAGTCATGCGGGTACCGTACCAGATGAACGTTGATAGGTGAGCGGCCATTGTTGACCCTGACCCTGTCCCTGTTGCGCCCAAGCCTGCAAATGAGCACAAGTCAGAATGTGTGAGTCAACTTTATGCGTGTCAAATAAACGCGTGGGTCAACTTAATGCGTAAGTCAATTCAATGCATGAGTCAATTCAATGTGTGGGTCAATTCAATACGCCACTACAAATGACTTCAAAATACCGCAGTTGAACATATGTAAACAGTATGTAGCATGAGCATACCAACCTGTTGTTGAGCACCTTGGCCCATCTGCGGGTAGATCTGACCACTACTGGGAACCGAGGATCCAGCTCCTAAAAGATGCTGTTGAATGAACGAACGGAACGAGTTGAATGAACGAAAAAATGAATGAATGATGACTTAATGAATGAACGAGAAGATTAGTTGTGGAGTTGATGAACGAATGAATAATGACATAATAAGTGAATGTAAAACGAGTTACCACCTTGAGATGTGGGTTCAGATGGTACAGGCATCAAGACGTACATAATGGCACCGTCACCACCGGTCATTGGCTTCATCGACGGCTGTTGTGAACCAGCGCCGTTGTTGCGAGAACCTATAACATTCAGTACATGAGACTACGATAAGCACAATGACCGATCATGACTTGCAACACCACATGCAACAACCAACTCATAACACAATAGACACATCATTCAATAAACGAATACAAATGAATAATTTGAATTATACGGGTAAAGAAATGTTGATGTTACTAACCGAAAGCTTGCGACCAGTCGATACTGGGCTGTTGGTTGCCACCACCCGATACCATCTGTCCGGTCTGCTGACTGATCTGCTGCTGCGTCAACGAACCCATTTGACCGCCGCTCTATAACGCATCAAAATTACACTGATCTTAAAATTTAAATTCAAAAACTTTAATAATTAGCCAGAATCAACCATAGGAATTATTGTATACATCGTATATAATGAGATCACCATAATCAAGATCAACCAACCATGGCACCCATTTGCTGTGATGAACCCTGGTGGCTGGGAAACTGACTGCCGCTACCGGGAAAGCCACCGAATCCAGACTGAGCCATGCCGCCTTGAGCGCCGGTAGGCATACCTGCAGGTAGTAGGATATACAGTAAGCCATTTTTTTTCATTGAGACTAACGAAACAACAAAGAAGACAAGTTATGTAAAACCTAACAATTACTTTTAAACATACCTTGTCCAACACCTTGACCACTGAATCCCTGCGCCATCTGACCTCCCATCTGCGGCATTTGACCCCCGAAGCTAGCAGCACCCGGGAACTGTTGTGAGCCAGAGGCACCCATACCACCAGCTGACGGGAAACCGGACCTGAATTTCAAAGCTTGGTTGGCCAACCATAATCCATGATTGTATTTGTTGTGTCATTGTTTTACTGCTCTAAATAATCATCTTTACATCTTATATAAAATCAGTTGACATGTTCCAACATTTGACTGTTGCCTGCGGTCGGTTGCGATTTGGCTGACTGACATCTGGTCATCACCGTCTGGAAGATTCGCTCCATTGCGTCCTCGATGCGTTGCACTTAACAGAGCGAAGAATGAATGAATTATTGAGCGAGCGAGCGAGTGAGTGAGTGAGTGAGTGAGTGAGTGAGTCAGTAGATGAGTAAATGAGTGAATGAGTGAGAAGTCAATGAATGAATGAATCAGTAATTAAGGAGTCAATGAATGAAGCAAATATTATGAACGAGATGTCTAACTACGGTTTGAATACCAAAACTAACATCTTCTTTCCAGCATGGGATCACTGACTGACATGGACTGCATCTGCCTGCCCTCTGTACCACCTGAATTTGCTTCAGCATCTGCCGTGTCAGTGGCACCTCCCTCAACTGGGGCAGCTGTTGTCGGGGCATCGCCCTACAATTTAAGATGAAAGCATGAAAAATAGCTGCTTACTTGTAGCCCAATAAATATAGTAAGTTGAATAATTTAGGTGTTGTTTGGAGCATTCAAAAGTGTAAAACACCATAACAAATGTGTAACGGCAGTACATTATGACATGGTGATACGGATGTGGCAAATGAAACTTACATCAGCGGGTACCGGGGCACCGATCACCTGATGGCACGACAGAAACAGAATCCAGCACACAAGTCGATTCATCGTTTTGAACAGATTGTACAGTAACGAATTATATACCAGTGATGGTTGGAGACTTGGAGAGCGTTGTCACGAGATTGTCGTTTAAAAGACTGGTGTCATATCAATCCGATCAGTCATTTTATACCACCCAACCACATGAATTATATCGTTTTATATAATCTCGTGACGTCACACGTGATCGCGTATTGACGTCACATGACTGACCCCGCATGTGACCGTTGGTCAGTCAGTCAGTCAACCAGTCAGTCAATCAGTCAGTCAATCCGTCAGTCAGACAGTTCGTCAGGCAATCAGGCCACCCCTTTTCCCATAATCATTTGTTAATTTATCCTAATCTGGTGTGAACATGATTAGGACGTGTATGTTGTTATGATATGCGAATCAGTTGGCTTGCGTAAACGATATTCAGCCTGGATCATTGGAACAGAACGATTGTTATTGTGCCAATACATTACAGATAATTGACTTACATTGGGTGATGAATGTTGAGTGATTGGTCAATGTTTGTGGTGTCAATGAAAGTTGAATTGATCAACACAAAACTCGATGAGTGAAAGCATCGGCTAAAGTACCAGCCGCGGTCTGTGACGCCAAACAACTGTATAATTCGACGAAAATTGTAAACATCACTCTTAACCGCATTGTAATAATACAGTACAGCACCACAATTCGCACGAAATGCAAAGTTCAAACGTTGGAGAAGATAAAAAGCTTACAAGATAAACATTTCGAGTCGACAAAAGGTGGCATTTCTCTTCGAGTAGAACATTCTCAGCTCGTACTTGTAACTTGGATAAGAACGCCATACTCTTCTCTTCTTGGATGAGCCCAACCAATCCAACTGCAGTTTTCATAAATGTGTATGTTCTTGCGGCCTTGTAAGGCTGACAATTATTACTAACATGGTATTTATCATTGCTTGTCCCTTCATTTAATTTAAAGAGACCAAATCCAAAAGTGTCATGAAAACATCAACCAGATTGAACCGATAGCTTCAGTTAACAAACCTATTTTATTGTTGCGATCATCATCCTTACTGATCACGTTTCCAAAGTTTAGTGGTAATATCCGGTAAACTACGAAGACTACATATGCTGCCATGACATCACAACCGTCCACAACATCTTCAAGTGATAAAAATTAAAAGTCTCCGACATTTGAAGAAAGATCTGAATAACATTCTTTTTTAACTCGTGTTTATAAATTAAGTAAAACATTTTTAAATACCAAAAACACGTATGATCATTTCACAAAATACTGTAATTTACCAAGTTTCCATCCGCACAGGGCTCAGCTCAAAATCCTCGGTAAATATACGAACATTTGCGCGGTAAAGTTGAGTAAACTGTCGTCTTGTGATCGGGTTTTTGTACTGCGAGGGAGGATGTTGGGGTGGCAAAGGAACATACGACTCACTGACCGATCTGCTATTCACTGGTGAACTCGGGTTGAATTGGCGGGTGAGATATGTACACTCAATACACTCATATTATAAATAACTTGCAATGTAAAAAAAACTTTCGTTAATAAATTAACTTTTAGAATGTGTAAGCTACTTTCTTACCTCTGGTCCAGGTTGTAGATTGTACTAGAAGTTGGTCAGTTAAGACGATTTTATGTACAGAGACGGGATAGAGAAATTTCAAATATACAAAAATCCTCACAGCACCGACCACAAACGTGCAATTCAACGTAAAATAGCAGAATCTGCAGTCAGTGTCGTTGTTGTTTTTATGTTGAATTATTAGCGTGAATTGTGGAATGTAAATGTGGTTTGGGTGATGTTGATGGTTGGCACAGTGACCCAAGATCATCAGTTTACTAGACCCACCGATTATTATTGTGTGCCTTCTGCAGCCTGCTTTTTTATGCAACCAAACTGTATAGTAATGGCATGGCACTGCATTATTCGGCAAACATTCCACTTGGAGTGTTATTTCATAAACCCACTGTTTTTCTACTACGTCACAATCTGGTTCCGGTTTTAGATATTATTTCAAAACCAGAATATCTATGCCGTCTCTTTCATATCTACCGTCCATTAGATTATGATTTTTATTGTATCTTGGTTTTCTGAATCATTGAAAAAATTACAAAGTCTGCAATAATATCCAGATCATGTTTCACATTCTTACTGTACTATAAAATTTCCGCCGGGAACAACTTTCCAGAAATTTTATTTTAATTAATAATATAGAACAAAACATTGTTAGACTAAGTGGTGTAACTGCCTTGCATTACAGTATTTCTAAACATGCAATTACTGGTGCTGCAGCTGCTCGTCCTGGCTGCAGTCACACTCGCCCAGTTGCCGCCATTACCAACCATCGACAAATGCCCTTTTCGACACAATGTTACAGGTTAACTCAATACGATAAAATGCTTATCATATGTTTTATTGATTTAAATTGCATGATAAGATACTTAGTACTGTAATTATTGGTTATGTACATTGATTTTGCGCGTGATTATGTACATGTATTTACATATACGTTGTTTATCAAGCCTTCAGATGCGATGAGTCTGCCTCAACACAAGTATGCCGTCTTGGAGGATTGTCTCTTCTACTTCCTAACCGATAAGGCTGAAAAGGCTCAAGTTCGTCATCAATGTTTACTTGATATGTTATTATCATCTAATAATTTATCCTCCAGGGCTCCAGCAAAAAAATTACATCGATCAACATAGTAAAAAAGATATTAAAAGGAAAAAAATGGTTAAAGATTCAAATGTTACAGGGCAAAACAGGTGCGCTGTCGATGCTGCCTCCGAGCAGGTATGATAAGAAGACGGATCGGATTGAGATTACGGTCAGTGAAGCATCGCTGAGACAGCTGTGGATGGTTGGTCGATGGGTGGGTAACATGGCACTAATATAAGTAATTAGGTGAATCTAGGAAATGTTTCTGTGTAAATACAAATAAGTATTATACGGTTACATAAAATCTATAGGTCTGGTGGTGGTGATGCATGAATAGTGAAGAATGACACAGGCTTTAAATTTGTGTGTGTGTGTCATTCGTTGGATATCAATTTTAATATGCTAATTTTTAATTACTTAAGTTCATTTATTTTCAGAACGAAGTGTGGAAAGAGATGCACATCAACGGGTACTTGAAACTGGTTAGATAAAGTGAGGCATGTCAGCTAGCGTCGTTTCTCATTTACTTAAATTTTATAATCAAATGTTGTAATTTATTCAATCAATGTTTGATTAACAGAGCTGGGACGACTGGCGTCTGACCTGGCAGAAAGACGGAGCACCACCCGATAAGGGATGGAAGATTGACTCACTCAAAGTGCGATCACCCAGTCATCTATGGACGCCTGATCTCAATTCAGAAAGGTAATATTGCAAGCGTTGAAGTTTGTATTAAAAACATTTTCCAAGTATAATATTATTATGCAAAATAATTTATTCAAATTGTTTTTCTTTCCATTGCAGGTATCAAACGTCGGTGCAGGCCGGTGATTTTACGATCTATAAAGATCTAACCATGTACAGTACGGGTAATGTATCGGCCATACTTGAATTCAGGATGCAGGCAAAATGTGATATTGATTATCATAACTATCCGGCGGTTTGTTAGCGTGTGTTGTTGTTGTCGTTGTTGTTGTTGTTGTTGTTGTTGTTGTTGTTGTTGTTGTTGTTGTTGTTGTTGTTGTTGTTGTTGTTGTTGTTGTTGTTGTTGTTGTTGTTGTTGTTGTTGTTGTTGTTGTTGTTGTTGTTGTTGTTGTTGTTGTTGTTGTTGTTGTTGTTGTTGTTGTTGTTGTTGTTGTTGTTGTTGTTGTTGTTGTTGTTGTTGTTGTTGTTGTTGTTGTTGTTGTTGACAGTGCTGTAACTGCTGTTAACAGTTATTAGTTCAGGATCGACAATACTGTTGCTTCAGTCTGTCGTCCGCCAACTTTGAGGAGATGATTCGTTTCAATGTACCGAAAGATGAAAGTTAGATTCATTTCAAAGTATCAACTTTGTTTCGATTAAGTATGACGTATGCGTTTGCTTTGCTTCTTTATCATGACAATTCATGTATTTCAGCCAAATCCGTGAATATTGACAAACTGCAAACAAACTGGGAAATCGAAGGCACGTCTCTAGTGAAAGAGCAAAACGATGATAATCCAAAGTTAGTATAATGTTTACTGTATCAAACATTTTGATGTTATGCAGCTTTTGATTCTTCAGATATCCCAACGTTAAAAACCAGCTCTAGCATTTTGTGATGGTTTGGGGTGAGGTGAATGATGATGGGTTTGGGTGATAAAGTGAGAAATTGATAGAATGATGAATTGGTGAATGCATGTGTATTCTAGCGCACAATACATGCGTCTATGCGTGCAAGCCAGTCGCAAGTCCTCGACCCTGGCCATCGAGCTAACGGTGCCCATGCTCGTATCGGCAGTCCTCGTACTCATCAGTCCCATCGTTGGCCCCTTCAACCACCAGTGCTACGTTAAACTCTTTGCCATACTCCTACAGTTCATTTGTTTCCAATTTCTCGTATCAAAGACTCCACAAATTGGTTTTGGCACCTCCAATCGTGTGCCAACTATATGTTAGTGCCGGGAGTGAGTGATGGCGTGAGTGAGTGAGTGAGTGAGTGAGTGAGTGAGTGAGTGAGTGAGTGAGTGAGTGAGTGAGTGAGTGAGTGAGTGAGTGAGTGAGTGAGTGAGTGAGCAAGGAATTTTCACGATTCCAGATAAATTCTACGAGTTCACCTTGGTGCTCACGCTGGTATCTTTGTGTCTGACGCTGTTTCTCTGGTGCCTGTCACGGTTCGTTTAACCGACTAAAATACTTAATTGTTTTCAAACTTGAAATTATAATTTTATCCTGAAAATTAATTATCTACACTTTCAGCATTGAACGTAAGCTGCCAGCGCCACATTCGGTCAAGCTGTTTGCCAACACCGTTAACTCAAAACTGTGCTGCATTCTTGACAAACGTGGTGAGTATACTTTCCATGAGTTCATAAATGTTAATATGAATACATTTTTATACTCATTTCGATCAACATTTCGCCCATTATTCTTTCTCAAAAATAAATAACTAATCCAGTATCGAGTCTGTAATATTACAGCGGACGTTGAGGCTGGTCAGAAGGAACTGGACAACGACTGGGCCTGTATTTACGTGGCCATTAACAACGTCGTGTCCTTCATCATCATCCTCACCTACGTGCTCGGGTGCATCATACTCAGCTGTGTATAACTATTGTCACATATTTGACATATGTGACTGTCACGTATATTGGACTCTTGTCACATCACAAACATATTTTACAATGTAGTAACATGTTTAATATGTGTGTTTATGTAATTTTTGTTTATTAAACTAAATTGTGTAAAAAAATAACAGTGACATACATGCATTATCAAGTGACATATTTGCAAAACTGTGTGACACTGTTGCGTTCAATTTTTTCGGTATACAAAGATAATTTTCGTTACTGTATACATTTATGTCAATAAAGGAACACTCATGATCCAGCGCTAGTTCAGGTTCTCAGTAAAATCGCACAAAGTAAATTGAGACGGTAAAACCATACAAGACTCAGTCAAATAAAAAAACTCTGGAGTTGAAAGTATGAATCATGCTTTTTCGTTTTTTACACGTATTGGAATGAATTTTATATTTAATCAATAGGGTTTTTTATATTTAGCTGCTGTTTCGCGAGAATGGCCAGCTAAACACTAAATAAAACATAGCAAACTAACCATCACGACACATATCATAGTTTAAGTGGAACAACCGGGTTTGTTTACCAAATCAATAAACCACAACTCTCTTTCTCTGTATTAGGTTCCGTTACCTGGATAATACGACGTTTGTATGGGTCGACATAACCACTTTCATACTGTTTCAGAATAGTTTTTGACATTTGTTTGCATACAGGCATAAGCATCTTGCTGTCTGACAGAACGTCTGTAACATTTTAACTGTAAACTGAAAATATAAATTGCATGATGGATGCCACTGAGTCAAGTCAACAGCAAATCACTGATTCAATGCAGCCGGATAACTTTAATGTTCAACAACCAACACTTTACGTCTTTCCGGCTGGTTGGTTTAAAACTTTTTTTAACCTGCATTACAGTAGAAAATGTAATATTTAACTGATTGGCTGCTCGTATTGGCATTCAACTCATTGAATGATTGACTCGACGATGTGACATTTTGATTTCTTGATTGACTGAACTGATTGATTTATAATAATATATTTGAATAATTGGCTGTTTAATGAGATATATAAATTTAATGCGACCATCGTTGTTCGTTGTTGGCCTTGCCCGGCAACTTCGTCGTATTGCTGGATTTAACCGAAGCCGAATGCACCCAAACCAAGTCACCAATACAACACATAAAACGAATTAGTTGGTTAACACTATGTGGCACATGTTGGTTATCCCAATACAACCTCATAAACCTGTATAATTTTTGTTGAATGACAGCCAGTGAATAAATGGCTCAATCAATTGTGAGTTCATAAAGCATTTGTGTGTGATTCAGTGGTTCATGTATGTACAGGATGCCAGTGAAATACGGTACTGTAACATGTACATTATTGCAGACAGTCTGATGGTGACATCCAACTCGGATGCATGTCTGCAAGGTGCCATCAAACTAATCGATTCAAATAAGAATCCCGACGTCGGACATGTATTTTACGTATCCGATACTCATAAACAAGGCACTCACAAAGAGGTGTCCGTCAGCCACTCACTCACTCACTCACTCACTCACTCACGCACTCACTCACTCACTCACTCACTCACTCACTCACTCACTCACTCACTCACTCACTCACTCACTCACTCACTCACTCACTCACTCACTCACTCACTCACTCACTCACTCACTCACTCACTCACTCACTCACTCACTCACTCACTCACTCACTCACTCACTCACTCACTCACTCACTCACTCACTCACTCACTCACTCACTCACTCACTCACTCAAACTCACTCACATGCAGTCGTCTGCTCTACTCAACGCTATAAGTACTGCCGGTGTACCATCCCGTGCATTACTTCGTCCTGCTAGACTGCCATCAGCCAAGATATTGCCATCAATCACTCTGTTCGAGTCAATCGACCGTGGCAGTCTGCACATTCACGTGCTCACGCCTTTAGGAAAAAGTTGGACTTCTGTACTTCTGGTCTGCTAATTAATGCTAGTCTTCTGTTTTCTCCATATAAGACTGACTATTTACGGCTGAAAGTATATCAAGTACCGAGTCGGTTCGGCACACTGCAAAAGTACTGGTTTGTGGCGATTGCAGGTGACGCTGGTTCGGTGTTGTTGTTGGTGTGGACTCCATGTGATGCAAACAAGCCGATCGTACGCATTCTGTACTGCAGTGACAACAGCACTCAGCAACAAGTCATTGAAGCTGTTAACGGCCTACACACGCTAATTCCTTGTTTGAAGGTTAAATATTTTTCTATTTTTCGTGAAAGAATTACAGTTTAAATAGGAATTAAAAAGTTAATAGCCGGTAAGCTATACGGTACTTACCGTTTATCTAACTAACTGTATTGGATTGTGTCAGAGTATGGGCATGACGAGTGATATGCTCAATACCACGTCAGCACCATCAACTCGTAGGGGCAGTACCACCACTCATCCCGTATCCAATAAACACACCTACAATAAAGGTAAACACTTGTTTGGTTGATAGTTCTTATTTTTTTCACTCACTCACTCACTCACTCACTCACTCTCTCACTCACTCACTCACTCACTCACTCACTCACTCACTCACTCACTCACTCACTCACTCACTCACTCACTCACTCACTCACTCACTCACTCACTCACTCACTCACTCATTCACTCACTCACTCACAAATTATTAGAGGCAGCTTTATGTATAATAAAAGGAGTCTTGTTTGAGGCATTGTGCGTGCTGCAGTCGCATCAAAGTCCAACACATCCAATAACACGTCAGCTGTTAGCAGCAACAATAATGGTTGGTTGACGGTTGCGGTAGTTGAACAGTTCTTAAAACAACTCTTAACAAAGCTTTATTCAGGATCTTCTGCTCGTAATGCCACCCGTCCTACTGCACCAGCTCGTGGTGTCACCACATCCAATCGTTCAGCAACAGTGCCTGCGCGTGCCATCGGTGCTACGAGTACATCCACTACCAAGTCCGGTACAGCACGACCCAAGATGGGTACCAGCGCGGTGACCGCTAATCGTTGGTCACTTTTGCATATTTGTAATGTGCTTAAATTATTTGGTTCCAAGGAAACATGTTGTTAGTTTAGACTTTGCAGATATGTAATAGTAGTTGTAAATAAATCATGTACATAGTCATAGTACTTTAAGGAGGTATGACATCAGCGAGACCCGTAGTGGCTGCACCCAACACAAGCACGACTGCCCGTAGACCCATCAACCCGGGCAAAACTGCTGGAACTGTGGCATCCAAGTTGACTAGAACATCTGCTACAACCAATAAACGTAACGTTTAAATGAATTTTCATTCCTCAGATTTGAGTTTTTAGCTTTTGTATTAACAGGCCCGAGCAAACCAGCAGTTGGCAATACCGTAGGCCAGGATGATTCTACCGTACTTCCCGAAACACCTACAGACAACACCCAAGGTTATAACTTTTGTTACGATCGATCAGTAGTTACTGCCTTCGTACATCGTGTTCAATCAAGTAGTAGAGATATAAATGGTAATCATAGGATTCGTCTGTTAATTATCATTATCAATGTATATACTTTAATATATTGTCAATATGTAACATACGACTCGTATATTGTCAATGTGTGACACATTTTTTTGCAGCCATGCACGACTGGGTGGATCAGGCGGCTGCAGCTACATTACTCGAACTGAGTCAGCCAAACAAGCCAATGCCTGAAATAAAAGCTGGTTTTCCATTGATTTTCATTGTGTTTATTAATTTTAAGTTTGTTTGGATAATGATGCACTCTTCAGAGTTCCTCAAGTGGAGAAAACGTGCAACAAGAGGTCACGGGGGTAACGGAAACTGGCATCAAATACCATCAATCAAAACACGCATCCAGCCGATCAAACTGCATGAACAACAAGAATCTGCAACCATCCATTGAACATCAGGTTGTGTCTTGTATACATGTAAAGGTTGTTCTTACTCACTCACTCACTCACTCACTCACTCACTCACTCACTCACTCACTCACTCACTCACTCACTCACTCACTCACTCACTCACTCACTCACTCACTCACTCACTCACTCACTCACTCACTCACTCTTTCGGGTACAATACATTCAGAGTGTGATTCGATCGGGTGTTGCTGCCATGCCAGACATGCCGTCGACAACTGCCAGTCAACCTACCAACCCGTTTCTGTCAAATCCGGGTCAAGATGACTGTGAGCATAGTAAACATAGTCGTGCTATTGGTAAGTTTGTTCATCATACTGTAAATATCTTCACCTGATAATCACCTTCAGATAACCAACTTATTAAGCCTACCGTTAATTGAGTATTTACTCACTCACATAGTTCACTCATTTGTACTCGTCACTTTCCAGTAAATCCAAATATTTACAGCGGCACAGTACTTTGCTGACACTGCCGTTGTTGCCGGTGCCCCAGTCCGGTCCAACCTACCGTATCCAACACGTGAACGCAAGATCTCAACCAATCCGTTCTTAATGGACGATGATTCGGTGAAGCAAGAGCCAGAAGATGCCATGTCGTCCACAGTGCTTAACGAATCCACTGCCGTACCAGCGTTTGATTCCGGTGTGTTTGCTCAAAGACTGTTGGCAAAACAAACGACAGCCAAGTTGTTTTTCAACTTTCATCATTAAACTGAAACAACAAAGTTGTTCAACAACGACGCAACGTCACCGAGCAAGACCGATTATATGGGAGTCAATCTCATGAAAGTGAGATCCGAATCGGAAAACAATGTTTTAAATCAATTTATGTAATTCAATGTACTGTTAGGGATTAATTAATTGACGCATGTAATTGCAGTTCCGTCCAGCATCTCACCGATCAGTCAGCATCGGCCATCGACTGGCACAACCAAAACCGATAGCTACCAACACCATCAATCTGACACAACCCTATCACCACATCACATCACTTCTGTACCCAACATCACTACACAAGTCGTTCATTTCATCAAATTTTTTATTCATCAAAATAACTTGTCACAGTAACAGTACAGTAACCATTCAGTAATCATTAAATCTTAATCCAGTCTGATGTGAGCGTGATCAAGATTGAATCCATGGACGAGGACGCAGATGTGTCAAACGCGAATCAGTCGGCCTGTCAATCCGTATTCCCAACCATCGACGTATCCCTTTCGATGCCCCCAGGTTTGATAGACTGCATGATAGGAATTAACGTGAAAAACAGTGTAAAAAACTAAGAGTTTCAGAATAATGTAGAATTAAAAATGTTATTCAGCGTCTAACTTCAGCGACGATCGTAGTGAACGGAGTGCAGAACGACAGCCAGTCATCTGACAAACCGACGCCCGCTGCTGCAGACGAAGATATGAGTCTCACTCAGGCTAATGTAAACTACCTTTTTCGAAACCATGAATTTTATTTTCCATTCTAACTTAATTTAACTTAATAACAGATTCGTATAATCTACCAGTTGCATTACCGTATTCAGATGACAGCACCAGACTGCACCCAACTGAACATGGACCGAACTGTGTGGATGACACCACGCACCAATAATCAGGTTGACACTCATTCACTCAGACTCACTAAGTCACTCACTCACTCACTCACTCAGTCACTCACTCACTCAGTCACTCACTCACTCACTCACTCAGTCACTCACTCACTCACTCACTCACTCACTCACTCACTCACTCACTCACTCACTCACTCACTCACTCACTCACTCACTCACTCACTCACTCACTCACTCACTCACTCACTCACTCACTCACTCACTCACTCACTCACTCACTCACTCACTCACTCACTCACTCACTCACTCACTCACTCACTCACTCACTCACTCACTCACTCACTCACTCACTCACTCACTCACTCACTCACTCACTCACTCACTCACTCACTCACTCACTCACTCACTCACTCACTCACTCACTCACTCACTCACTCACTCACTCACTCACTCACTCACTCACTCACTCACTCACTCACTCACTCACTCACTCACTCACTCTAGAATTCATAACAAGTAAAACCTGATTGCGTCAGTTACTAATTGCATCCACAAGTGGAATAATTGCAGCATCGTGCCCCGTCATCCAACTTTGGTGCAAGCGATCACCTCGATGCAATCGACTCCACTGCTGCTGCCGTGTTCTACTCGCCGAAAGAGTACAATGGTTGTTGCCATGGTCATTGTTATGGTCATTTTTATGGTCATTGTTACATATCATCATCGCTAGCATATTGTACTTAACTGATCGTATTGATTACTATTGTATTATACGGTATGTACTTACATGAATGATGCATGTACATTATGTATGCAAGTATGTACAAATGTATCTAGGTAATGCCGATCCTGACGTAACCGACGAGCTATCGGCCAAATTCACAACTTCTGTGGCACTAGGATCACCACCAACAAACGCTGATGCTGACGGACCAAATGGTAGGTGATAATGCCAATTTTCCCGATAACCATGAGGTGAAAAAATTATTCATTAGCATCCATTTACTGAGGATTTATATTAAAAAACGTTTTGCAGCTAAATCGGTCACTTCGGGCCAGATGCCAACAAGCAAACGAGTACAACCTGGTGCTGAGTGCCATGAACCCACAGTTGACATGCAGGCAATCAAGTCTGACTGGGGTCAACCAATGAACTTGCCTGTGGCCGACACTCGCAACGCTAGTAATAGTGCTAAAACCGCACAAAAGTTAGTGCTTACTTTGGTTTCATTTCACAACATTTTTTGTGATCAAGAATCCGAATTGAATTTTATAACAAGCAAACGTACTGCGGTGATCAGAGAGAAGCTGATAAAACTTAATTGTTGAGTATGTACATTGGAGAATCAACAATGATCAACCGGTATTTAGATCGACCACTCGACCTGTACCACCAGCCTCCAGCCCCCGGTCAAGAACAGCCAACATCAGTCAGGGCAAAAGTCAGCGCCATTGTGATTGGTTGTAGTTTTCCCAACAATACTCATCTTTGACCTGATCGTTTTCCAGGCTGAAGCCAATGAGATGTGCAAGTTATCAATACTATTTTACATAAACTCTTACGATAGAGAAACGTGGTATTGCAGGTTGGTCTGGTCAGCAGTCGCCATCACGATCGTGCATCTACGTGGATGTGGCTTACGTGCCTGGCAATGGTACACTTGTAGACAGACATCTGTACTCGGTGGTACGGGCCACACATTACGTGCTCAATAATGCACAACCAAACACAAACATGCTCAATGCTTGGAAAGAGGTAATTATGTCGGGGTAAGGACTCAGCTAAGTCAGCTTGTGATTCTAGTGACCAGTGACACATTTATTCTTCCTACCAAGTAACATCATCTGAAAATGATTTTTGCTTGTCTCGGCATAAAACGGTTGTGTTTTTACTGGAACAAGCGGCAACAAGCGCGAGCCAAGCTGTTATCCCAACTTTTTCTCAAATCCCATTGAGCTCAACATTATACTGTAAAAATTATAAAAGGATTGTGTCACAGGGTGTATCGAACTGGTCATCAAAACACCCGAGTACTCTGCTTCCGACCCACGCCTCGGATGAGATGGGTGCCTGGGTGACCGCCAATGAAACCGAGCTGTGTGCAGCTGGACTCGATGTGCTGCCCAGTGCTGACACACGTTAATTATGTTATAGTATTAGTGGTAAAAGTACGTGTGGTTGATAATGTAAATGTAAAGTAAAATAGGCTCATCTTGTGGTATTGGGCTTGTTGTTGTTGTTGATGGTTTTTTCACAGTTTTATTGTTTTGAAACGATGAAAATGAGGCTAAAATCATACTGCGTGTTTGCAGCGAGCATCACATCACCATACTCGTGCTCCCGTATCCAGCTGTAGGCAATGCTGGACTGAACATCGCAGCATCTTTATTTACGTATTTTGTGATGATAATTTGTTTATGTATCCTGTGATTGTTCGTATATTATTTATTGCTTAGTCAGCCCTATTAAGTCACTGTTTGGCTTGGTCATGTCACATTACATGGTTATACCAAGCTACTTTATGACGTTTATTTTGCTGGTTGTTATTTTACCATCTTTTTATCAGTTTTAGTCTCACCTTATTTCTTCATAATGTTCGCACCGATTTCATCTTTGAAAAGCACGTAATACACACAATTGTGATTTATTTGTATGTTATTGAATAGAGTATTCGCGGGTAATTTGCACAAAAATAAAAGCCAGAGTGTGTTTCGTTGGAGTATGAGATTAAATAATTTTTTTGTGGAAAACCAAGATTATCGTCTTATCATTCCGCAAAGGGGTACTATCAGCCGCAGGAAGATCAGCTCGACAACCTCTCCAACAGTGAGCAGACTGCAGCCTGAAATGTTGCACCATCGGTGGAGATTAAAGTGAAAACATCAGTGCAAACTTAACTGTCTTGGAGAACAATGAATAAATGTCATAGCGATACATCCAAAGTCGTTGCTAACCCATCCAAACACCAAGTTGACCACCGAAATCCGAGATCATTCGTGTGATCTAAAAAGTAACTTTCTTCACAATTTGTTCTAAAAGACAAACTGAAATGTAGAAACCAACTCCATAGGCCTCGAATTCGGTATTCATGTTGAACGTGAGTGTCTCCAGGTAAATTTCCAACTTGGCCATGTTGGCACTGAAAACAGATATACAGGGTGGGCCAAAAAAAACTCCGCGATTTTGTGAGACCATAACTTTTGCAGTATACCATGAATTTTTTTGAAATTTGCAGATCATTTCAATAACATATTAACTTAATTTTCTCTAAAATTTCAATGAGATATCTAACACACACCGGCCGCACCATCAGGATACATGAAAATTTCAGTTTTTCCTTTAAAACGCGTTGCCTGAGAAAACCTACAGCTTGTATGGAGAGTGTGGCCCAAATAACAAAAATTGAGATTTATGGTGTTTTGGGACCTACTATGGGAGTGTATCAAAACCCTATAGCCGTTTTGTTCAAATTCGCTTAAAACCGGTAAAATCCGGATTTTAAGATTTTGGCCAAAAAGTTCATGTCAGCATGCGACGCGCGCACTTCAAACGGCCGTACTGAACGATAGCGTTGGCCTATGCTAATGGGAGTATGATATTCTGAAAGTAGACTATTTTGCGCGTCTTTTGAGCCCTAAAAGTTGTGTTTTGAAAGTTTTTTCAAATATGTACCAGTTGCCTGAAAAAAATGAATGTTAATGAAAAAAGTGAAAAATCGTCGAGTCGTCAACTTTGAGGCCAAATAAAAAATTTGGCCCTCAAAGCGAGCTCAAACCGTGCCTGTAGCGTGATGCCCCAGATAGTCAACTTTGAAAAAATCGATGTTTACCCCCCCCCACACCCCCCTTCAAAATCGAGATACATGAGCTTTTTTGAAAAAAAGTGCAAAAATTGGCGAATTTCACTTGCCAAATAGTATCAGCACACGTGGCAACAGCACCTATGGCGTATATTTTGACTCTGCTGGTTCCTATCTACCGAATGGTGTACATGTCGACCGTATTCGAGCTCATATGAAAGAGAAAATCCACTTAAAAGTGCCAAAAACTGCCCTTTTTCAAGATTTTTCCTAACGAATTTTCAAAATTTCTACCCCAACATGTGATAGGGCTCTTTTAAACTAGATTTCTGAATCCAACGCAGTTGTCTTACTGCAGTTATGTACTGCTGATACGATAGAACTGTGTTTCATCAATGAAACATGGAAAGATCGAACCATTTAGGTGAGTTTTTGTGAAAAATCAAAATGGACACGCGTCGCGCGCACTTCAAACGGCCGTACTGAACGATAGCGTTGACCTATGCTAATGGGAGTATGATATTCTGAAAGTAGACTATTTTGCGCGTCTTTTGAGCCCTAAAGGTTGTGTTTTGAAAGTTTTTTCAAATATGTACCAGTTGCCTGAAAAAAATGAATGTTAATGAAAAAAGTGAAAAATCGTCGAGTCGTCAACTTTGAGGCCAAATAAAGAATTTGGCCCTCAAAGCGAGCTCAAACCGTGCCTGTAGCGTGATGCCCCAGATAGTCAACTTTGAAAAAATCGATGTTTACCCCCCCCCACACCCCCCTTCAAAATCGAGATACATGAGCTTTTTTGAAAAAAAGTGCAAAAATTGGCGAATTTCACTTGCCAAATAGTATCAGCACACGTGGCAACAGCACCTATGGCGTATATTTTGACTCTGCTGGTTCCTATCTACCGAATGGTGTACATGTCGACCGTATTCGAGCTCATATGAAAGAGAAAATCCACTTAAAAGTGCCAAAAACTGTCCTTTTTCAAGATTTTTCCTAACGAATTTTCAAAATTTCTACCCCAACATGTGATAGGGCTCTTTTAAACTAGATTTCTGAATCCAACGCAGTTGTCTGAATGCAGTTAAGTACTGCTGATACGATAGAACTGTGTTTCATCATTGAAACATGGAAAGATCGAACCATTTAGGTGAGTATTTGTGAAAAATCGAAAATGGACACGCGTCGCGCGCACTTCAAACGGCCGTACTGAACGATAGCGTTAGCCTATGCTAATGGGAGTATGATATTCTGAAAGTAGACTATTTTGCGCGTCTTTTGAGCCCTAAAAGTTGTGTTTTGAAAGTTTTTTCAAATATGTACCAGTTGCCTGAAAAAAATGAATGTTAATGAAAAAAGTGAAAAATCGTCGAGTCGTCAGCTTTGAGGCCAAATAAAAAATTTGGCCCTCAAAGCGAGCTCAAACCGTGCCTGTAGCGTGATGCCCCAGATAGTCAACTTTGAAAAAATCGATGTTTACCCCCCCCACACCCCCTTCAAAATCGAGATACATGAGCTTTTTTGAAAAAAAGTGCAAAAATTGGCGAATTTCACTTGCCAAATAGTATCAGCACACGTGGCAACAGCACCTATGGCGTATATTTTGACTCTGCTGGTTCCTATCTACCGAATGGTGTACATGTCGACCGTATTCGAGCTCATATGAAAGAGAAAATCCACTTAAAAGTGCCAAAAACTGCCCTTTTTCAAGATTTTTCCTAACGAATTTTCAAAAATTTCTACCCCAACATGTGATAGGGCTCTTCTAAACTAGATTTCTGAATCCAACGCAGTTGTCTGACTGCAGTTATGTACTGCTGATACGATAGAACTGTGTTTCATCATTGAAACATGGAAAGATCGAACCATTTAGGTGAGTTTTTGTGAAAAATCGAAAATGGACACGCGTCGCGCGCACTTCAAACGGCCGTACTGAACGATAGCGTTGGCCTATGCTAATGGGAGTATGATATTCTGAAAGTAGACTATTTTGCGCGTCTTTTGAGCCCTAAAAGTTGTGTTTTGAAAGTTTTTTCAAATATGTACCAGTTGCCTGAAAAAAATGAATGTTAATGAAAAAGTGAAAAATCGTCGAGTCGTCAACTTTGAGGCCAAATAAAAAATTTGGCCCTCAAAGCGAGCTCAAACCGTGCCTGTAGCGTGATGCCCCAGATAGTCAACTTTGAAAAAATCGATGTTTACCCCCCCCCCCCCACACCCCCCTTCAAATCGAGA
>OZ038445.1:18013848-18058848 GCA_964036265.1 Daptonema setosum
ATCACATTTTGTGAGTGGAAATTTTGAAAATTCGTTAGGAAAAATCTTGAAAAAGGGCAGTTTTTTTGGCACTTTTAAGTGGATTTTCTCTTTCATATGAGCTCGAATACGGTCGACATGTACACCATTCGGTAGATAGGAACCAGTAGAGTCAAAATATACGCTATAGGTGCTTGTTGCACGTGTGCTGATACTATTTGGCAAGTGAAATTCGCCAATTTTTGCACTTTTTTTCAAAAAAGCTCATGTATCTCGATTTTGAAGGGGCGTGTGGGGGGGTAAACATCGATTTTTTCAAAGTTGACTATCTGGGGCATCACGCTACAGGCACGGTTTGAGCTCGCTTTGAGGGCCAAATTTTTTATTTGGCCTCAAAGTTGACGACTCGACGATTTTTCACTTTTTTCATTAACATTCATTTTTTTCAGGCAACTGGTACATATTTGAAAAAACTTTCAAAACACAACTTTTAGGGCTCAAAAGACGCGCAAAATAGTCATGTTTCAGAATATCATACTCCCATTAGCATAGGCCAACGCTATCGTTCAGTACGGCCGTTTGAGTTCGCGCGTCGCATGCTGACATGAACTTTTTGGCCAAAATCTTAAAATCCGGATTTTACCGGGTTTAAGCGAATTTGAACAAAACGGCTATAGGGTTTTGATACACTCCCAATAGTAGGTCCCAAAACACCATAAATCTCAATTTTTGTTATTTGGGCCACGACTTGTAGATTTTCTCAGGCAACGCGTTTTTAAACCGTGGCATTGTTTCGAAGAGAAATCATGTGCATACGTAACTTATAAGCATCAATTTGTTTATGAATTGAACGAATGAATTAAATAATGGTTTGAAAAATAAAAGTTAATTGGTTAATTAGTAAAAAAGTTTTATTTCTGAATCTTTCTTCCAATGACGCGATAGTTCCGGTGCTAAACTGTTTTTCATGTCTGTTATCGGCTGTTGCGTTCCTCCTCAGCGACATTTCGTTTCAAATACGTAATTGTTTCCTCAAAACTTCAAGTCCAATAAATAAAAGATCGAGATTTATGAAAAACATGTTCGTTCTGGCCATACGTCAATGTTTTCTTGGGGAACGTTAGTCGGCGCGGTTCAAGCATTGTTAAAGCTTGTTATGGCAATTGTTGAATTTTCCACCTACCGTTGTTGTTTATTTCGCAAGTTTCATGCTTATAAGCATTTGCATGCCTTTGAAATTTCAAGACAATAAAAAATATTAAATCAATGAGATATTCTGAGAATTTCATTCAAATTCATCAATAAAAACCAACTCTAAGGTAATGCCCTAAGTCAGACAAGGGAACAAAAAGCAAGCATCCCTACTGTAAGAGTTTTTCCATTAACATTGAAACTAAACTTAGACCGAATTGCTACTTGAACAAGTTTCTTTTAATCCTTGTATTACTAGTAAGTTCACTCGTTCAATTCAATAATAGATTAATACCTAAAACTAATTTATACACATGATTTCTCTTTAAAACAATGACGCGGTTTAAAAGAAAAACCTAAATTTTCATGTATTCTGATGGTGTGGCCGTTGTGTGTTAGATATCTCATTGAAATTTTAGAGAAAATTAAGTTAATATGTTATTGAAATAACCTGCAAGTTTCAAAGAAATTCATCGTCTACTGCAAAAGTTATGGTCTCACAAAATCGCGGAGTTTTTTTTGGCCCACCCTGTATATAAAGGGGAATAAAACAACATCTTGCTACATATTCACTGCGATGTCGAAATGACTACAAACGACAAAAGATACCCGTTTCGTAACTAACTCATAGTCCTCCAAGCACGCCTTCTGATCTTCAGCTTTACAGCCGGTTGGCTGCAAAAAACAAAGCCAGTCTTTTATTATTTCAGTTTATCAAATTAAATAATTTAGTAACAATTGTAACCAAAATATAACAAATTGAGAATGTAACCAAGTAAGCTTCATGTGGCCAGTTGGTCATAGTGAATGTCTGAAAGTAGGTGTAGTGGTCGCAGGCAGGTTTGCAGTCGCAGTGGGAAGAGTCCTCGTACATTTGCTTATTCACTCTCTTCAGGCATTCCGCTGAAACAAATACGCATTATTTTTTTGAATGCAGGAACAACAGTAAATTAGTGATTGAATGAATTGTCCTGGAAGCAAAATTCGGAGTTTTTAATGACTGGCAGACACTGAAGCAAACTTTGATTGAGATTATGCGGATGGCAGAAGTGATGTTGTTGGCCTTTGGGATACTGGGCTGGTCGACACAACCGCATTCAACCAGCGCCATCAGCTGGTAGCAACTGCGCCAGCATGTCTTAAACATAATATTGTATGATAATCTTAATATTTTATTATATAATAAGTTATGAGTCTTTCACTATAAATAAATCATAGTATGTATCTCCTCAGTATAACCTCAGCGTATAAATCGTTGACCAAACATGAAGTTGTATGCGTACATTTCCTTTTCAGAGAGGCAAGGTGCCCCAATTGTCGGTTTGTTGATATGGATCTTCTGAACATTCAACTATGCAGTCAGTTACCTATTCACTCACTCACTCACTCACTCACTCACTCACTCACTCACCTCTCACTCACTCACTCACTCACTCACTCACTCACTCACCGTCACTCACTCACTCACTCACATCACTCACTCACTCACTCACTCACTCACTCACTCACTCACTCACTCACTCACTCACTCACTCACTCACTCACTCACTCACTCACTCACTCACTCACTCACTCACTCACTCACTCACTCACTCACTCACTCACTCACTCACTCACTCACCTCACTCACTCACTCAATCACTCACTCACTCACTCACTCACTCACTCACTCACTCACTCACTCACTCACTCAATCACTCACCTCACTCACTCACTCAATCACTCAATCACTCACTCACTAACCAGTGTAATCCACGATGGATGACAAGTAACCAGTAGCAATGTTTACCCCAACCAAATCGACAAACGGTGTTTCTGGGGGATCGTGTATGGCGACCCGAACACCAACCGACTGGCTGATCGGCCAAGTACTCGGACAGTGAGACGTTCATAACAAGCACCAGACATGAAACAATTAATCGGTCATTACATTAGAGGTACATAACAGGACACACAGTACACTTCTGTCAGCTAACCGAATGTGGGCCCGGCGTTTGCCTCCATGCCCGCGAACGCAGTGGCGTTGAACGTGAAACAATTCCCAAATATGGGGTCCAGATAACTGTCGAAGTCACTGACATTAAACACAGTCATTAAATGAATGCTACAGTCAATAAGTCACAACCACAACAGTAAACAGTCAATTGCGAAATGGTGACGCGCGAAATGGTGACGCGACAACTTAGGGAGAGGCACTTCCACATACAACAACAACAACCACATCAACAACAACAACAACAACAACAACAACAACAACAACAACAACAACAACAACAACAACAACAACAACAACAACAACAACAACAACAACAACAACAACAACAACAACAACAACAACAACAACAACAACAACAACAACAACAACAACAACAACAACAACAACAACAACAACAACAACAACAACAACAACAACAACAACAACAACAACAACAACAACAACAACAACAACAACAACAACAACAACAACAACAACAACAACAACAACAACAACAACAACAACAACAACAACAACAACAACAACAACAACAACAACAACAACAACAACAACAACAACAACAACAACAACAACAGCAATCATCATCAACACCCACCGTTCAATGTCGCATTGCACACCCGAAAACGCGCATTTCCGAATGAAGTCTGTTTTGGCGTAACCGAGTTTTTGTCTGACGTGATCGGGTAGAGTGGCCATCGTGCCAACCAGCAACAGCTGAGTCTTCGTGGTTGTCGTCACAGAATCAGTGCCCGGCTGCGGTGAGTGAGTGAGTGAGTGAGTGAGTGAGTGAGTGAGTGAGTGAGTGAGTGAGTGAGTGAGTGAGTGAGTGAGTGAGTGCGTGAGGCAGAATTACAAAAGCTACCCCTTTTCTCTTTTGTTTATTTTCTGCTCTCTAAGTCAATTCAAACTTAGGCATTGGCTTTTTTACATGCCTTTGTATCAGGCTTAGGCTTAGAAAGAACTTTTTGCTATGTATTTGTTTTTGGTCAAAAATACGGGTCGAAATACTTATAAATCTAGATGAAAAAAGGGTAGGGTTGGGAAATTACCTAGCAGAATCTTCATACCCTACCCTTTTTCTTATTTTGATGTTCAACTTCAATCCATTAGATTAAGGCTCCGGCTTCGGCTTAGTTCCGAGCTTGGAACTTAGGCTTAGGCTTAGGAATGAACTTTGACTCCGTATTAGGCTTAGGCTTAGGCATAGGACCAAATTGAAAAACTTGAACATGAAAAAAGGGTAGCTTATGGAAATCTGCGTGAGTGAGTGAGTGAGTGAGTGAGTGAGTGAGTGAGTGAGTGAGTGAGTGAGTGAGTGAGTGAGTGAGTGAGTGAATGAAATTGGTGATTTGGTTAGTAGTCAATCAACCTTAATTTGCATCAATGATTCATACTCTTTGCTGCTCAGTGGTTTAGCGGCTGCTGAAGTAAAGAACAAAATGAAGATGTATTTAATATAAATTAAAATCAAAACTTTTTCCAACCGGGTTTTATTGGCCATGTCTTTGTCCATAGGGCCTTGGTGTCGTCCAGATGCCTGATGCAGACGTTCAACTGAGTGAGGCACAAGCAGAGATCATGACCCTCTGATATGTCATCAGACACGTACATGCAGTCACCACGTTCATGCGAACACAGGGCACATGACGCTGGCTGCCAAACCCTGCAAAACGTATGTTATTATTTATTACATATTATACATACTGTACTTGCGATTTTTTACTAAAGCCAACTGTCGGTTGTTTATCAGAACCAAAATCAATTAATTAATGTTAGCATCTACCGATTACAGGAAACACCCGTCCGTGTCACAGTGAAGCAAATAGTTTATCAGACTGTCCGATGATTGATTATCAGATCATTTTAATCTAAAAACATTTGTGAATGTGATCAACGTGATTAGAGTAAAACCTGAATTGATGGCATAATGTAGCACTGCCCAGGTACTCGCTATCGGCCAGACAAAGACACAGGTTCACCTGGTTGGGGAAGTAATACTTGTCGCCGGATGTGTGGTTGTTGAGCGTGCATTGTTCTCCTTTATATTCCAATCAATCTTCATAACAAATTACAGAATCAGTCCTTTTATTCACCAACAAACCTTCAATCGGACAATCGCATTCTCCGTAAACCACTTCCAATGTGTTGGCATCATTGATAAAATCAATGATTTCGTCGTCTGGAACAAGAGACCCGAAACCATTCAACATGTGACGCTTAGCTCGCTGAACATCCGGTATATCTGGTGATACGTCATCATCCTCATTCAGTGTGCTCTCGTAGTAATCCATATGAAATCAAAGTAATAATACTATAAACTACAATTAAAATTAGCAACAACAATAACAACAACAACAACAACAACAACAACAACAACAACAACAACAACAACAACAACAACAACAACAACAACAACAACAACAACAACAACAACAACAACAACAACAACAACAACAACAACAACAACAACAACAACAACAACAACAACAACAACAACAATAACAACCATCGCACTAATGCTGGCGATCTCCTTCACGGCACTGCGTCTGTATGGATTCAGGTTACACAGAGTGACGCCCGGAAATCCTCCTTGTATTCTCTTGACCTGAAATCAATTCCTATGTACTAGAATGACTACTGGCTGACCAAAATGGATGTATGATTTTCGGGGGTTACATCCAATGTAAATTTAAGTTCCATTCCAAACAGAAGCAATGCAACTTAAATAAGAGTTTATGTGGCAACCTCTTGTGCGACGGTGGTGGCATGGGTCAGATACTGATCGATAATGAGTCCAGCCTGTGATGTGAATATAGTGGCACATATCATTACAATCAACAACCAGCATAATCTCTCTTTAATAGATCGTTTACCATCACCAATACGGACCCAGGCGTGGGCCGAAGTGCGCTGCAATACAAAATACATAGCAACCAACAACAATAACAACAACAACAACAACAACAACAACAACAACAACAACAACAACAACAACAACAACAACAACAACAACAACAACAACAACAACAACAACAACAACAACAACAACAACAACAACAACAACAACAACAACAACAACAACAACAACAACAACAACAACAACAACAACAACAACAACAACAACAACAACAACAAAAACAACAACAACATTAACAACAACAACAACATTAACAACAATAACAACTACAACAACCTGCGTAAAGGCTTGCAGTTCCTTCTTGATCACGCCCCATGGTGTTGATGGTTTGTTTTCTGCAGAGCCAAAGCTGACAGATCTGTAGTCAAATGGCATTATTTGAGGTTATTAAGATTTTGGAAAATCATATAACAATTAAAACCCAGAGTTATCTGGTTTGTTTGTGCTAAGTGATACTTTACAAAAAAAATCGTACTCATCTCCGGGATGCTACATAATCGAGTTACGAAAGTGAGTGGAACCTAAGTAATGGAACAGTTAACTAGAAAATTATGCATTTGCAACCGGATTTAATAAATTGAGTTCAACGTAAATAATGTGATGGACGACCTGAGATAATTGCTCCTTATCTGATTGAGAATTGAGATACAGTACACTACCTGGTTCTACTGTTCCAACTAGCCTTCTGTTTGTGGACGAAGATTCTCCATTTAGCACACTCAGTTGACATTCATTGTTTTGGTTCGTGGTGTTGTCGACACTGAATACTTCCAACTCTATTGTGTCATCCATTCCTACAAAAAAAACAGCAAAAACAACTTTAACGACAATAACAACTTCACCGCAAGATTATTGTACATGACACCCTCATAAGCGGCCAGACTATTTCAATGACACTTTTTATTGTTATGAAAAAAACAGCTACATATGTACATCGTTATTAATTGCATGCTTATTGATCGAACATGAGTTCTATCTGATTTAACCTGGAGCTGCTGCAGCCAACTGTTAAAAGTATGATTCATTGAAGCTTCCATTGAATCAAACGACCGTTTAAGGCCGAGCTGTGGCAAAGTATTTAATGAAGCATCGTTGTGCAGCCAAACACGGCCATGAATATAAATGCCAAAATAAATGAATACCATGGGCACATGCCACTCGTGCTTTGCCCGTTGATAATTGATTATATAACATTTTGGATTTTGGTCCAATTTATGATGTTATGGCACTTGTTCTGCATTATTTATTACAATGTTGTTTTATACTTTAAAAATGATTTCATGGGTGGTTTGTTAGTAGAGTTTTGACTCACCCACATTTGAATACTTTGAAGCCAATAGTTGAAGCACCAAACATACAAAGTGATCCCTTGGGTTACAGGCAATAGGGCACATTGTGACCAGTAGTTTACAATGAATTCATCATATAAGAGTTGTACAACACAACATTGGAGAAATCCACTTAGTTTAGCATTAGACATAGTGATATGAGAATGAAAGTGCATCTGAGGAATATGAGGAGGAAAGATGTTTTCAAACTACTGGATTAATACTCTGAATTGACGTCGGAACTGTATAGCTGGTCAAAGAATTGTTCTTATCAGGAGAAAGTTAGGAATGAAATCTATGTTATTCACCTGTCCCTTTTTAATCAACCTCAGATATGTTATATGAGAAGACACCGAATAAAAGTTCTACCGTAATCGGTTAGTGGTTACGGTACTCTTTGTACACGGTAACAAAACAACCAAACACAAAAAAATAAAAATTAATTTTAATTAATATACCGTCTTAGCACAGTGCGCAATATCATGTGTAAAACAGTGTGATCATACCGTAATTTTGGTTCAATTCTGGGGTGTGTAATTGTTGTAGATTTTTTCGCGTTTGAACTGGTTGGAATACAGTAGGTGTATTGGCTCCCATGGAGAGGTAAAACTCATTAATATGTTATAACAAGCTCATCTGACTTGCTTCAACATTATTACTCTCTTTTTATTTATTTTTTTACTCACCCAATCAAAGACGTTTTTAGACTATAACCATTAGAGATTTACACCAACCCGTGGGAACAAGATGCAATTGTACTGGTTTACACAAAACTCTGCACTGTGCTAAGACGGTAAATTTATAAATAACGATATTAACAAAACATAAATAATCGGAAGAAAAGGTGTAATGACGTCCACACCCAGCACGAGTGATTCGCAAGGTTGGCAGCGTCATTCAATAAAGTATCCAGGAAAACAGCAAAACACCCTCTACGGCGACTTTTCAATTAGATAATTTTTCTTTCGAGTCGAAGACAATCATTGCAGGTGGTCGAATCAAGGGTAAAACGATCGTGCGACCGATAGTTTACGGCAACACAGCCAAGTATTTCGGTGAGAAGCGAGAATCTGACGGGCACACGCACGAATGGACAATCTACCTTAAACCGTACTTTCATGAAGTTTGTGTGAAGTTTTTGCATAGCTGCATAACCGAGTGATTTAGAAATAATAGCAATGATTTGAGGTGAGATATTTAAGGCCAGGTGTCGAACTTAAGTAAAAAAGGCTTATTTTTTTTACCAATTAGTTAAGTTAGAAGTAAAAGACGGGCAGAATAAAAACTTTTCACTCAGAAATTCGGTCCGTCATTCAGTCAGTTATTCATTCAAAAAGTCAGTCAGTCAATATAAACTGCGGTTTGTCAGGCTTTCGAAAAGTCAATCAATCAATCAGTCAGTTGATCAATCAATCAAAAGGTCACTCAGTAAGTGAAATAAACAATCGGGCAATCGATCAATCAGTCAGTCTTTCAAAAGGCAGGCACGTCAGTCGGTGGTTAGTCAGCCAATCAGTAAGTCAGCCTGCCAGCCAGTAAATCACTCACGTCACGAGTCAGTAAGTTGATCAGTCATTCAAAAAGTCAGCCACCCAGCCAGTCAAATAATCAGTCTATCATCCAAACAATCAATATAATAACAATATTTCTTGCCGCATTACAGGACATGTCTAAATGGGTGCGCAAGGTCGTATTTAAACTTCACGACAGCTATCAAAATTCAACCCGAGGTGCGTTTGATCACGGACCTCATGAATGCCTGACTGACCTTCTAGTTTATTGTCAAGCTGATTGACTGACCAACTGAATTTCTTTATTGACTGATTTAATTACCGGCAGAGCAAATAGAACACACCTAATGAGTTGGGTTACTGTTATTTTGCAGTCATAGAAAATCCGCCATACGAAGTTACGGAAACCGGATGGGGCGAATTTGAGTGCGTCATTAAGATCTACTTCACTGATTCGCAGGAGAAAACAGTTTGTACATAAATCAGACTTGAAACAATAGTATTTACCGTAATATTAAGTTATTTTATTGTAGGTAACCGCCTACCACGTGCTCAAGTTGTTCCACGCAGACCCGGCGGCAAACGCGGCCAAGAAACTGGTGGTCAGCGAATACTACGATGAAATTGTTGGTATTATATTGAAGTTTATTTCACACTTCGAGTGAGTTATTTTGAAGTTTTTGGGTTTTTTTGTTGTTGGGTTGTCTCACTCGGATTAAGACTTCGCTGGGTCCCAATCACGAATGGTGCTTGCCATAAGGCATATCATGGAATCAAGTTCCAAGTCACTCTATCGGATGTTCAAGGCATATTCTTTAACAACCATCAGCCAGTAGGTCACACTTCCGTTTGACTGCCATAAAGCTTGTTGGTGACGGCCCCGGGATTCGAACCCGTGTGCGGCCAGCCAGGCGGTTTCAGAGTCTAGCCCCTTAACCACTTGACCAGCGAGCCGGGGTTAGTGATGATGTTTAGTTTCCCCGTTTTTCATTGTATTTGGTTGTAGATCTTCAACGACCCAACATCCGTCATGCTCTCGTCACTGCAAAGTGCCGCCAAGAAAACCATGGTCGCACGTCATGACACCGATTGTTTGTTTATCTTAAAACTTTTAACAACATGGGCAAACTTGACTTCCCTGTTTGGTAAAGTGCTGTACATGGGTGACCAAATCCACCCTCACTAAAAAGTGATTAACGAAACATACGATTCTAAATGAACCTGTGAATGTTTTATTTGCAGTGAGTAACGTGTTGGCACGCAACGCTCAACTGATCCTCGATGCTCAGGGACAAGTACGCTCGGAGATTACTGACCTGAGAGTTTGTCTTTGTTCACTTGAATTTTTATTTAATTTGCGAAATTTGAAAAATTTATTCAACGTTGCTTTCTTTACACTATATACCGTATAAAATTATAATTGCTGGCCATATTAAACATTGTCACTCATGATAGATCATTCTCATCTGATCCTATCCTGATCACAACACTGGTTTGATCAGTCATTGGCTTTCAGGAATCGCTAAAAGAGGCTCAACACCTGCTCAACAAATATCGCGAAGATCTGCCAAAATACGAAAGACAGTCGGAGGAAAACATGATGGATGAAAACAGCCATGACTCCTGATACCCGTTCAATGATCTCATTTTGTTTCACATATCAACCTTGTAATAATGTGTTACGTATTTACTTTATTTCTGCATTGCCCCAAACGGTTTGAAGTTCAGTCTCGTCAGGTTATTTTCGAATAAGTTGAAACGTTGCAAACAAACAATAAGTTGACAACTTGAAATCCGTGACGAGTTTGTATGCACTGTGAAATTTAAACGATATTTATGTACATAAATAAAGTGAATCAATGTCTTCCCTACAGTTGGTTTGTCATATATTCATTGATTGCAGTCACAGTTCTGCGCATTGCTATCGAAGCATGCAGTTACTACTCAATTTTTTTGTTTTTATTCCCCGTTCATCACTTTTTTCACATAATTCAACTCATATTTCAGTGAAATGGACTTGAAAGTGCTTGAAGCACAGGCAGAAGCAGCTGCCATCGACCACGTGGCTGCCTTGCTGCAGAGACCCGATCAACTGGAAAAGCTCGACATTTACAAGAAACGTGCCGAACGAAGAAAGGTTAGCGTGCTTTCATATTCCATTGCAACTTTGTTGCCACACAGTTATATGTAAGCAGCGTCCAATGCGGCTACCGTAATTTAACCCGCTGGGTATCATAGGATGGGCAACAGACTAAGGCACCCTTACAGTATGGCTGGATTACTTTCTACCGTTACTTCAACGACTCATACGTACATCGTACATGAACACCTATTTTAGTCATACAGAGCCTGATCATAGTAAAATTTGGTTACCTGAGTGAGGCAAACTGGTTAGAACATTATTGATTCATATTTGCAGGCAGCCGTGGATGCGATGCTCAAGACGGCTGTACAAACTCAGTTGGAGGGTGTGCGGTCGGGCATACTCCAGTTAAAATCTGCCTCAGAAGACGTTAACGAAATCACAAAAAGGTTTAAAAAAAACCTTCTTCTACGGAGATTTTTTTCCCATAATCTTTGATAACCAAGCGTTGTGATTTGAGGCCATTTTATGCGATTGGATCGGGTGAAACGTGAGTGCCAAGCCAAGAATAACTGTTCTGTCAACAGAGCTCTAGGCTTAAATGACCTGTATCGCATAATTTGTCACGGATTAATCGTTCACTAAATCCAAGTTTATAATTACAAAGTAATAGTTTAGCATGGTGGAGATGCAAGACAAGCTGGTGGACGTACCGAAGCTCCGAGATCGATTGAGCCGACTCAGGGAGGAAAATCTGAAACATAGACAGTATGCGGCGGCCAAAGAGAACCTGAGACACTTGTTCAATGTGCCGGCCACCATTGAGAACACACATCAGTTGATTGTCGATGGTAAACTGCTATTGGCTCATAAACAGTTGGTTTGGCAGAGTTCATGTCGAGATTTTTGCGTCAGTTGTTGTCGCATAAAACAACTCATTGAATCACTTCATCTCAAGATGCGTGCCACAAATATAACGTTCTACCTTAAGGCATTGAACCTGTAGGACTGATTCTGAATCATATTACAGTTGAGTATTTCGTAATGGTTTGAATCTGGAACGTATTATAGTACAGCATGGTTTCAGTTTGTTAGACCTGGAGCGTGCTCGTGACGACCTGATGCTCGAGGTGCATCGGCTCAACACCCAGAGTGAGTACGATAAAAATGTTGGTGTTACGTCCAGATGGGGAACTTCAGTTCTTGTTATCACGCGATGAATTTGTGCTTTTCTCTCTCTCTCTATCCGTGATACCACATATTCTAATATAAATAGATTGATTCATTAAGAATTAGTTCTTATAGAAACACAGTACTTCAGACCATATGATGCCTTATAAATTACCGTTCGTTTCAGCTACTGAAAAGCTATTTCAAGGACGTGGAAATAGTTGCCCAAGAGCTAGGCAACCAGATGTGGTATATAATGTCTAGATGTTTGGAGGCAGTCAGGGGTGCCGACCCGGGGCCTCAGCAGGTTGTCACCGTAATGCGCATCATTGAACGCGAACAAAGGTGCATTTCACTTCAGGTTTTTAGGAATTTAACTTTCCATGACATTTAATTAGGTTTGTTTCCAATCAAGGATAGTTAGAATCTGAATTTCCATAAGATCAAGCTGTGTTTGGCGCAAAGTTTCAATGACGATGAGATTTCTGTCGAAACTCAAAATTACGGTATGTAGCTAATTTGCATCATTTTAGACAGTTATGTACACTAGTGTCTATAATAGTTGATTCTGGGATTTATAATCTCGCAATTATGTGTATCAGTCAGTTTCTGATCTTCGACTACAATTCTTCGTCTCTTTTGACATTGAAATATGATAATAGACGTTGCCGTGTTATGACTATTGAGTAACTTTCATATAGAGATAAAAAGTGATTACATTCCAACGAAACCACGAAGGTATGGTTGAAGTAAGATTTCTAAGTTGAAAAAAGATCAGAGAATTTTTTATATATATTTAGAATCGACGAAGATTGTGTGGAGCAACACAAGGCCACTGGGTTCATGCCCGTCGGCCGGCCCAGAAACTGGAAGGACAAATGTATGGAGGTGTTAGAGAATAAAGTACAGCAACGCATTGTCGGCACACAGTTCGAGGACAAAACATTACACGAACAGTGGGTTATCAGGTTGGTAAATGTGTAACAGAAAAAGTGTTTTGAATTTTTGTATCGCAGGGAAGTTGATTATTACGGAACATTCATAACGTCTTTCAATACAGAATAAAACATTTTGTTAGCATAAGCCATTCATTGGAGGTCAATAATTCATTGTGCTGGCATATGGCATGATGACTTTTTACAGAAGACATAGTTTTGAACTCATTTATGCTGGAATTGAAAGAGATTACTCGAAATTTGTTGGCTGTAAAAATCAAAATTTGATGAGAAACTAATGATAACCGTGTTTTTAGGTATTTGGAGACGGTAGGCAACCTGATCGTTGAGGATCTGCGAGTGGCTCGAGTGGCGTGTCCACCGTGTTTCCCCCCGCATTACGACATCTACGATCAGTACGTGTTCATGTATCACAATCAAATGGCTGTCCGGGTCAGTTAATTGATTTTCTATCTTTATCACATTATATTCTAATTCTACACACTAATCTGTTATCCGAGCAACGATAATTTCAAAACTTAATGGTGTGTTTTCCGACTTTCAGCTTCGAGAGATCGCCCAAAATGAGGTTACGAAGAAGAACGAATTGGTGCAGCTGTTGAGTTGGATCAGAGATTACTCGTTAGTGACACTTGATAAGCATGTGTGTTAATGGGTGAGTCGATAAATGTGAGTTCTACAATCGTGACTGAATGAGCTATCTCTATTTACTAAATAATAATGAGCTATCTCTATTTACTAATAAAGTGCTATTCCAGCAGCCCCAATCTGCTCGGCAAGCCGCAACTGCAAATCGACGTGAATGCACTGCTCGTGTCCAAGCCATTGATTCCCACAAAGGGCATGACCATTCTCACTGATAAGTTGGTTTAACATCGTTTTTTATTGGAATTTATTTAATATTTGTTTGCGTAATATATCCATTTTATATTGATACGTAATTATATGTGACAGTTATAGTTATTTATAAATCTGTGTGCATTCAGGTACCTGGAGCAGACGAGTAACGACGTGGCCGACTGGGTCGATAAGGCGTTGACCGGAGAAAAAGATGTCGGTTTATTATTTGCTTATGACCGGAAAATCGCATGGAAATATTCAATTTCAAGCTCCTAAGAAAGATTATTTAAATCATCTCATCAATCTGTTACAAAAATCTCATTAATCTGGATATAATAAAACGGATGATGTATTTCAGTCGTGGTACGAGGGTGGCGAGCCAGAGGTGGATGGTCACAGATGTCTGTACACGGATTTGCCTGCCATTCTGTACCAGATGATTGAGGATCAGGTTTGTGATTTGTCTAACTAGTTTTGGCTGTTTAATATTTACCATTAGTTGTGGAATTGTAAAATTGTACAATAATTCTTGTTTCAGGTGGCCTTGGCTAAGGAGATCAGCACTCAAATGGTACCGCCCGTGGTCATGATTCACGTGGAAGAACTACTCAAGTTCACCATTCGATATAAAGGCGCGTTTCCGTGACATCCTTACTTTATCCCTTTGTATTTGCTTATCAACTGTTTGCTAAAATATTCGGTTATTTCAGATGCACTTCTGTCGTATAAAGAAAAACACTTTGAGGATCGGTCACGTTTCCGACTGTTCACGAAAACTTTGGTAAGTCATCTGGCACATTTAAGGGCGCATTCAGAGTCGTATTGAGAAAGTATCAAGATTTTTTGTGAAACTTTTGGTACACATGGAAGGAATCAAATTTTGTTCTTGAAGACTTTCTGAAACTTTTCACTCAGAGCAAAAATGTATTTGCACAAGTTGCTAAAGTAAAAAAAGCTTCACACTTTCTCAAGACTCTGAACCATAATCAATGAACACAAACTTATAGATTGTTAACGTTATTGATTGTGTGCAGGTAGCCGCTGTCAACAACTGTGACATCTGTGTCGATTCCACTGAGAAAGTGAAGAAGCATGTTCGATTGACCATGGAAGTTGAGGCTGAAACACAGCGGCAGCAGAGCATCGTATCCCGACAGGTTGCGCGGTTGGTCAGGGTCACTAATATTTCTGATTATCAGGGTGCGTCGTTTTTTGGCGTTTTGTGAGAGGAGAAGCGGTCGAAAATCTCAGCTGAATAGGCTGAATTATTAAATGCATAATGTTCTCAGCGATTTCCATTTATAAGTTTCATGAAAAATTGTGGGTTGTCTTTGAGAAACGTGCAAAAGTGGGACGCAATCAAAATGTTGTCTCTCAAAATCAGCCGTGAATTTTGCATCACCCTCACAAGCATCACAAGTTTTTTTTCATCTATGTCTTTTTCATCATGCAAATCATTTTAGTTCCATAATCCTAGTTCAACGTTTTTATTACAGTCAACAACTGCTGGACAAGATCGACGAGCTGAAACAGCACTGGGTGGACACAGCCCAACACGTGCTCATGGCCCTCTACGATGAAATCATGCTCGATCTCCACAATCCCATGCTCGAAATCATGACCAGGAAATGGTCGGTTTCATGTAACATGTGTTACAATCGATGTTTTCTGCTGTGTGTCATAAACTGACGGGCGATGACAGAAACCTCAGACCAATGGTTCGGGATCTGGGGCTCAAGTCAGCTTTCGAACTTAAGACCACCAGTTTCCGAGGCTGGCGCGCTACGCGCTCTAAACAGGCACGATTTGTGTTCAGGGCTTTTATTCAAAAAGTTTGTTGAATGACTGTTTTTAGCTGAACCTGATATTTAGGTTGCAAGAAGGTGACACTTGCCGCACGATCTGCCTGACTCTGCTCGACTACAACGACGACTACGGCATGGTTAAACCGGCCATTCAGCCACAAATCTGGATGAAGTTGCAGTTCAGGATTGTGGCCGAGTACCTGCGTGCCTTTGAGAGCCGGTCAGTAATTTGATGACAGTTTACTAATCTAATAAATTTGTCATTTGTTTTCATTAACTGGTAAATTATACCTCAGATCATAATAGGATTCTGGTGAGTGGCGGTGGGTAATCGATTTCGAAAAGTTCTAATTTTAGCTATCTGGAAGTATTTCAGCTTCCTAATTTTGTTTAACAAGAATATTGTAGACGTCTAACGTGTAATACACCGGAGGATCGCAATCGGATGGCTAAGCTACTGGAAGCGGATGCCAAAGAGCTCAAGAACACGTTCAAACGAGTGGTGCCTCAGGCCGGGGATGAGGACAGTCCGGTTAGAATCACTGACTAAATTACACATCCAATTATTCAGTCCATAGTTAACACATACATATATGCTTCATTCATCCATCAATCATCACTCATTTACTCGTTCAGTTCGAAGACGTCACTGAAGTACTGGCAGGTGCCGCCAACGTACTGTCACTTAACGATTCGTCGTTCCTGCCGCTCGAAACAGCTGGATTTGTGCGCAAATACGCGGATATAACGCTGGAACAGTTGACTGGATTGCTGGCCATCAGGGATGACACCGGGCGTAATGATGCTAAATCACTGGCCACTGATTCTTTGCATCATAACAGACTCAGGTCAGTTATTGGGTCCTTGCTTCGGATTACCTTATTTTCTGTGTTATTATTGTGCTTGTTCATATTCCTCCGTTGTTTTAAAGATGTAATGACGGTTTAATTAAAATCATGAGATTTTTAGTTAGTTATGGAGTTCATCCCTGATGAGTCCATGTCCATGGCTTGGCTGCTGGTTTGGACGAAATGTATTGTGGGGAGTTTTTTTTTAAATTCGTAAAAAAGAGTTGTTTCCCAATAAATTAACCAGCCTCAATGAGTATCCGTAGCTTGAATGAGTTTTCACATGAAGTTTTAATCAATCATTATTGGTTGTCAGACCACCGGCAACGAACGCGTACACGCACCTGTTCAACCTGTCGTCGCAACTGGGCTCGACCAGCTCAGCGTCACAGGCAGTCATCATCACCGCCTACAACATGAAGCCAACCCTGAATGCAATCACAGATGCCTGGAAGCAGCTCAATGTTGAGGCAGAAGGCAGACTTGCTACCATGGGCAGTATGCGACTTACTAACAGGCATGATTAATGAGTTATTTATGACTACTTGTCGACTCGGATCATCAAACTCCCTAACAGGCATGATCAACTCATTATGCATGACAACGTAAGACGTTTGGATCATCAAACGCACTCAATAATCTCTATTAAAATATGATTCGTGATCCGATATACATAATTGTGATTAATGATAGGTTAAACTTTTAACTATTCTGTGAATTGAAAACGTTACTGAGATAAATATAAGTTTACTAAATGAGAAAATGTGAACTTACTTATGCGCTCACTCACTTAATGTGCTATTTATTTATTTATCACGTAAATATCCGTTATATATACATTTTTCATTCCATAGCATTCCGTATTTTCGTTATAGCATACTTTGTTCTCGATGAAGCTTTATATACAAAAAAAATTTATGAATAAAATGATTATGCTGACATCGTATTACACGGAATGATTGATTTATCAAAAACTAAGCTGAAACGGGAATACATGGCAATTTTGCAGAATGCAACTAATGAGATTATTGAACGTTTCATCTGCTGAGTCCTCGTAAACTTGACCAGTCCAGATTAAACTGGATTTGTGGGGCGTCGGCCAGTAACCGTCGATTCGACTGGCCAAATGAACCCAAAACCTCTTGCAGACGTCGGGTGGCCTCGGCGGTAGATCCAGATGCCTGAATACACAACCCCACATTCATTACCAAACTGCATTCAAATGAGCACCTTCGAATGGCACAGCTAATGTATATACATATTCTATATATACTATAGGCATGGGCGTATGGTACTCACATATATATACAATAGTTGCTCATTGGTTAAATATTCTTGTAGTTAAGCATGAAACATTGGTTGATGGCCGTGAAATGCAGAGTTATAACCGATGGTGGATGCTTTTTTAATTATGTTGATGTATTAGTTACATACAGGAAGTGTTCTACAATGAACGTGCTCTGATTGTTTCAACTAACATTCGGCCGTCGTCTGGGCGTGTACCCCTTGGGATAGTGAATCTTTCTGGTTGTGGTTGGCAGTGTTGTGGTGTCCGTGACTGTTGTTGTTGTTTGTTGTACTGTTGTAGTTGACTCGGTTGTTGTTGAGCGTTCTGTCGTGGAACTTCTGGTTGAGTAGGTCGGCTCTGTTGTTGATGCAACTGGATCGGGTGGTGTTGGCCAGGGTCTTTTAGAGGGTGGTGGCTGCGTTACTGATGATTCAAGCGCTGATTGTCCTTCCGATTTTATACTGGAATCAGCTGCCGTTGAATCAATGTTTGATAACTGTGGCCAATCTGAACCAATGTTCGGTAATCTGGGCCAGGCTCTCGAAGATGCAGTCGGAAATGAATCTACAGCTGAAGATGAATCTGCAGTTGAAGAAGAATCTGCAGTTGAAGATGAATCTGCGGTCAACTCATCTGTGGCTGGCGGACTGGCTTGATTATCGTCCACGATTCCCTGTAATAAATGCTTGGCTGGTGATAGAGATATTAGTTCAATGTTTTTATATAGTTAACAAAACAAACTGTTATCCGTATTGTCTATGAGAACATAAATTATAAATAATGATAGATAGATACATAGATGCTTGTACATAAAGAAAGCAAAACACCGATGGTACGGACTGTACTGACTAACACGTATAATATCTGGCAAAGGTCCGTCGGTTGCCGAGTCGGATGGTGGTCGAGTCACCGATGAATCTGACGTACATAAGTTAATGTTATTTCGCGGGAACTTTACCAAAATCAAAGTATTATAGAACATGTGAACAAAAGTTAGAATCCCAAAAATATATTTTACTTCCAGTCCAAAACGAAACTCCCACAGTAACCGACTTTCCCAGGCCTTCCACGGATTTCTTGCCGTTCCAAACTCATTCTGCAGATCATCATCGTTATCGTTATCGGGTGCATTCCCTTGGTCATCGATGTCCGAATCATTAACTCGATCGTTGTCCGATTCAGCGGTTTCCTCTTCAGTTCGTTCCAGCAGTGACGCCCAAAACAGCCAGATTAAACGATGAAACAATATCTCACGCATTTTTTTCAAACAACCGAAAAACATTGCGATTTTTTCTGCTGAATATCAAAGAATGCAGTTTTTCTGCCAGTATCACAACACACCTCTGTTCTGTACTTATATGACTGTAAAATCGTAGTTTTTACGTTCCGCATAACTTGATATTTTGTGGGCAGATGAACTGCATATGCATGTTAGTCACCAAAATCTCGGTAAGGTTTTGAATGCCCAAAATAATAACGTAAGTTAGGATTCTAAGGAAAACGTGTGCTTATAAACAACACTTTTCGTCATCAAACTAATTGGTATTACGGAGCACATGATAAGCTTCATAGAAGAAGCACATGTACTCAGTTAACTCACCTCCAACAATTCCTTGAGTGAATCTTTATCGCCGGTCGTGTCAGATGGTGGACGGTCCACTTTTTCATCTGCAGTTATAAAAGTATTACTGAAAACAAGTTTGGAAAAACCGCAATAATTTGTTTTCAGAATCAGAATAAGGAAGTTTTGGTGGGTTATTTGGTAAGTTTCGTTTAACTTCGGACTAAACCTGTAAAACTTTCCCATGGATTTTGTTGATTGTAATCGGCCGACTCCTGGAACAGGTCTTCGTTGAACAGAGATGCCAGATCGGTGGTGTCTTGATCAAGTGGACTGTAATCCGTGATTGCTGAAAGATCACTGTAGGCAACGTCCAGACCTGGAAAAATCGTTAGTTTTTTTCATTCTCGTTGACATGCATGTTAAAATAAATGATGTGATACAAAACTAAAAAGTCTTTTTAAAAAGAAAATTTTTGCGGAGTGTTGAGATTTTACTTTCATAGCTTTATAGAGCACTATAACACCCATATAAATTTTGGTCATTAGGATAATAATAACCTGAATCACCGGGCATTTCCCATGGAGATTCTCCATATTGTACGTCAAAACCAGCTGCGGACTCGTCTAAAAATTTAAACGAACAAAACATAATAAACAGAACATAAATGCTTTTTTCAATAATCATATACAGCTTTGAAAAATAAACAATGAATACTTTTAATACAAGTTCATCAAACCTCCACCCTGTTCGAAGAACAGATCGCTGACGTCTTGCGTTTCGTCAGGTATAGGATCTGAAAATATCCTAGTATTTAATTACTCACTTATTCACTCACTCACTCACTCAATCACTCACTCACTCACTCACTCACTCACTCACTCACTCACTCACTCACTCACTCACTCACTCACTCACTCACTCACTCACTCACTCACTCACTCACCGATTTTTCCTTCGGCAACGTCCACTTTGTATTTCTGGTACTCCTCAATAAACGGATCCCATTTTGGTGGTTCGTTTGGTTGGTTGGATGGTTGATTGGATCCAAACTAAATACATAACATCAGATGACAAGTTTGAATTATATTCATGAATACCAAGATTTTGTGAACATTAGTGTAACCTTTGGTCGATATCGTTCATCGGTGAACAAATTTCCAGTGCTGTACTCTGAATTTACTTTTTGCCAGAAATCTTCATTATATTCTCCTTGCCATGAATCAATCAGACTCTGCCTCGAATCAGGCAGTACGGCCGCTGCTGTGTTTTCTTCGAACTTTACTTCAGGTGCCAAATAAGCGGCTAATAGCTCGGATCGTTGGGCCTGAACTCACTCAGTCACTTATTCACTCACTCACTCACTCACTCACTCACTCACTCACTCACTCACTCACTCACTCACTCACTCACTCACTCACTCACTCACTCACTCACTCACTCACTCACTCACTCACTCACTCACTCATGAACTCATGAACTCACTCACGAACTCACTCATGAACTCACTCACGAACTCACTCACGAACTCACTCACGAACTCACTCACGAACTCACTTCCTCCTTCACTCGCTCACTCATTCTTCACTCCCATATGTTTAGAATACCAACCGAGCTCAATTGGGAGATTTTGCTGACTCCCCTCGTTCGCAAATATTCGTTCACTAATATTTGCCATCGGTCGGTTTCCAAGCCCTTTAAATCATGTCAAGTAAAAATCATTGTTCTTGCTTACTCACTAATTTTAATAAATTATTTTTATTACCGTACATATGCCTGCCTCATGTTTCACTCAACCAGGCTAACCGTGGACCGTGGAGCAAAAACTTCCTGTTGTACGAAACTTGACGATACTTCGGAAGCAGCTGCCACCGATGGACTCGCATTTGATTGGTCGATGATGAAAGGATCGGGTGGTGATGATTTAACGAGCCATGGTGGTAGGGAATAACAGGTATTTATTAAACAAAATAGATACACATGCCTTATTAACACCATGATTTTATTATTATTATTCATCACACAAAGATCTGCAATACAAATAAACTAGTGCGGGTTTAATACATATTTAATTCTTTTAGTTATGAATATAAACTGCTCCCCCAAAAGCCCGCAAATGCTCCGTAAATATAACTATAATATGCACATATCAGAAAGTGAAAAATTCATGTTCCTGAAGATTTGAAGCAAATAATTTTCAGTACAAAAGGGACCAATTGATTTCTGAACTCACGTAAATTTATGTTGGTATTAAACTAAGTGAAACACTGACTGTATTCAGTTAGTTTTTCCGGTGACGCTTGACGGCTGCGCGTAACACTCATTTAACGAGGTCACTAAACAACACGTTAAATTCGTTCAGGATCAGGAGTTAGCCTTTATAAATAATAAAATTTTATAATTGAATATAAATAAGGTAAACATCTTGTTAAATAATTTTTTTTGTTAAGCTGCTAAATGCACTATTTAGATTTTTGTAGACCGTTCAACCAGTCAAATAGTGTTTTCAGTCGTACAGAGTGACAGCAAATTGAAGAGAGATAATGATTGATGGAATATTCGAAAAGAGTTTGTGTATTTTTATATGTTTATGTATTTTTATATGTTAATTATTTGAAAAATCTTTTGATAACCTGTTGTTTTAAGTGTTGCTTAACTGAAACATGCATGCATTCATTGCTAACTAAATAAAGTATATAACCTGTAACTATTCCGTAGAACTAATGATCAATCGGCAAACCGGTCTTTCTACTCTTCCTCTGTGTGAGTATTTTTGTTTTGTTTGTGCATGATACTGTGTGAACACAAAGTTTTTTTCTTCTTCAATTGTGACAGTTTAATTCAAATTTGTTGTCATATAAATATGTATATGACAATAATACGTTTCTTTTTTATTTATACAGGGTGTCCCAGTGAGGTGTAATGATTAAATTTTTGGAATAACTCACACAGTGTTCTAGATAACAACCTAAAATTTCACAGGTTGTTGTTGTTGTTGTTGTTGAGGGTCGGTCGCTCGGCTAGTAGTCGGCGGCCGTCGCGCAGCTCCATAATTGCAGGTGCTATTGCGGATTACCCTGGGTTTGGTTAGTTATTGAGTTAACCTCTCACTTGCCCTCGTAGAGGTTCTTCTTGGCCCATATATACAGTATATCTAGGACTTTGTACATTGCAGGGTATCTTATTGAAATCTACCCATGCTTTTAATGTATTTTATTAGGTTGGATATGGACTGTTTGGTCGCAATTTCCTTCCTGTGCTTATGCTATATTTAGCATTTTGTTTCCTAAAGGCCGAGCATTCGAAAAGGAAGTGTTCCGAGGTTTCCTCAGCCGGTCGCATGAGGGGTCATCCCTCCTTAACATCTTTGATAGGTGTTTGTTTAGGGTTGAATGTCCAGTGGTTATTCCCACTAGTAACCTCAACTCTTTCTTGGGGAGCTTGATAATGCGTTTTATCGCAGTTTTTCCAGGCTTGCCTATTAGCAGCCTAGATTGTCTAGTTAGGCTTGTGCCTTTCCACTGATTAACCCACAGCACTTCCATATGGGAGGTTATGAGTTTGCCTAGGTAGTCTTTCGATGGATTGATTCTCCATCTGACCATCCCCTCATTTCTGCATGCCTCTTTAGCAAGTCGGTCTGCAGTTTCATTACCTGGGTACCCTGCGTGAGCGGGTATCCATTCTATGGTGACTTCATTTTTTGAAGCCAGTTCGTTTAGTTCCAGTATGCACATTTCTATGCACTTGCTGGAGATCGTTTCACCAATTAGTGAGTATATGACCTTTGAGCTATCAGTATATATGGTGATCTTTTTACTGACCACCCTATTTTCTAAAAGCTGTCGTATCATAATATATATGCCAGCCGTTTCAGCCTGCAAAACACTGCACCAGGGTTCGAGATTTGTGCACAGTTCGTCCCCGTTGTTCAGTATTATAGCGGCCGCTCCGGCCTTTCCCTCTTTATTTTTGGCTCCGTCTGTGTAACAGACTAGATTCAAGTCAGAGGGTTGTTCCGGGGAGTGGTGTACCCACCATTCTCTGGATCTTATGGATGCTTGAAACCTACGGGTTACGGGCAGCCTTTTACCGTCGTCTAGTACGGTTCTTGTGTTCGTCAGCGCACTATCGGTCCACTGTTTTGTTTTAGTGTGTCCAATTGTGCCTGTAGTGTTTCTCCACTCTCCATTAGCCACCAGTCTTAGGTAGGCTTTAGAAGCCTCTCTCTTGATTAGTAGGTCTAAGGGTAGTGTGTTTGTGAGTCTTTCCAAGCTTGAGCATGGAGTTGATTTCATACAGCCTGTAATTGAATACAGGTTTTTGTGCTGTATTTTGGTGATTGCCTTGTTGGCTTTCACTCCTTCTATCTTGTGCCACCAGACTATCGCCGCATAAACAATTGTGGGGATAACCATGGTTTTGTTAATCCATAGGCAGGATTTGGGTGATAGTCCCCATGTTCTGCCTATGGCTCGTTGACACATTTTCCAGATTGTTTCAGCCTTTGCGGCTTTCTGGTTTATGTGGTTAATAAAGTTGAGTCTGTTGTCTAGGATGACACCTAGATATTTGACTTCTTTTTGTTCTTGCCTACGGGTTGTGGGCAGGCATTTACCGTCATCCAAGACGGTTGTTGTGTTCGCCAGAGCACTTCTGGTCCACTTTTTTAAAGTGTGCCCAGTTGTGCCTGTCGAGTTCCTTGGTATGTGTCTATGTCCTTAGGATAGGAAAGGAGACCATATGATAGGTATGTCCAATCTTATCCCTAGGTCACCAACACAAAACCTCTTATTGGGTTCGGTTGGGCTCGGTGGCCTCAGGCTGGTTAGCCGGGTCACACCTTACCTTACCTTGCCATCACTTCTATCGTTAAACTTTTCTTTTGCTTTGGACAGTTCACAGACCGTATCAGCAGCGCTTCAAGCAGATAGATCAGATCTGCAATCTTAATCTTGAGACATGGGTATGTGTTCTTATGGTAGACAGTGGAAGATCTTAACCTACAAGATCAATTACCTCTAGCTACCTTCTTGCAAGGTGGTTTAGCCGCTAGCCAGGTGCCAGGTAGGAGGTTTATAAAGCGGAGCTATTTTGAGCTTCTCCCGGACCACCGATGAACTGATTGCGTCAGTCCGATCGGTTCCACCTCGTTTGACACCCAATTTCACAGGTTGATGAAACAGTTTCCGCTAATAAGCTGAATTTTTAAAATTTTGATTTGGTTCAATATTGCGTGTTTTACGGCTGATCCAGCAACATGCCTTAGAATTACACTTTATAGCCAAGTATGCCGCATGAAACATTGAATAACTTTCTGATAGTTCAACTATATGGCTTGAAACATGCAACACTGATAGCTAATACCATAAATCTGAAATACTGGAAACAGTTTTCGATTTGATCAATTATTCCACCCTCTATTGGATATTGAAAACAGAATCGCTATTTCTAGCAAATGTTGGCGAAAAGTTGCGGATAAAAAAAAAGTTTGAAAAAAGCAATTATTTGAATGAAAAATGTACTTTGACTTTTGAAATAGACCTCTTCCTGCTATTTAACACAAATTTGAACAAAAATTCGTTCTTCTGTATCACTTTTTATTTTCGGTGAAAATCTCTAAAATGCGGTCGCGTTAAGAACATATACAGGCATGTTGCTGGATCGGCCGCAAAAACTGATAAAAACTGATAACCGATAAAACACGCAATACTGAACTAAATTAAATCAAACTTTTTAAATTTCAGCGTATTAGCGGAAAACTGTTTTATTAACCTGTGAAATTTTAGGTCGTTATCTAGAACACTGTGGAAGTTATTCAAAAAATTCAATCATTACACCTCGCTGGGACACCCTGTATAATGTGATTTACAAAGTATGAGGGGCAAACTACAAATGGTGGGGAGTTTTTACGTTTAAATTATAACGTCAAATAATAACACTCAGACAGATCCAGCCATCCAGTTATCGCGAATCCCAAGTTTCACTGAAACCAATATAAAACAGTGTCTTCATAGTTTATCAGTTTGAATAAATTCTGAAACAGATAGATAAGGGTGGGACCAAGAAAATATTGATAAAAAGCAAGTATACTGACGCTCCTAATCTGTGACTTTTGCACACCACAATTGTTCATTATAAAATCATTGATACAAAGATGAAACTGGCAAAAGCTACCTAATTGTTTTTACAATGTTATGTAGCTAAAAGTATGTACATTATAACTGTAGTGTTTCAGTACGTGTCATTATCTGATTATGGAATGGTTCCCACTGAGAGATTTTAAAAACAGATTGTTCTGAATAGTTCTTAACAAGCTCTCCTTTTGCACTCATGCTCCAATCTGAGATATTATGAAAACAACAATCAAACATGCTTTCGCACCTATCAACCTCTAAATCAGACGTTGTGAGTAGCGATTCAACGTATCATAAGAACAAAAAAGGAACTGAAAACTGTATGCATACAAATATAAAACATGAAGAATTAAACCAATTTTCGACGGTGAAAAATATATTGAACTAACCAACTGAACGTGTTATTTAAATCAGCTTTAATAACTGCAATCATGCTGGAATATGTACTGTTGGTTATGGTATTGGCCACGACATCGACTGCAGTCAACGTCAAGCCGCCGGCACCTGGCAATGTACTCCTGTTTGGTGGCACTTGTGGTGTTAACCAGGTTCGTTTTGTATTCCCTAACGTTTCACATGTTTTCCGTTTGTTGAACAGAATGATAACCGTTACAATGACGTGCATGTATTGCAAACATCGAAATTACTTTCAGATTGTGAATCCTTTAGCCAACACAAGTTCACAGTTCGAAACCAAAGGCGTTCCATCACTGTATTCATCGCGAGCTGTTGTTATCCAGGTTCAATGGTTGTAATGTTGTCTATCTACAGCTTCAGTACTTTTCAGAATTTTTGCTACTGCTGCTTTTGTTGTTGTTGTTGTTGTTGTTGTTGTTGTTGTTGTTGTTGTTGTTGTTGTTGTTGTTGTTTTTGTTGTTTTTCTGCATGAATCTGTTTCAGCGTCACAATATGAATGGTCGAGTTTTTGTGATAGGTGGTGCAGAGCAAGGCGGTGATCCAGAGCCGACTGTCTGGGTCTGGGATGCTGACAGTGGTTGGTGAACGTTTCGGCTTTGGCTTATGTATCATATCTTATATACATGTATGTGAGAATTATATCCACAGCCTTTTGATTTATTCAATTGAATTATATCGAATGTGTTCAAGATTAAATTTATGGGTTTTTAGGCTTAGACAAAAGCTTTGGAGGCTCATCGACATGTGCGAAGACAATTGCATTTTACATGAAATATTTCCCGAGCCGAGTGGTTCTGTATTACAGGTGAAGTGGGATCGGTAACCAACATGAGCACGGCCCGTATTCACCACACAGCCACAAATGTTCGTTCATTTGTCAAGTGCACTGAAAGAGCAACTTTCATTAATTATTAATACCTCTTTAACCTGAGGAATCATACGTAAACCTTTTCCAGAAAACAGAAAATTTTTGTTTTAACATAACGCCTGCTCATGTATGGTTCCAGATTTCAGGTTTAATTGGGTTGACTCGTTTATGAACGGTCTATCATGTTACAAGTTACAAGTTACACTGAATAAACGAAAAAGAAATTGAACAAAAAGTAAACGTGAAAAAGTTATGATTAAATTTATTTACATAACGAATTTGTGCAGATGGGTAACGACAACAACATCATAGTCTGCGGTGGCATGAATGCGTGCAGCAAAGAACTGGCATCGTGTGAGATGTACGATGTAACGTACGATATGTGGACTGCCGTACCTGACATACCTACTGGGCCAAGGAGGGTACATGCCGCTGTAGCTATCAGCGGAGGCACACAGGTATTAACGCATTCGTAAAACGTAATCACGTAAGGTCACATAAAAAACTGCCTATTTCATTGTTTAGTTAAAGTAATCTAATCTAAAGTAATAGGGATAAGAATGTAACATGCTAGTAGTTTCTGCAACCACGGTTTATTCAGTAACCACTTTTACACCAACGTTTATACCAGTCATCGCCTTCCATACAATTATCAAGGGCACTCGTCGTTTGTTCATCGCTGGAGGTATGGATCCCCACTTGAGTACGGCACTTATTTTCGATTATGCCGTTGGTAGATGGTCGACGGCGGCTAATTTGCTGCAAGGACGGTAAGAATGAATAAAATCATTCACTCACTCACTCACTCACTCACTCACTCACTCACTCACTCACTCACTCACTCACTCACTCACTCACTCACTCACTCACTCACTCACTCACTCACTCACTCACTCACTCACTCACTCACTTGTATGCATGGCCTGCTCCACAGCACACGAACACATTGTCATGACCGCGCGTTGTCAGACTGTCGATCACAAATATGCGATCAGCCGTCAGGGTGTAGAGACACACCTTCGTTGTAAAAATTGGACCCATCGCCTAAAAATGAGATTGGGTTGATGGAATGGACTTTTTTCAATTGCAGTTATCATTGATGTTCAGTTGAATGACAACTTTCTAACATCTGGCACGTACTTCGACACCCAGTCCAAACACATTCGTTCCCGCTTCGGATCTGGCTTCCATCCACGCTCATCACCGGTTGTAACCGGACCGAATGCATCACAGCCAATCTGAGGTGCTCACAAGTACATATGCAGGAATACATCACAGTATGTGCTCTTTCAGATTGAGCTTGTTGGATCCAACCTTGAAGTGAGGCATAACGTGCATGGGCAGAGTGTAAATGTCGCATTGTGGAGCACGGTAGATGATGGTGGGAAATCTGAAGTAACAACAGTTATCTGACATTTGCTCATTTTTGTATTGAATTTATGTGATTCCTGACTAACACTTCTTTAATGAAGGGTTTGATGTTCTCCGATGCCAAGTAGGACACGTTCTCTTCGGTCACGTACACGGGTACTTTCACCTAAAGTTCGTTGAGCTTCATTCATTTTGTTACCTGAACACTAGTATTTCATAAACTGACTAACATAAGTTGACTAACATTCAAATGCTGCAACACATCGTTGATCCAAGCACCGCTGGTCACTACAAACTTATGCGTATTAAACACGCCCTGGCTGGTGTGAATCTAAATTCAATCGCATTGTAGGAATCATAATTCTTTTGTACACTTCCTTTATCGGTTCATTCCTTATTCATGCGTGTAATTTTTAAGTTATTGACGTATAGCAAAATAACCGCGTATCCACTGTCAATCTTCCTGATGTTGTGTACCCTTGCTCTATCAACGATGGTGGCACGGCCTTGGCACGTTGCTGGTGAGCAGCATTGCCCATCTGAGCATCCACAAGGCCAGAGTCCTGCTCGAAGAAACCTGCAAACTGATTGAATTCATTTAATACATTAAGTTAAGTGAGGTAACGCAAAGAACGTCATCAAATTTTTCCTCGGATACTTGAGAATAAATTAAAATTTTCATTATGTAAATGCACGCAAGTATAATACTTATACTGTATTTATATGAAAAAATCTTATCATGTACATTATTAAAATACAATTTAAATCAAAAAATGTCTTACCGATAGCCGAATCATCGACTTTTATATGCGGAAATTTGGCCCGAATCTGTGTGCCAGTGACCTTCTCACAGTCGGCCAGATTGACCTGGATTAAATCACAGTATTTTAGTAAATTGAGTGTGAGTTGGTGAAAAAGAGTGAGTGAGTGAGTGAGTGAGTGAGTGAGTGAGTGAGTGAGTGAGTGAGTGAGTGAGTGAGTGAGTGAGTGAGTGAGTGAGTGAGTGAGTGAGTGAGTGAGTGAGTGAGTGAGTGAGTGAGTGAGTGAGTGAGTGAGTGAGTGAGTGAGTGAGTGAGTGAGTGAGTGAGTGAGTGAGTGAGTGAGTGAGTGAGTGAGTGAGTGAGTGAGTGAGTGAGTGAGTGAGTGAGTGAGTGAGTGAGTGAGTGAGTGAGTGAGTGAGTGAGTGAGTGAGTGAGTGAGTGAGTGAGTGAGTGAGTGAGTGAGTGAGTGAGTGAGTGAGTGAGTGAGTGAGTGAGTGAGTGAGTGAGTGAGTCAGTGAGTGAGTGAGTCAGTGAGTGAGTGAGTGAGTGAGTGAGTGAGTGAGTGAGTGAGTGAGTCAGTGAGTGAGTGAGTGAGTGAGTGAGTGAGTGAGTGAGTGAGTGAGTGAGTGAGTGAGTGAGTGAGTGAGTGAGTGAGTGAGTGAGTGAGTGAGTGAGTGAGTGAGTGAGTGAGTCAGTGAGTCAGTGAGTCAGTGAGTGAGTCAGTGAGTGAGTCAGTGAGTGAGTCAGTGAGTGAGTGTGAGTCAGTGAATAGTAGGGTGAGTCAGTGAGTAGGCGAGTGAGTCAACTGATTTTAACATTTGAAGATTGCCATGAGAGAAAAAAGCTGGGCGAGCTTCAAACTTTTCAGGGCAGAGACTTTACATATTTACCATGGAATATCATTTATATTTATAAAATATTATCTATCATTGAATGACCTACAATGTAAATAAAAGAGTTTGTTAGTGACCTCTCTATGCTGCCTCTGCATCTCAGCATACTGTACTGGGCCTGAATCTCGGTCGGCAAAGCAAAGGGTACCAGGCTTGTACACGATTTGCAGTCCTGTCTCCCGTTCCAGTTCACTCCATCTACAACATTGTTGATTAAATCGGATTGCCTGAGAACAACTTAAAAGAGGCGTCGACGAAAAAAATTTTGAGCCCTTAGCGGTTTTATAACTAATGTAGTAAACCATATTAGGGTTCACAAATGTTTCAATCTCGAAAACGGTCACTTTGAAATTTGGAAAACAAAATTTCATAGATTTTCAAATTTCAATATTTTTTTATATATTAAGAGATAGCGTTTATCTATTGTTCTGAAATTTCACATGGTCATTCTCAATTTTTCTGCGGTCATTTTGAGCCCTATAACGTGGCAATTAAGTGATTATTCAACAAACAATTTTTTTTAATAATGATTCTCATCTGCTCGCCTTGAATTAGGTTAAATTCTTCATTGGGCCTAATTTCAACAAACTAAATTCCCTTTCTCATTGTCAATTAGTCCATGTATTTTACTATCAACCAAATCAGCAGCTTTCCAAAATTTTCAGATTTTTTTGTTCAATTGTATTTACCTAGTTGAATATGGTAAAAGTATACAAACTTCAGCAAAGGACGGCTAACAATGGTAAAATTAAAAATTATTGTTAGTAATTTAGGTACGATGGAGCGAAGCGACTGAGTGCTCACCTTCCCCGGCTGCGGCTGACGCCCATGTTTGAAAATCGTATTTTTTATCCATTGACCCCCTTGAAACATAAACTTAATTTTAAAACTTTTCAAAAAAACTGGAATGGGTGGTTGTCGTTGGTGTAAAAAAATGACGATAGCTTCGCTACTTTAAAAAAGGATTATTTGGTCGTTCAAGTCAACAAGATGAAACGTGAACGAATTGGCCTGGCCTGACTGGAATGACCCTGATCCGGGACATTTTTGCGGTTATGATGTATTTAAAGTTTTTTTTACGAAACACTTTAAAACATTCATACAAACCGTAGGTTTTCTCAGGCAATCCGATTCAAACACCGTTTTTATTGATCGTTTTTGGTGCATTTAAATTATTTATTCGGACCTCATGATTATTGGATTTTGAATAAATGTATGGGTGATACTTTTTTTCACATGTACTAACGGTTCATAAAGGTTGGACGCCAGACTCCTGTACACGGGTGTGTCTGTATAACCGGCTGACTTGCGACTGAAATTCAAAATTATCACTTTCTAATAGAGTTTAAAATAGGTTAATCAATATTCAACATGCGAATCAATCACTAGATTATTGGTATCAAACCAACATAATACGTGAGTAGTCTTGACTGCCTCCGTTCACATGGCCGAGTGCAAACTGCTCCAGGCCCAGGATTCCTGCATGCCATTTTATTCAGATTTATTCACGTTCACGTATAACAAACGAAATTTAGTATTTGAAAAATTAAATGATCAAGGGAATACTATATGAATACTATGCTTTTATACATGTATTCTTTTATTTATTAATAGAAAATATATTTATTAATTGTAAACAAACGGGCATTGGGTGCCATCCTGGTGAGCCAGTACAAGACGGCACTACCGACTCCACCCACGCCAATCACCACGTAATCGTAGTTGGTCGAAGCCATCCCAGTTGCTGCTGATCGTAAACGCACAATCTAAATTTTAGCCCAACAGAAACAGTTCTTGGGTCATTGGACATCTTTCATTGGAAATTTTTTCTATGTTTGTTAAATAGGTGAAAAGCTTTTCCAAACAATCTGATAACTAGATAGAATCAACTAGTCGTCGGTCTGTAACTGTTATATCATCATCATGTTTATTCACTCTGCTTTTAAACTTGCTCCAAAATAAGGAATACTGGTTTTTATCACGTATAAATGTGGTGTAACTGTCTTCGAAATTACTTAAATGTCCCATTGTGTTGTATTGTCACGTTTTATTAGTATGTTGTGCTTTATAATCGTTAAAAGCTTCCCCTGAAACAACATACCACTTTCCTGATAGCACGTTATCGTTGATACCACCTTTTACCGTCAATGATAGCTTTCTATCAAAACACTCGTTCTGTATGTCAACATGTTTCTGAGTATTTGCTGTGCCGAGAACTTGAAAATTTAGTGAAAACCTTCGTCATAAATATAAAATAAACTCTACACTCAAGTATTTTCGTTGCACGAGTGAACAAATAACATTTTTAAGATGCGATGCATGTAAAAGTCAGCCAAAATTTGGACCAAAATGAAAATTTGAAAAAAATTAGATTTGGATACAAAACGACTCACTTGACTCCCGTGAACTCAAAAATGTCCTTGCTTCACGTTAAAACCACGTAAACAGGCCAAAATTCGCATCACTAAATGGTGCACCCTAATTTCCCTATACAAATTAGGCAAAACTTTAAGACCGATTTTCTCATGTACTTCCGAAAAGATCGGAAAACCAAACACCTCAGGTTGAAGCTGAGAATTTTCTCTACAAAACCTGTTTAACTAGCCAATGCAATTTCGACTTTTTTTTCAACTACCGTAATCCCAAACAACAATTATTTTTCAACTACCGTAATCCCTGTGTCGTCATAAACGAAACATTAGGTTTTGCCATAAAAATTAGTTCTGTGTGGATCATCAGAAAACAATTATCTTTATAGTCGATGATGAATTACTGACTGTTCCACGAAAAACGCGCGAAAAACTCTAATTTGGTGTTTTACACTGAATTCCGCTGTCGATGCAGCACTGGCATTCGACGAAATGTTCGTTTCTCCTATTTGGTTTTTGAGCTGTACTGGACCAATTTTTTAAAAGTTAACACCAATTCAAAGAGAAAATTATTTTCTTTCGTTTGCACAAAAAATTTCCTGAAAACAGCCCAAATCACAGAATTGCGAATAAAAACTAATTTAGGGTCGACTGATATTTTTTCATCGACAAGCTAAAGCACGGTAAATCATTAGGATCATCATTATCGAGAATTCACGCACCTTTTTGGAACAGTAATTCATTATCGACTATACTGCAAAACTACTAAAATAGGATTATGTCCAATAAAAGTAATCAGAGGTGGGCCGCTGGGGGGGGGGGGGGTAGGGGGTTTACCCCTAGGCGTGTAGCCTACTCCTCCCCCCTAGACAAAAATTTAGGTTGCCTACCCCATTCCCCCCCCCCCCGACTCGAAATTTTTGAGAAAATCGGCTTCAAAACCTCGATTTTGAAGCTCATTTCTCAAAAAGTTTTGGCTCTGAAATTTTTTTTTCGAACAAACACGTTTTCTGGGTCAATTTTCTTGGTTAAAACCTGTAAAAACCGGTTCATGTAATGTTCATACCTCATAATAAAAGATTTTTTTTAGCAAAAACAAGCAAAAAACGGGTTTTTTTGCGAAAATTTTTCTAACCCCCCTCCTCCTCCGACTTTACTCCCCCCCACTTTTCGGACTGGGCGGATAGGATGGGATTTTCTGTCGAATCATAATTTAGTATTTTTGTAGTAAAAATATTTGTTTTCTGATGATCCGCACCACACGGAACTAATTTTTGATGGCAAAACCTAGTGTTTCGTTAATGACGGCACAGGGATTACGGTAGTTAAAAAAAATTTTGTTTGGGATTACGGTAGTTGAAAAAAAAGTCGAAATTGCATTGGCTAGTTAGACAGGTTTTGTAGAGAAAATTCTCAGCTTCAACCTGAGGTGTTTGGTTTTCCAATCTTTTCGGAAGTACATGAGAAAATCGGTCTTAAAGTTTTGCCTGATTTGTATAGGGAAATTAGGGTGCACCATTTAGTGATGCGAATTTTGGCCTGTTTACGTGGTTTTAACGTGAAGCAAGGACATTTTTGAGTTCACGGGAGTCAAGTGAGTCGTTTTGTATCCAAATCTACTTTTTTTCAAATTTTCATTTTGTCCCAATTTTCATGATGTTTTGGTCGTCGCTTACGTGCATCGCATCTTAAACATATGGGAATGAAAGTATTTAACTTCACTTTTTGTATGATTGTTTTGACAAATGTATATATTTGGGATACCAAAGCTGTACACCCTACCCTGTATGTATTTTTACGCACTTTTTGTTGAGACATCCAACATATCGGAAAATTTAGCAAAGCTATTTGTGTCCTGACTAGAGTAACTCAATCTTGGAGGGAATTCATCCAGCAGAGCTGTAAAAGTCACAAGGAACGGAAATAATTCCGCTTATGGATCATTGTTTATGCGTTAACTTGCCATGCATAGCGAAAAAAAACAAATCGCGCAAAAAGATTATGAACGCAGAACGTAGTAGCGCAAGCAAAAGGTAATGAAAAAACGGTGATGTAAAAACGCACGCGACCGACTCGCCCAGTTTACAGCTGTGTAATGGTGATCTACGTAAAATACATTTGCAGTAGATTTAGCAACATGAACAATGATGATCCCCAAACTATCGTTGGTTGAGTTGAATTAACTTGACTTGCATTGACCAGGATTCGGTGAAATGCATGTTGTCATGTTGCCAAACTATGTGCAAAATCACATTTATGTATACATATATGTATAACATACAGTGATGAAAATTAATTTAATTGGTTAGCGGTTATTCTTGCATGAAATTATGTTTTAGCCATTAAGTTTCATGTACTATACCCGTAATCGTCAAACTGTGATTGGTCGTATAAATAATGACATCGGTAGTTTTGTATCGGCCCCAACCCTGCGTCCGTTTCATGTCATGTTGCGTCAAATTACCGTTTCGTGTATCCGTGATCTCACATTGCGTTAGGCGCTTATTTTGACGCCAGTTGTTTTTAGTTGTACTTAATGTGCTGACAAATCTTCAAGGAAATGTGGATGGTTCTGTGGATTGATTTATGGTTAGATTGATGAATGCGGATGCATACAACAATTTAGGTCATAACAAACGTATGGGATGAATTGGCCGATGCATCTGATCAGTATATAAGTGCATCTGGTTACAACTTGCCATTCTGTATGTTCAAAAGATGGCTACATATTTTAGTTAATTCCTACATAACTGATCAAAGTCAATATTCGACTTGTATTCATTCCTTTATGTCCTTTGTACCTCTGAATGTAGTAATGCAATACTACGGTTTCAATGCATTATAGATCTCCCAATACATCGACCCAATCATGGACGATGTCAAACTGGACTCCCGTCGAGTGGCGTTTTGTGCCACGGTGTTCAGTACCGTAACCACGTTGACTCTGGTGATCACACTGCCCATCTTCTACAGTCACATGCAGGTGTCCAAAACTTACATGATGGGACAGATCGACTTCTGCCGGGTGAGGAGTGTGAGAGGGAGTGAGTGAGTCACTGAGTGAATGATTGAGTGACTGAATTTCCAGTGAGCCGTTCATATATTTTCAGACACACACTCGCCAGATATGGAAGAGCGTTGTGAGCGAGAAGGAGCTGGTCGGACGTCAGTCTCGTCAAGGTTGGGTTTTATGCACTATCATTTGCTAACCCACTAACTCATTCACTAACTCGCAACTCATTCAATGACTCACTCATTCTCTCGCTGACTCTTCATATTCACTCAATTCAGCCTACGGTAATTACGGCGGCGGTAATGGCTTCGGTGGAGGCGGTGGATTCAATTCAGGATTCAATAACGCTTTCGGTGGATTCGGAGGCGGTAATGCTGCTTCTTGTTAGTGATACAGGACAGTATTTATAACATCGACACTATCATTTAAAACAACAACAACAACAACAACAACAACAACAACAACAACAACAACAACAACAACAACAACAACAACAACAACAACAACAACAACAACAACAACAACAACAACAACAACAACAACAACAACAACAATAACAACAACAACTACAACAACAACAACAACAGCAACGACGACAACAACAACAGCAACAACAACAACAACAACAACAACAACAACAACAACAACAACAACAACAACAACAACAACAACAACAACCTTTAACAAAAACCCTGTTTTTTCACAGGTTGTACGTGCTCACAAGGCATGCCTGGTCTGCCCGGACCAGCTGGTACGGCCGGCAAGCCAGGTTCAGCCGGAGACCCTGGAAATCCTGGCAAAGATGGCCGACCCGGTGTTGTGCTGCCCAAACAGGACCCCAGTGAAACTGCTTGTCAGATGGTTGGTGATCATCGGAAACTTGATAATATACAAGATCATAACACTGTTGTTCATGCAACAATTAGTCTGATCCGCATGTCATTTCAGTGCCCACCCGGTCCACCTGGTCCGCCTGGTCTGCCCGGTGCCAAGGGTCAAACTGGTCCCAACGGGTTAGTCGTACCAATTCGTTTAGTACCAGTTAGTTTTTGTCAACATTATAATAATTTCATCCTCTTTTCAGAGAGTTCACCATTATAATATTACAAATCCAATATGTCATCAAAGCTGTGTTATACCTAGCCTTTCTATACATTGCAGTGACCCCGGCATGGACGGTAAAAATGGTGATGGCGGACGTTCAGGCCCGACTGGTCCAGAGGGTATTCGAGGTCCCCAGGGCCTGTCAGGTCTTAAAGGTCCCCAGGGTGTACCTGGTAAAGTGCTTAACGGTGCCCCACCTGGACCCCCAGGCGCTCCTGGATACCCGGGACCTCGTGGACCACCCGGCGCTGCTGGCTATGATGGCAATCCTGGTCCAACTGGCCCGCCCGGATCCAAGGGCCCACAGGGAGATCGGTTAGTTTTTGTATTTGATTGAAGTATTGTGTTGGTTGTTTCTTGTTTTACAAAGTGTGGATGACATGATTGAACTTAGAAATAGTATGAGAATAATTGACACAAATTTAAGTTGTATTTCAGTGGACCCGACGGACCATATGGACTTATCGGACCGGAGGGACCACGAGGCGGTCAAGGATTCCTGGGTTGGTTTCATAATCAGATCATTTCATCCTAAAAGTCGATAGTAATTAATTCTGCGAAAATTCGAGTACGACAAAAATTTTTTTAAACAATTGTATTTCTTGTCAAGGGATCGCTGTTCAATAACGGTTCTCAAAAGATAACTAGATTCTAAATCAAAAGTAACACTTGATGAATGTGAGAAGTTTTATGATATTGGGCATAATGATACACGAACGCTACAAGTGTTTGCTTTTTCTGTTTTATCAACGAAAACAAATCCATACAAGCATTTATTTCGTTGGTAATAAATGTGTATAATTTTCAGGTGGATGCGACCACTGCCCCGGTGGTCCAGCCCTGCCATTCGCTGCCTCCCAGTCAGCACCCCTGCTTAACTCTGCGTCAGGTGGTGGGGGTGGCGGTCAGGGTGGTTACGGTACTGGTGGTCAAGGCAACTACGGAAAGTAGATCGTGTTGCAGTTGCTGTGATAATAACTGTGAAGCTGTAATCTGTATTGTGATTTATTTACTGTATACCGTAACGAAATGATAAAATACATCTTCTATTTTCATTCAAGTACCGCTAACTTTATTAAATGATTATTCATCATGTAATTTTTTATAATATACAGTTTAAATTCAGCCCATAATATCCAAAACAAAAATGAACGATAAATTAACAGAATATCACCAGAAAACGCAAGTTAAAGGCTCGAGACAAGCTGGACACCAGAACAGCTAGTAAATATGTTACAAGCTGGACACAGAAAAAGTTAATAAGTTACAAAAATGATGAAAAAGACAATATAAATCGAAACACAATCACGAAAGTATGGCAATAAATGAAAGCGGTTTACAAGCGATATACAGAAACCCCATGAAGTAGTTTTACCCATGTATACATAAAGTTTTTTACCAGTAAAACACCAGTCATGTCTGGAACAGCAAACCTTTTTGGTCCTATATGACATAAAGAAATGACTGCTGATATTTTTTTTAATTTGAAATAATGACGGGAACATGTGAAATAGCGTTTACTGTGTAGAAACCGAACAAGTGTACTTACAATCGTATAAACAATTGTATAAACAGCACATCACGTATGTATACGAACAATTAACTGGACTCAATCGCCTTTTCAATCACGTCCAAAAGACTGCTGGCACCGATTCGGAACAACGAAGGTTTCATCCAGTCATTACCACAGATCTTCTGTACCAGAGTCAAGTAGGCCAGTGCCTCGGCTGGTGTCTTGATGCCGCCCGCCGGTTTGAAACCAACCTGCAAAACACAATAATTAAAGATTACAAGCAAACGTATATAACTAATTCTGCACGTGAAATAAGCATAGAACTTTGCTCTTATAATCCCTCTCTCTCTTTCAGCCACTCACTCACTTACTCACTTTAGAAAAGTAAAAAGAAGTAAGTTCTGACAATATTTTGCGATACGAGTGTTCACGCCAACGTATGTATAATAAAATCGGATGCGAGCATGAACTAACTCGGATTCCGGTGGCATCGTAAAACTGCCTGATCGCAGTGCACATAACGTATGCAACTGGCAGTGTAGCGTTCACTGTTTCCTTGCCCGTTGACGTCTTGATGAAATCACTACCTACAATGTAATCGTTTATTGTCATCACTCCCTCAAATGCTACAACACAACTTATTCTACCCCCTCCACCCTCCCCAACCCCCTTTACGCTTCACTCAGAGTTCAGACCCTCACTCCCTCCCTCCGTCCCTCCCTCCCTCACTCACTCACTCACTCACTCACTCACTCACTCACTCACTCACTCACTCACTCACTCACTCACTCACTCACTCACTCACTCACTCACTCACTCACTCACTCACTCACTCACTCACTCACTCACTCACTCATTCACTCACGCAGTTGCCATGCCACCAACCGGCCATCATAGCAGCCATGCTAGCTGACCAAATCCGCTGATTGGTCACCAGCTCGCCAGTGGCCAGAATTGTCTTCAGATGAGCCAGATCGCCACAGACATCGCGCATCTGACGAAGTTCGTCGTAAACAACTGAAAACAAGTGAATGACGGACTGATTGACTGACCGGCTGATTGACGGACGGAACAATTGATTTACTGACGGACTGATTTCGACTGACCGACCTATTGACTGGCTGATCGACTGACTAACTGTTAGACTGATCCATTGATTGACTGACTGATCGGGGTTGAAAAACAGCAAACAATACGTTTTTAGAGCATGCGATCTTGATGAGTCCCCCGAAAACAGTGAATACAGTAACAAAGAGTAAGCCAACCAGTCCACTGATCAGTGCATCCAGCAGCCCTATTGATTACGGTATCGATCTCGGTAGCACCATCCTCCACAGCCAATTTTATCTCAAGTAGTCGACTCTCCAGTCGGTACTGACCTGATGGAAAGCCGCCGGCAACTGAAATGCTAAATATTGACTTTTAACGTAATGTTGAACGCAAAAATGAGGTTGAGCGATTACAAAACTATCTAAAACGTATCACACTTGCCATTTAGTAGATGAAAAAGATACATCAACTTCTGAATGGTTCAGTTAGTTATCATGATCAAACGCAGTCAATCACTTTCTAATCGATCGAACGTATACAAAACAGTTTTAAAGGAACATATGCCAACCAGAAGCGAGTGCGATGTTGTTGGCGTGCTCTCCATGTCCGGCCAGTCTGAATCCGGCATCAAGTACCCGAGCCGGGTAGACACACACCGCTGCACAGTGCATGTTCTCAACATTACAGTATACTATTCTGTTTTTTACCATGAAATAAGCGGAAAATAACAGCGAATAAAGAATGCTAAATTCATGTTTCTTCAAAAAATCATATCTGCTTCTTAAGGGAACACGTTTACAGTCTTCCCTGGAATTTAACTGGAGTAGGTTGCTACAAGCATAGCAAGGCAAACTCCAGTAAAGATTCTAAAGGTAGCCTAAAATAGCAAAAAAATCTTGACAATAAAAATAGGTTGAGACGCCAATGCAACCTTGAGATGTCCGTGACTGTCAACGAGTGTTTCCCATGTCTCTGGTCCCAACGGATTAACGGCCCGATCAACGAGCGTGCGCACCCGATCCGGGGTGTCATCGCCCGATAACGTGGTCAGATCGATCATTGCTACCAGGTCTAGCAGAGATGATTTCTGCAATTACACACTTGCATTTTCTGACCGAATCACAGTCATTGCACGTGATAAATATTAGATACGTCGAATTCACCCACGTTTTCCGATAGCCAGTGATAGTTTCTAAACGTATGACACTGGTTGTTGGGAATAAACTGTAGCTCATGGTTCATTGAACCATTCAATCGTTACCAGCAATTTGGACCGCCCACGATAAGCCTTTTCAGATGCCCTCTTAGAATTCCGCTCTGCTTAGATGGTAAGCATACAGTAACCGACCTCCGTAGCGAGTTGTGTGCCAATGTCAGTGCACTCGGCACAGAACCTGTCGATCTCAGCCTGGCTCATGTCGGGCATGGTCAACCACGACTCGTTGAATGGACGACATGCATTTCTGCCTTCGGCACTGATCCGATGTCGATGACTGGATTCGCCCGAACCACCGAAGATCGAAGCCAGCAGACCAAGTACCATGTCTGGATGGAAAACATTACTTTGAAGTATTATTATTTTTATTTCGTAAGTTAGACGAAATGAATAGGGCCCCACCAAATGACTAACAACTCGGCCTCTCTTAGAATTTAGAAAAATATGAGAAAATGAATGTACCATACTACTGTATTGTTTGAGTTGTTTATTCAGATCGAGTCATTAAGTTTTATCCCCTTATTCGAAGAACTCAAAACAGTCATGAATTTTTATGGGCTAAAACAACAAGCTAGTTTTTATTTCATATTTTATTATTGAAATCCTAAGGATACATCGAATACATCAAACACAACCCGTTCTTATCTAACTTCTTGTCCATTTAACAGGGAGCAGATGGGGCTGATAAACAGAATTGGTATTATGATTTTACCAGTAGAGGGTATTAGTAAGTATAGGTATTTACATTGGATTCAAGTTTCCAAGTGAATATTATAACCACAGAAAATACGAAAACCAGCATCCATATATCGGATTCAGTTTCTTTATTGGTCAATGGAATACATGTAATTACGGAGTACATGATGTAATGAACAACCATTGAAAACTTTTGAAAAGTAGTATAGCATGTAGAAAAAAGCTGGATAATACTGTATCTTCACGTAACCCCTATTTTCAGGCACTGCACATATCACACCGGATAATAAATATAAAAAGAAAATGAAATGAGTGATATCAAATTTGAACGGCTCGTCATGATTGGAATACATTTACGTGAGTTACGATAATGAAGATGGGAGTCTGCGGTTAACAAAGTTGGAGACAAACTATAATAACAATCACTGTCAAACAAAAGCAAAACTGTTGAATGAAACATTTTTTGATTAAAAAAATTTGGAGCCAACAAAATCTTTCAGTATGAAAAAGTACGTACTTACGCTTGCTCAAACACTATTAACCCGGAAGATATGAATATGTAAACAACCGTTTGGTACATACAAACAACGTGCATATTTGCACAGAATAAACACAAACCAGGCTCGTTATACGTGCGATAAGTTAACTGGTATTTTACCAGTGATAAAACTAGTCATTCAAATAATATATGATAATTACATTACGCATTAACGACGATTGAGATATCATCTATCGAGAGAGAAGAATTCATTTAACTCAGAAAGTGTTTTAATAACACATTCCGCTTTTTATACATCTTAATTTCAATAAAAAATTCAATAAGCTTTCATCACTCATACACAATTAATTCAAACCTAGACCCCCAATAGTTATCAGTTATCACAGTAGCTTCTAATCAAAACTCGGCACTGAACGGATAATGGGGATGTTTGAGGTCCCGATCCAAAACGAGAATCCTCCATCCACGATCCAAAGCCCCAATCTGTGCCATTTCAGCGTCGGTCAGTTCAAAATCAAAAATGTTGATGTTTTCGGCCAGTCGTTTTTCGGACACGGACTTGGGTATGACGGCAAGACCACGTTGGATCACCCACCGAAGGCAAACTTGCGCCCAGCTCTGAATAAAAACAACATTCGTTATAATACTAAAACATAAACCACATAATTCACACATACATGGTTCTGGGAAACATTACGCTTGAAATAAATGGGTGAATTTGCTTCTAACAAGGAATATATTAAATTTCCCACCTACCTTGTTGTGTTTAGCCGCAATGTCATTGAGCACCTTTTCATCAGCCAATACGGGTTCGCCTTCTTTTCTGAACATGTGGGTTGGATTGGCCAGAGGGCTGTAGGCCACAACCTGAATGCCCTTGCTCTTGGCCCAATCAACCAGCTTGTTCTGTTGCAAGTACGGATGCAGTTCGATCTGCAAACATAAATAACTAAAACAAATATATGTATAACATTGAAAATGATGTTGTTTAAGTAAAATTCAAATTAACAAAAACAAATAACATTATCTAAAACACAATAAACCTGGAGATACGACGGCTTGATCTTTGAATTGTCAATGAGTCTCTGCAGTTGCAACGAGTTGAAGTTGGAAACACCAATGGACTTGATTTTACCCTGGTCAACGGCCTGTTCCATAGCTTTCCATGTGTCCAAGTAGTCCTCGTCAGAGTTCTGCATCACGCCCGCTTCGTCCTTGAAACAATGTCCTACATTAACACTTACAGTACACATGCAGTGTACACCTAAAATAAAAACGTAACTAAAATGTCACGTTCAAATTGAAAATTTCAACAGTTCAAGAATGTTGTAAGTCAAAGCAAAACTACAGTAAGCAAAACATTTAAACGTAAGTCAATCGTCATGTTCGAATTCAAAGTTTCTCAGTTCGCGTCGAGAATCAACCTTCGGAAACATGCCGGAGTTCTCCTTATAACCCTGTGGCCAATGAATGAGCATCTGGTCGATGTATTCGATCTGCAGTTCCTTAAGTACCTGATTGATGGCAAGAGCAGCCTGACCGGTCGAGTGAAACACGTTCCATATTTTGCTCGTTATGTACAGATCTGAGCGAGCTACCTGCATAAATGTAAATGTCATAATGACATTATCACATAAATACATTATTCAATGAATCATGATTTTCTAAGACGAGCATACCTTTCCAGATTTGATGACATCGTTGAACACTTCACCGATCTCAACCTGGTTACCGTAAGCCATGGCACAATCGATGTGCCTGTACCCCAGTTCGATGGCATGACGCACCGCTGTGGCTACCTACATAAATCCCAGCCTTAATGGGTTGAGGTTCTAGGTTACCGCCGATAATCTCAGCTTATCAAAACATAAATTTCAAATGTTGAGCATATTGCAAATTTTGGCTTTTGTTAAGTAAGTTATTCATATATTTTATAACTAAAGAGTTCCTAACCTCCCCAGGTTTGCTTTGCCATGTTCCCAGACCGAAAACGGGCATCTCATGACCGCTGTTCAGCTTGACCTTGGGCACATTAACCATTTTTTATCTGAAAATATTCAATACAATACAAAAAATGTGGACCATTTTTAGATGAGTAGGGAAAATTGACTTTTTCAGCATAAAAAACGGGATAATAAAAAAACAAGTCTCACTAGCGATTAGTCTGTTGAGAAAAAGAAAACCCGTGTTGAAGTTGTATAGGTAAGTTAAGTTGAGTGAATATAAGTTGAGCCATACAGCTGTCACAGTATGTAACATGTGGTCGCACATCCACACTTGCTTGTCGTAAACTCGAGCGAGCAACACGTAATGCACTGATAACCATCAAATAATATTATACCAACATCGTTGCAGTGTTTAGCAATAAACCTTTTACTATCGTATCAGACAAGACGACCATTATGAAACAAAATACTTGGTGGGAAAGGGAAATCACTTAAAAACATTAAGTCCGATACATTAAACGACAAACCGTTGAATCATGAACACACATTGTCAATTACACGTATGTTTTTTATTATCCATGTAGATGTAGCTTTTACAAAGATTCAGTTCAGGTTGACAAGATCTACAAAAATAGTTTTAACAAAAACCACATGAAGCAATACCAGTAAGAAGAGTATACATACACAAACATTTATATTTATAGTATATACAATTTAATATCAAATATTTCAAATCAAAGACAAGTATTTACAATTGTATGTTGATTCATTTGATCTCACACCTGCGATGTGCAAATCAATTAAAACTCGACGTGTTTTCTGTAATGCAACTCGAGTGGTTCATCAGCCTTGTTCCTCCACCGAGTGCGCAGAATGAACTTGAGCGAATGATCTTTGCCCATAAGCTCATCGTTGCAGAAAATGTCAAAGTCCATGAATCTTTCAATGTCAAAATATAGTTTGGCGGCCAGATACTTCTTTATGTGAGTGACAGTGGCATGTTCGGAGACTCGCAGGTACTGACGCACAAGCTGTTTCATGTGGTCAACTGTCAGCAGGTGTAGGTTGACCTGCAATATGAACAGAGGTTTCGATCAAGCAAAACACATCAATCAATAATAGCACAAAAACCTTGCATGACTGACTGGCATGGTGAACCTCTAAACCATACAGTTTCAGTTTATTTCCTGAAATTAGTACACTGGATTTACTGTTCAGACATTGAACAAGCTGACGACGAAAAACGGAAACGTCATCCTGACGAGTCGAACTGTCATACGAAGCGGGCGCCCGCCCAATACATCAAACTTTCCGGAAAAGAACAAAGCTTGAACTACAACAAAAAAAGTTAATGAATCGAGTGACTCACCTGTTCATCCGACTTATGGTAATCAGTATCGTTGTCCGGTTCTTCTTCCTCTACGTCCCGGTTGGCCGATTCTTCGGGCAGTGGTAATGACTCGGATCGAACCGATTCCAGTGACAGTCCACGTCTTCGACAGAACTTCTCTCTGCGCTCTCGTTCTCTACGTTGCATGTTTGGGACGAGCTTGTAGACCAGGTCCTGAAACAAAATCAGTTAAGTTAAGTTGAGATGGTTGATCAGAAGCCGGTCAGCCGGTTGATCGGAATCTACGGTCTAGTGCCTATGCCTACAAATCTAACCAGAAAGCT
>OZ038445.1:18063848-18196348 GCA_964036265.1 Daptonema setosum
AATCATACTCAACAATAAATACCGTACCTTACCGTATTTAAAAAAATAAATACGGTATGTTTTTTTACGGTAAGCAAAATACTTTTTTCAAGTAATCATTTTTGGTTGTGAAAACCGATTTAGCAATCCATTTCCAAACATAAAAAACAAGCTGTATCAAAAGCTAGAGAAGGTGATACCAGTAAGACTTGTGAATTGGTTGACGGTAAATGACGATAACTTGAAGAAACTTGTTGAATATGTTTGTTTCAGCCACTCTCATTTGCTTCTAGATGAACAATTTTTTTTAAATCAGTCTCATAAAAAATCAATGCTTCGTATAGTCAGCTTATTACAACTACTTCTCGATTCCCTATGCTTGCCGGTATAATATAACATCCACGTGTCAGTCAGTGTCAAACTTTTATCTCAAATCCACGTCTCATAAGAATGCCCTAAAACCACAATGTAAGCTCCTTATAAAGAAAACACTCAACCAGTAGTTCTTTCGAGTAGTTTGCTGATAGGAGATAGAAAGGAGATTGGGCGGTATGAGGATCCGACACCGGGCAGTTTCCCTGGTTTGGGGACAGGGACGATGCGTGATGTTTGCCTTGTGTGTGGAATGATGCCGGAATCGATGGACATGTTGAAGAGTTCAGTGAGTTTATTGATGGCAGTTTTACCCAGGTATTTGATGTGGATGTTTGCGACGCCGTCTGGGCCGAGTGCTGGCGAGCGATTTAGGTGTTTTATCGCTTTCTTCACATCTTCTGCGTAGATGAGGGGGATACCGTTGGTTGAACACGCCTTGACTTTACGGTCGATGGTGCGTTTGTTGGGGTGAAGTGATGGCGTGCAAAGGTTCGCAAACTGTTGGTTGAAGGCACGGGCAATTTTTGCGCTGTCTGTGATGTTCTTGCCTCCGAAGTTGATGGAGACGTTGGGAGTGACAGTGGTCTTACCAGTGATTGTGCGGAGGAATTTGTAGATGCGGCCAGTGCTGAGTTTGTTGTTGTTGTTGATGAACTCGAACTTCTTCTTGGCTTTGTATTTGACGATCTCGATGCGGATGTTTTCGGTTTGGGTGGCAATGTCTTCAGTCCCTGTGGTCTGGCTGGATCCATCTCTTTCTTTTATCATCTTACGGATATAGGATGGCAGGGCAGGGGTTTGCTTTCTGTGTGTGCCTGTCGGGATGTACTTGCTGCTTGCTTTGACGATTATTTTGCGGAGGGTACGCTCGTCTAGTCGAATGTTACCGGACCAGACAGAGCGTATGATCTTCTTGTCCACCTCCTCCGCAAAAACAGTCCAGTCTGCCAGTTTGAAGTTCGGGATTGACTTCCTTGTTGTGGCGTTGCCTTCTGGGACTCAGAGGTTGTCGATGTTGATGATGATGGGCTGATGGTCAGAGATGTTTGAGGGGGAGACCTTCCAGCTTGTTGATAGGGCCAGGTCAGGGGTGGTGAAGGTTATGTCTGGTGAACTGCTTCTTGAGTTTGTTTGTGGCGCAATTCTGGTGATGGAGCCGTCATTGATGCATGACAACTCCAGGTCTTCAGCCCATTCTGCCACTTTTTTTGCCTCGACTGTCTTCTTTTATGGTGTCATCCCATAGGGGGCTGTGCGCATTGAAGTCACCGCCGATAATCGTTGGGCGTTTGCTGATGAGGTTTTTGAGGGGGGTCAGGTTTGATGGTTGGGAATTTGGTGGACAGTAGATGTTGATGACGTTTAGGGTGTGATGTTTTAGATGGATGAGGGCTTGCTGATATTCGATGGTTGGGGCAGTTTTTGAAGAGCCCATGGTGTGACGTAGTTCGTCACGTATCGCAATGGCAAGGCCACCACCGCTGTGGTCGCGATCTTGACGGTAGATAGTGTAGCCACGGGGGGAAAAGATGGTGTTCGCTGCTGCTTTGGTCTCTTGGAAAAGAGCCACATCTGCGTTGTGATTTTCAGGAGTGACTCCAGTTCGGGGCCCTTCTTGGTGATGCCGTTGATGTTTAGTTGGATGATGGATAGTGGGCGGTCTTGGTCGGTAGATTTGGCGTTGGCGTTACTGGTTCGACTGCTTTCGAGGCAGGGGCCGCATGTACGCTTTGAGAGATGGTTTCTGGTGCGTTGGTTGGATGGGACTTGGTCGCAGGTGGCATGGACTCACTGGTTACAGGTGTAGCATTGGAATGAGACGTAGCGATAGTCACAGTTTCGTTTGCAGATGGTACACGGCCACATTGGGCCTGGGTTGGATTTGATGCCGGCTCGGAGTAATAGTGCCCGGATGATGTTGCTCGGAGTCCAGTTACGGGCGTATGGACTCCTTCGGAAAAACCCAAGTGTTTCGGGCGTGAGACGTACATAGCTTCGCTTTTTGTATCGCTTGGCCTCCGGCGCGGAGGGCGTCTTCCCGACGTGGACGGGGGTACAGCGAAGACTGCACGTCCAAGGGCTGGCTCTTGAGGAGAGCCCTCGGGTCTCTCCTCGAGAGCCCAGTTGACTAGTGTTAAATTATAGTTAGGGCTCACCTCGAGAGCCTTAACTAGTTTCGGGTTCAGCAGCTGAGACTAGTCTCTCGAGGAGAGCCCTGCTATACTTTAACACTACAGTTGGGCTCTCGAGGAGAGTCCGAGGGCTCTCCTCGAGAGCTCTCCTCGAGAGCCGGCTCTTGGAAGTGCACGGGGCCATCATATGTGCATTTGGCATTTGGTTATTTCTCACAACCAAATGAGTGGGAACTCAAATAATTTTACCTACCCTAAAAACATAAACAAAACAATTAATTAAACACCGTAAATAATACCGTAATTATAACTACGGTAAGTACTCTTCAGTATAACAGGTTATCTATACGCCTTATGTTTTTGAAAATCCGGCGGCGCCGCCGCCGCGCTGCGGTGGTCGGTTCGGGGGAGCCATGCTTGCGTTTATTGTGCGCTATAATATTGTTCAAAGTGTGAATATATAAGGCGAATTCCAACAAGACCAACTGTAAATTGAACGGAATAGTGAACTCTCTCATCCGCCTTATAATTTTTTTGAATTTAGTTCAGTATTGCTTGAATTGAAGTAATTAAATTTCCTATTGCTAATTACAACATCGATAGGTTTCATGACAGACACTAGACATATATCTACTTTCGACCATAATGACTGTAAATTTTGCAGATTTCAATCAAAAACGGACAATTTGCCACCATGTCTTCCAAAGTGAACGTGAGCAACGTCAATATCCTTAACAACCCGGCGCCTTTCAACGCTCCGGTAGAATTCGAAATCACTTTTGAGGTATTCGAGAATCTTCCTGATGGTTGGTTTCAATGTTGTTTGATCATGTTTTTCAGCCCAGCGATTATATGAGTCGGATCGGCAGCAATGCTGGTCAGCAGGTTAGGATAGGTTTTATCTTACAACCATGCTTGACGCTCTCTATATCTGTTGTATTCATTGTATTTTTCAGATCTGGAATGGAAGCTGATCTACGTGGGTTGTGCCGAAGACAAGAACAAAGAACATGATCAGCTGCTCGACTCGATTTTGGTCGGTCCTGTGCCCGAAGGACGACACAAATTTACGTTTTCTGTTAGTTTTTTATACATGATATATAGCACGCATGTATCATATGTATATCCTAAAAAAAGTGACTATGTGAGTAGATCAAGTGAGGATAGTGACTATTTGCGTGAAGAGTGAGTGCTTTATCGAAAACTATTGTAGTAAATAAGTGAGTGAGTGAATAGGTATAGGTAGTAAGTAGGAGAGTGTGAGTGTGTAACGAGAGGCTAATTCTTGCACATCAGCACAAGTGAGTGAACGAGTGCATTTCCAAGCAATGATCTATACGATTGAATGTTTTTCATCAGCGCGCGAGTTTGTAATCTGCAGGCTGAAGGATTACGTCGGTTTATGTTACAGTTACAGTACAGCAGTGATAACGATTCGAGCATATGGTTTACTCACTGAGAAGCAAAGGCATATGTACAAGTATTTATTTCAGGCCGATGCTCCCGACCCGAGCAAGATTCCGACAGAAGAGTTGGTTGGTGTGACAGTTGTGCTTCTGACATGCGGTTACAAGGGTCATGACTTCATCAACATTGGGTTCTATGTGGTAATCGAGTACGAGGATCCTGAGTTGGCCGAAAATCCACCGGAAACTCCTGTTCTTGAAAAGGTATGATCTTTTTTTAATGATTGTTTTATGACTTTATAATGTAAGCTTAGCTTGCTTTTCAGCTACGTCGTCGCATCATTACGTCGGACCCGCGTGTCACCCGATTCACCATCAAATGGGATGACAGTCCTGTCGAGGCCGAACAGAGTACCAGTGCACAACAGGTTTAACTTTTCATTGTGCTCAATTTTGGTTCCCAACGAAACATGCTGAAGGTCATCCTGAATTTTGGTCGTTTTTGTGGACCATGCCCGCCATATTGAATATTTGTCAGAAGTTATTGCACGAATTCGCTCACCCACTCGCCTTCTCCCATTCGCTTACACATCAACTCAATCAATCTTTCGAACATTATTAGTTAGATTCTCACATCTTTTCATGTTTCAAAATGATATGGTTTCAGGATGGTTGTTCGGCGAGTACGTCCGCAGATGCGGCCTCATCGTCCAGTGCTGCCGATTCGGCAAACCCGAGCAAACAGGCCCCGCTCAATGATGTGACCAACGCAAACAAATCGACTGAGTCCGCAGCTAGCGAACCCAACAAATCAAACGAACAACGAGCAAATGGTGCTGAACCGATGGATGCCACCAATGAAACAGAGAACACGAATGCCGTTGCTCAGTGATTTGTTGTACTATTGGTTGTGTTTTGAATGTATCCCATCAGCAGTAGCAGGTCCATTTGTTTTTTCAATGACTGCCTAAAACGCATTTGTTTTTATTGTGTATTTTAACTCGGTATAGTATACCAAAGGTCTATGCCATGAAAAGTTGAATCATATCATGCGATGAGTGCACCTAAGAAATATGACAAATCTGCTAAGAAGACATTGATTTGTGGAAATGAGGAATGGAACATCTGCCAATTGAAATGTTCAATGAAATGTATGTGATTATTGTTAATAAAGTTTATTTGATAACACTCACATGATGATTCAACTTACTTTATTTCCTGCAACTTTGCGGCTCAGGAAAGATCTCAGTGATTCCACATTGCTAACAACTTTTTACATTGTTTCGCGTCTGGTTGATTTTTACTGACGTTGATTTCGTCGATTTCACTTTCATTTCGATTATCATACCGGTTGTTTGCACCTTTGTATTATTAATTGTTTCACTGCGTTATTTTTCAGCATTACCTACCTTCGTTTGATTCAGTCCGTTTCTTTGATATAATATGTAATTTTCGGCATGTTGTTGATGCATGATTGCCTCATTGATTGAGTTATGCCTTTTATTTGCAAGTATTACTGCACACATTATCATGTATCACGGTCACACTACCCGCTAGCGGATGACAAGTATTTTCAACAAAGATAACAGATAGAATGACCGTGTCTTATGTTATTGAACACGTGCTTTTTTCTCAAAGTTAAAACCATTTACTGTCATCTGCTACCGCTTCCTTTTCATCCCAGTCCATTTGTGCTGCGTTTCATTCTGATAAGTTTATCGATTAAGCTCGAACTTTCAATAAATTTAAACAGAAAATATATGGTTGTTGCTGTTAAAGGTTTCTTGGTTGACCACAACAGCTCGGTTTTTACACCGAAACACACTATCAGTCGTTATCAGTGATGTTTTAAGGGCAATTTCTAGACTTCAGCCCATGCTTTATTTCTATTTCTTCTACAAGTTTTTTTGTATCTGTGACAAACTTCCAGGATAACTTAAATTTTCCTGTTCAGTTCATATTCCGCGATCATGTCGAGATTTGACGGCAAAGTTGCACTCATCACAGGTAAAATCATACAAAACTCAATTCAGTCACTTTTAAGTTAACATCTGTCCAGAGTTTTTTCATAAAACGGTGAGAATTTTTATATAAATTTCTTGAACCTGGATGATTGCTAGGTGCTGGATCGGGCATCGGACGAGCCACAGCCGAACTGTTTGCGTCGCGGGGCGCCCTGCTCTCCATATCAGACCTCAACGAAACAACACTTGAAGAAACCAAAGTGCTCTGTGCCAAGTACACCAATCAGACGGTCAGTAAAAAGTACTCTAAGCAGCTCATTCCATGTTATGCATTGATTTGGTAGTTTGAAATGCTTTTATATAACTTGTAAATATGACTATGAGAAATGCATTCATGAAACTTGTAAATCCGTAAAATGCAATTATAAAACATGTAAATCCCAGGCATGCATTTAATATGTTATGTTTGCAGTTGACCACAGTATGCAACGTTACGTCACGCAGTCAGCTGCAGAACCTGGTTGACCGAACCATCGCTAAGTTCAACCGGATTGACATTTTGGTGTGTTTCCGTCCCATCAATTATTTTTTAAACGCCGTAACTTGTTTCTGAGCGTTCAGACATTCATCGGAATGTTTCTGGACACTGATGTGAAATACCTCATTGGCTCATTGTATATGTGACCATTTTCTACGCTAGTCGATGTAGGATGTGTATGGCTAAACTGAAATGATTCGAGGTAACTCAAAAAATTTGTAAGTTAAGGTATCGCATAATTATAACTTGTGCCTTTGACTCACAATCAACTGTGAAGTTTCGTATCGCTCAATTATCTTTTTTACACTTGAACTAGAATGTGTTTGGTTTGTTTCGACTGCGTTGAAACCCAGCCGTTAACTTAATCCAGCACATCCTTACAACATACGTACGTACCGGTACGTAAAATGTGTATGCCTTTTGCCTTGAATAGTAGCAAAGCAACAGCTGATTTGTGTACGTGCCAGCATAACTAATATTTCCGCGGCCGAATTTATGTCGTGTTTGTTACATTTCGTTCCTCACTAAATTAAACAAGAAAATTTTGTTTTAACATTAGTAAAGGTTCAACACCGTGAGAGTAAGTTCAGTGATTAATCATTAGTCGACTGATACGGGTGATGTTCGATGTCGTATTTGGATGTTACACTTACTCAAATGAGCCAGTGAGGCAAGCAGAGTGTCTGTTACACCCTCGCTCTATGGTCTCAGGGTGAAACACACTCAGTAACTAATGCATCTGACTGGTGTAGTCTTCTTCGGGGATCGGTCAACTGCCGCCACTGCCAACTGCCGCCACAATTATCAAGACAACTGCCGCCACTTTTTTTGAAATTTTCCGGCTGCAGTTGACTCACCTTAAAGTGGCGTCAGTTGTCGTATGTCAACTGCAGCCACAAAATTCTGAAATTTTCTGGCTGCAGTTGTCTCGCAAAAAGTGGCTTCAGTTTCCATAGGACAACTGACGCCAAGTTTCGAAAGAATCCAACCAAGGAATAAAAGAATAATAATTCATGTAATCAATGAAGAATGATCCATGCAATCAATGATAAGTTCGCAGACGAGTTCCTTCAAAGGTTTACCATTCTCTTTGAAATATTACTGTTCGTTAACCCCGATAATCTATCGTAAGGCTGGTTTGTCCGAGCAGAGCAAGGACAAGCCCGTTAGCACCGCGCGGAGCGCGGAGGTTGGATCTGTTCGAAACTTGGCGTCAGTTGTCCTATGGAAACTGACGTCATTTTCAGCGAGACAACTGCAGCCGAAAAATTCCACAATTTAGTGGCTGCAGTTGACATACGACAACTGACGCCACTTTTGAGTGAGTCAACTGCAGCCACAAATTTCTGGAATTATTGGCGGCAGTTGACTCGAAAATAGTGGCGGCAGTTGGCAGTGGCGGCAGTTGACACACAATCGTCTTCTTCAACGTTTCTGTCTTCAAATGCTTTTGTGTGAATGGTATTATTATGGCACAAATGTTTTATGGTTTAGGCCTTAAGGGCTGTAACTAAAAACTAGAAACTATCTTGTTTCATTTTGTAACCTAATTTCAGTATTACTAGTTTTTATTAAGTTTATCTGTTCTTATTTCTTCAGTTGCCAATTGCCGGTGTGGGTGCCTTCCCTGACAACGCATACAGCGACATCAAACATTTTGACTTCGTGATCAATGTCAACCTTCGCAGGTTGGTGATAATGCAAGTAACATGAGTATTGTTGTGCATGTCTTAACTCTTAGCCGAGTGAATTCATGTGTCAATTAACACTCAATTGGCTATTGATATTTATAAGGTAGTGTCATTCATGGTGTTCATTACATTTCAACATGATTTATTTACTAAACCTAAACGTGTTATGTCATCTGGAATGAATCTGGTACTTGTAACCGGAATCTCGCTGGCACCAAGTGTTTTATGTGACTTAGTCGAGACGGGCGGTAACTCGATACAACGCCATTTTCTTTACAAATGTTGTTTTCTGCACCACGAAGGAGATATTTCTAGGGTTTCCTCTAATCCCGATGGATCACGTTTTCACTGCTGATGTTGAAAAACAGAGTTTTCACGTGTACATATGAAATTGGAGATCTCTGAATGAGATTTAAACGCACAGTTTAACAGAAAATCTACTTAGACTATTGTGAGTACGTACACTTGAAATTGAAGACCTGAATGAGATTTCATTGCATAGTTCAACTTCAACACAAAATCAACGTATTAGGCAATGTCTCAACTTCTGCAACTCTGTTGTGATATGTGAATATTTCAGTGTAATCGAACTGATCCAGATGTGTGTGCCGCACCTGGAAAAGACAGCCGGCAACATAGTTAATGTTGGCAGCATATCCGGAGTGAAAGAGGTTAGGTGAGCAAATATGAATTGTTTGCTTATATACTTTGAAATCAGTTGTTACAGGTGACGATCTAGTTTTTTTTCATTGAAAACAGGTGTATATAAATACTGTTGTTCATCAGTAAGTAAGTTCAGTAACAAATGGCAATCTTTGATACTTTTAAGAATAAGTTAAATGTTGTTAATCAATCTTGACTTGAAGTTTGAAAAACTCCTTTCATCGACGAAGTTTTTTAGCCGAAGACGGCTCTTTATTTTATTTAGCGTTACGTTACTTTGTTACATCTTCCTTCTGCTTTTTTACGAAATGATTGCACATTCAGTTATTTATTGTGGTATTAGTGCTAACTGGTATTCATATGTTACGTTTCAGTTCACAGATGCGTGTTTCTACGGCATCTCCAAGGCGGGCATCAATCACATGACCCGAACATTCGCCGCTTCATACGCCAAGAAGAAGATCAGAGTCAATGTTGTCAAGTTGGTCATATTTGGCTCATATAGTAGGGTCAGGCTCATATTCTCATGTGTCAGTTAAATGCGGCCAGTAAGTAGAATCAGCAAATTGATTCGTGGATTCGTGAATAATACAGCTTAACTGGCATGTTTCAGTATAAGTCATAGTTAAAGTTATGTTACTTTATCTGAATGACGTGGCGTCACTTTAAGATGCAGCATTGAAAAAATTTGTTGTGTTTTCGATGGTTATTTTTTGCGATAATGTTATAATACTGATTGCAGCCCCGGCATAGTACGGACCAACATAATTGGCAACGCGGCAACCCATTCATTACCTGGCAGCCCGGCACTGCCCGACTCATTCGCCGATAAACAAGGCTTGGACTTTTGGGTCAGTGTTATGTTCTTGTTGTAAGGCACTTGACACTTGGCTGAGAAGATTAACTATGTATGTACATATATCACTGTATTTGTATTATAAATAATTGCAGAATTCTTTCACATTAGTTGTCGTTGGTACAAGTTTCCTCTCAAAAAATGTTCAATGGCGCATTCAATATTTAGTATTGAAAATACGTTACTACATTGTTAAACATTGCATGAGGAGACTCAAACCCAACCTAAGTAATCATATATAATTTGATCTTCAGTTTGACGAAGAGGCACCAAAGATGAACTTGATGGGTCGGGTGGCAGAGGCCAGGGAGGTGGCGGCAGCGATTGCCTATCTGGCCAGTGATGAGGCGTCGTTCATAACGGGTGAACGGTTGTTGATTGACGGAGGCAACACTCTCATCGGGTCAACTCACTTGCGACGGGCCCTGCAGGCTAAAATGTGATCACATTTTGTACTTTTGGTTGTGAAATTCTACTTTACACCCATATTCTTGGGTGCTGAGTGTTGACATTTCTGTTGATATTACTGTACATTTTTGTTTCTGATTGTGATTGGCAGTGAAATATCTGAGTATGCTTGATTCTTGCTGATTCTTCTCCGTTTTGTGCAGAGTCGCTGTGGAAAATACAGTAGTGAACACAAAATTTTTTTTCATTCCGGACGGTTATAGCAGAAACGTTTTCGAAATCCCTGCTCTCCCCTTTCTGTGAAGTTACCTCTTCTTTCTGAGATTCCGATTTCAGCTCGTTCGCTGTATAACCTCAAACTGCGTGTTGTTAGTCGCCATTCAATGCTAGTCAAAACACGTCCGTTTTAATCCCTGGTTCCATTGCCGCGCCCTATATAATCAGTAAAGTGCATGTTATGTCCTAACAATGACATCGACATTGACAATAACCGCTGGTAACAGTTGAGCGTGCAACCAATTACCCAACACGAAATTAATGCTCGTTCACGCAGTTTTTACTCAAACGATCCATCGATATTTTTCATGTTGTTGCGTTTTTAGCGCATGGAATGTGAGTGAGGAGCTGCCCCGATTGCTGTTGTTTCAAATAAGATGGGGTTTTCATGATATGCATTAGGATATTGTTTGTACAATGTTTCCTTGATGTGTATTCTAAGTCATTGCCTCTCTGTGAATAAATTTCTCGTTTATTCATCTTTCCGAAATATTTATATGTGTGTGGAAGTCAATTGACTTACAGCACTTTTAGTTTTATGTTCACATAGTTGTTTGATTTGACGGCTGTGTTTCGTTGGAAGAGACATAAAACATGTGTTATTTAACATTTGTTGCCATGTTCAGTATCCAACTGCAAAAACAACGCAGCGCGTCACAAAACGTTCACTTTCCATATTTTGCAGTATTCTGATAAAACTGGGCTTTTCATGATGGCACTCTATTTTTCCCAAAGCGTGTCCAATATCCTTTCAAGCCGATGCTATGTAGTCGTTGTTATTTGCCCAGATCACAAGATGTTTGATCGAGCGGCAGCGTTTTTGTGCGTTTGGGTTTGTCAGTTTGAGTACATGATAACACGCACTGACGCTTGAAGTGGGCCGCGTCACAGTCAGTCATTCAAAACGTTTAGTCAGTCAGTCTATCACTGCTAACAGTCTGTCGTTCAAATTGTTCAGTCAAACAGTCACTGCTAACAGTCAGTCATTCAAACCGTTTAGTCAATCAGTCGGTCAGTCAGTCACTGCTAACAGCCAGTCAGTCAGTCATGTTATCTCACTGACTGATGCCGCTTCATTCGGATGGTTATCGCGTTCTTCGAAAACTGTCGACATATGAAATAACGTTATATAGTGTACTGAATGGACAGCCAGTCGGTGCGATTAGTCATCTTGTGTTGCCGCTGTTTACAGTAGTGATTTCTTGCTTATTATTATGCAATGTTGACTAAATAAATTGTAATTCTTGGTTGCAAAATACGAGGTTTCCATTATGAGATTCTGAGTCATGGTTATGTATTTGCAGTTGAATTCATCAAATTCTTGTTTCAAAACGGCTGTATGCGTAGATCACAACATCGTGTTTTAGCTCAGACCCGCCCACCGTGTTCACTTTGATTAACTTTATAATTTATCATACATATGCATGTTCATGCGTGAGTCATTCCTACACTGAAGATATGCAGTTGTAAATAGAAACGAGCTCTATTCGATAGTACAGTGTTGTGCTGGTAACCACATCTAATCCAATCATTCGAACACAACACCATTAGCAACCATACCAACATTATAGTTAACCACATACCGACAACCGGTCACCACTTCCAAACCAGTCCGAATATCTGATAAATCTACTTGGTCAAACTTATGTTGATAATGCTCTAAGTGGCACAATCCATTGTCACCCTCAGCTGTCTTTTTTCTGATTGAATTGTCCTGTTCATTATGAATCGCACTTTGGTGGCAACTAGTAAAACAAACTTTGACTAATGCGAATTATCGTATAAATAGCAACGGCACGGTGACTGACTGTATCTTTAGACGTTCCTATTCGATTGTAGTTTAGTTGGTTGAGTAATTGTGTATGTAGTAGTTGATGGTGATCAATGACCGTTGACCGGTGAGTGCTGTTTACTCGATTGATTAGTGCGATCCACTAGCGGACGAGAAGGGCAGAGAAAACTTTGAATCCTCTTCGTTGGCGGTTTCAAAAACTGGAATTTGTTCCAAAATGTGTAGATAAAATGGTCTGAAACTGCCGACTCTTCTCTCTTTGGAGAATTTCGGCTCCTTTTAGAGGATTTGCGCGTCCGCCAGTGGTGTGATCCTATGAAATGCACGATTGTGATGTCGGGCAGGTGTATTTATGAGACATCATCCTTTGCCAACAATCACTACTCAATCACATTCATTCAAAATTGCTAACTACATACAAAATATAAATTATCTGTGTCTGTTTTAACCTTCGGCTTCTTTCTTGTATGTTCTTCCCACTATAAAAACGAGAAGTCATAGGATTAGTGTTTTGGCGCGTCGCACATTCGAAAACGATGTGTTTGCTATGGCGACTCGTGAGTCAGTCATACCTACTGCATAGATGTATGTAGTCGTTACAGTTCATACCTGTTTTTTTTTATCGCAGAGTACATACGTACATGTTTTATGTGCGTTCCCGGCAACCCTCGTCCGACAATGCGATTGTTTTTTTGGCGCCGCGGTTTTGAAATTAGCGTGGATGGTTACGCGTGGTTGTGGAATGGCGGTCATCGATGTCGTTGATAAAGAGGGTTTACGTTGATAAAGAGGTTACATGTTGATACTCTGAGATCTGATGAAGTGTCACTAGCGGACGAGGAAATATTGGAATTATCATCTCTTTGGCAGTTTCAAAAAGTTCCTTAAGGTGTCAATAGAATATAAAAAATGGCCTCTAAACTGCTCATTCTCCTACCTTCATTGAAGAATTTCCTCTCTCTTACGAGGATTGATCCGTCAGTATGGCATGATACATATTTAGTGGTAGAGCAACATTTATTGCTTTTGTATGGTTCTACGTTGATGCATCTGTTGGTGCCTTATCAAAAACTAAATGTATGTTGATGATAAGGTTCTATTTTTTCAAGCCACAACAGCGATTCCGATACGTTGCCGGGAGTTATTATTCTCCGATTCTCATCAAGTGTTAGATTATATCGAGTATCGACCAAAATTTTATTATCTGATGATACATAGGTATTACTGTATGTAGGTACATAGGTACATATACTTGTATGAAAGAAATCGTGCTTGAAATAAGCTGGTTTGCATCTGAAAACGTGAGTTTTTGATTCGAAAAGTAATGCAATCAGTTCGGTTGTAAATGATTGAATACGTGGGAAATTGCACGTTGAATAATTTGTACCTATTTAGAACACTGGAGAGCGTGATTTTGATGCATTCTGCTCTGATTGCACGAGTATTGAATGAAAACGAAATGTTGACGGCCTCGGATGGAATTAATGTGCGCGCAGTGCATAGCCAAATTGCTTGCATTATATTACTTGTGTTATTTAGTTTACATGCATTGCGCTTACTTGAACAAGGTAAGATATAAATATAATATCTAACAGTGTATCCGAAATCTGCTGTAAACAGATGCCTGTGATGTAATAAACTCTAAAGAAAATAAGCAAATTTTTTCGTAAAAAAATATCGGTCTACGAATAATGTGCTTACTTCTGTGAAATATTCCATCCGTCCGCCACTTACCTGCATCAGTAGAATATTAGTGAATAAGAATCAAGTTTGCTCGCGTGCAACACATCACACCGTACATATATTCACCTAATTTCTGTTATATTTACGTCGGTGGTATATTTGTTTTTATTAACAAAATATGAAACTATGCAAATGAACCGAAATAGCAAAGCGTTCTAAATTTATGTTTCTTACTTTTTATAGAGCACCGTGGAAGAATTTGACATACACACATTTTGGTGTTCTTTCTATTTACTTGTGTATTGTATAGAGTTATTAGGCATTATCGCACTAGAAATTGGACCATGCCAGAAAAGTGCACTTATTTATTGTACACCGAACATTTCTGTAACGATTCCTTATCACGATTGTAGTATGTAAAATTTTTTTAGCATGTTTGTAGCATTGTTTGCCACAGTTATCTTTCACAAATGTGTAGTACTTTTTAAGTGTCATTGTTGTGTAAAATATTCGTATGTGTGGTGGTACAGTATTTTCTATCGTACATATCGAATCTGTGTATGTTTTCTATGTATTTTATTTTCTTGTTTCTGTCTTGTTATTAATGTTTTGTTATACTTCACTAGTGATTTGTTGGCTCCATGCGCCGTTGATTCAGCCGTACGTCGGGTAATCACTTATAAAAGAATTCTATTATCTGGTGCTGCTTGTGTTATTATTGTTCGCAACGTTATGCGTTTGTTCAGGTGCCTTCACCCATTTAATTTATATCACCGTATTATTTGTTTTCCATTGAGCCAAACTGTGATTTTCCCCGCCGGAGATTTCCGTTCACTTATATCACCTTTCCACAAGTTTTTAGATTGATTATAATGTTCATACTTGTCTGAAGTCGACGGAAGTAAACACTAAAGTGCTACATGCCACTGTGGTTTTATTATTATCAACTGCATAATTCACAATTATGGGACTTTCAGTAATACTGCCACTAAGACTATTTCAAAGAAATTCATGCATTTCCAGTTTCGTTTCTTACCGGTACTTGAACTTCGATATTAATATTACTTTTAATCATCTGAAATTGTACCAATTCCAAACTTTGCGTAGTTGATGTTACAAAAGCAAAGAAACACCTAAGTAGTGGCAGTGTTTACTGAATGGCCTTTAATATATGCCACCGTAGTCGTTTTATAATCGACGGCACGCTTGCTCGTGCTTTACCTACATCGATATATTACAGTAATTGATCTATTCAGATATTATTTCCAACCAAATCATGGTTTACGGTAGGTCCAGAATGACGGCCGAATCGTCGGTGGATGAGAGTCCGCATCCGGCCGACTACGTGCCCAACATCGAACAGGTAATGGACGCGTGCAGAAGGCGACTGTCCAGGGACGCCGGCTTCGAATGCTACGCTTTTAATGTTGGTCTCTTTCTTTACTTCTATAACTTTTTATCTGTTTTTTTTTTCTCTTTAGTCAAAGACACTTGTTCGCTTTAGCAGTTTATCATTCTGGATCTTATTGCAGAGGATACCCTGATTTCTGAAGTTTTTAGCGCTAGTATTTCCATCTTTCGCTTGAATACCAGGGAGCTTTTTAGTATAATAAGAGGTAGATATTGCAGCTTGACTGGTACAACGAAGTTGTGTCGCACGTGTTCAAACTGGACAAGCAATATGCCCATAACTCGTTGGCTATCGTTGTGCTCAACACACCCCGCATGTTTCAAGCATCATTCAAACCCTGGCTCATCAAACAACTGGGCTCGCAGGGCGATGGATATGCCGATCGATATAGCGATCCCTTAGACCAATACTGCAAATACACGATGAAGAACGTTAAAGATGTTGGTTTGAAACTGTATATTTTATATATTTTTAATCAACCTGATTGGGCAAATATTAAAATAATGGTAATCATATTCAGTAAGTTGTAGATTGTTAGATTGTTCTAATTGGTAAACAATTAAATGTAAGGTTATTATTACAGAGTGTACTCAAAACGTTTCCGGGTCTGCACAAGTTCGATGTGGTTCACGACTTTGAGATTCTGCCGAGTCGACGACCGAAGATTCTGTTGCCGACCTGTGGTCATGTGGCGGGTTGTTGCTATTATTACCAACCTGTGCATGTGGACTATAAAGTCATTAAGGACTCACCCGATTGCGTTAGTTACACAAATACTCATTTGTCATTGTCAAAGAATGAGTGATTAAGTGAGTCACTGAATGAGCGATTCAGTGAGTGAGTGACTGAACGATCGGCTCACTGACTTACTCAGTCACTCTGTGAAAGACTGGCTGAACTATTAGTTAATGGAATGGCAGTACAAAATATTTGTTGTTGACGTTGCTGACCCGACTTTTAATCTTCTATGCATGCTAACTTGGTTATCATACTCTCAATGTATTTGTGAACCTACTAAACAAAAGAGTGAATGTTGTCTTGAATGAATGTATTGAATTAACTAACACACGGTCATTTGGCCGGTTGCTGTTGAGACTTCATAATCCTTCCTGAGCCAATGCCATCGCAGGTAGATAAGGCAGTTCCTGATATTGTTAGTCAATATTTGACTGATTAACGGGTTTTGTTGTTGATAGACATAGAGGAATTCGGTATTAAGTTTCTGGCGGGCTCAGCTTACTTACATCATCATAGCAATGTTTCACTCAATCTGAAGCACGATTACTTTCAAATCAAAATCATCGCAAAAATTTGGGACAGCGTTTATGTATGTGCAGTGCAAATTTCTATAATTTTCAGATTGATGTCTCGTGTAATAAACCAGACTAAACAACAATTTCAACTTTCAGTCATCATACATGGGTTTGTCCATCCACCCCGTATTCGGTGGGTGGTTCGCCTACCGGGCCGTCTTCATTGTGCCCGACGTCGAAGCATCGTCACTCGAAAAGTCGGAACCTGAAAAGTTGCTGCCCAACGATCAGATCTTTTATGCACTCACCCTGTTCAATGCCCATTGGAAAGACGGACGTTATAGGAGTGTCACCAAGGTTTGTAGAAACACTACCATACCACAAAAGTGGGTTGAATAGGTGAATATTCTACAGTTTGTGATTGGACGTGGAGGAACGGCTGACTACCGATCAGTCAAGTTAATTCTGAACGTTGAATGTTACCGTAATTAAATGGAATGAAGATTGAATTCACATCTCATAGCTGAGTGAGTGAGTGAGTCAGTGAATGAGTGAGTGAGTGTGTAAGTGAGTTAGTGATCACCCGGATGCCCGCGATGGAGCTGCTGGCAATGTCCGTTCGTTAGATATCTTAATTGTGCGCGAATGTGCGATTTATTGATGAATATGATGTATATTCAGCCGAACTGCAAATACGATGACGAACAGATCGCATACTTCAACATGCCACCCGAAGAGCGATGGGCCCTCATCGATGAGTGGCTGGCTGAGGCTGAAAAAAGCCGGTAATCATGTTGATGTGCCGAGATATCAGTGTTGCAAACTAAAGATCCTCATGATTTTTGTTTCCATGGAAAAATCATTGGTTGTCGTTTTCTTTTGGAACAGTATTTTTCTCTACAAATAAGTATGAGAGTGTAACAGCAAATTTCCAAACTGAATTATCGTCATGGTTTATGCCACTGTTTTCTCTATTCTTGTGCATAATCATCTCATCGTTTTATGTAATTAACGTCTAAATAGTTTCTATTGGTGATTTTGAGTGCACCTACATACTATGTCAACTCATACCACTACTACACTGCAACCCGCTCAACTTGAATGATAATGTGCGGATAATTGTCAATTATATGTACAATAGCATTTTTGTGCTCGCCACTTTTTCGTTATGCTTGTTATCTATGTGGTGATCGTTTCGATGTAATACAGCTCATAACGGTTAACATATACGTAAACGTAAGCAAAGTTTATTCCTACTTACTACTGTTCACAATCAAATCCGACTGACTAAGTCTGCGTGACATTGTTGAACCGTTGGGCTCATTTTTCAAGATGCTTCTGCTTGCTTCGCACCACTCAACACCCATATTGGGTACAAATGCCATTCTCTATTTATTATATACCAGTACTGTGCTGATGTGGTGACACAATCAGTGGTCTCATCGTTCTCCGGTTCCAGCTAACTTTCAAACACGTATTATTTGCACTTTTATAATGTATTTCTATCATACTGTGATTTCATGAGCATTGTTCGTTTGTCTTTTGTCAGTAAAAAGAGCTATAAAATCAAAGTGTATGCAATGCTATAAAAATCGGATGTTGCAAATGTAAATTTGGTCATTGGCAATAGATCGAGCAAATCCAAATGTAGACACGGGTTCACTACGGGTCACCATTCTTCCTCTTTGGTGTTTTCAAAAAGTAGATTTTGTTGTCTAAGGTGTAGGTAAAATGGCTTGAAAACTACCGATCCCCCTCCTTTTCAATTTTCACGTTGTTATGGTTCGTTGTTATAAGGATATTGAAAATATGCATGGGAAGAGTTTTAACAGAAGAGGACAAATAAAAACAGTAGTAAATTTTCATTATTTTAACTATTTTAATCGGTTAAACATTTACTCAGTTACTCAGTCACTCACTCAATCACTTCCTCACCCACTATTCATTCCCTCACTTAGTCACTTACTCAGTCACTCACTCAATAACTCAATACCCTCGTTAAGTCAGTCACTCACACACTCACTCACTCACTCCATCACTCTCTATTCATTCACTCTTTCAATCAGTCGCTATCTATTCACTCACTAGGAAGCAAAAAGGAGCATGAGATTTATATTTCATTATTAAGACTTTTCTTAGTTCTTGATGGTTTTTGTATGGCACCCTATCACAATACATGGTTTCTCCGTCAAAACACATGTGAAATCGTAAGAATTTTAGATGTATATAAAATGTTTCTTCTTGTCTACTTATATCCTTAGTTCAGTTGTGGCCTTTGTATTTGTTTCCATTCGAAATTCACTTTTTGGCACCCTATGACATTTAATGGCACCCTAAGACAATTGCACTTTTTGTACGTTAACATACACTGAATTGCAAGATATTATGATTTTACTATACATTTTAACTTTATACATCTATATCCCGAGGTTATTTGAAAGCAGTTCGGTTTTTTTCCTTTGAAATACACCTTTTTGATTTTTTGTACGGCACCCTAAGACAATTGCACTTTTTAGTACGTTAACATACACCAAATTGCAAGATATTATGATTTTACTATACATTTTAACTTTATATACATCTATATCCCGAGGGTATTTGAATGTAGTTCGGTTTTTTCACTTTGAAATACACCGTTTTGATTTTTTGTATGGCACCCTAAGACAGGTCATTTTTGTATGGCACCCAAAGACAATTGAACTTTTTTGTACGTTAACATACACTAAATTGCAAGATATTGTGATTTTACTATACATTTTAACATTATACATCTATATCCCGAGGTTATTTGAAAGCAGTTAGGTTTTTTTCCTTTGAAACACACTTTTTAAATTTTTGTATGGCACCCTAAGACAATTGCACTTTTTAGTACGTTAACATACACCAAATTGCAAGATATTATGATTTTACTATACATTTTAACTTTATACATCTATATCCCGAGGTTATTTGGATGCAGTTCAGTTTTTTCCCTTTGAAATACACCGTTTTGATTTTTTGTATGGCACCCTAAGACAGGTCATTTTTGTATGGCACCCTAAGACAACATCCTTTTCACTCAACACCGTTGTTATATATGAAAGCTTCTTTTTCCGTTATATAAGAAAAATTTACAAGGCCATTTCACATAACGGCTGCTCAATCCCTGTCTGTCTCTATCCGGTTGATTGTTTTCTGTAAAGCCAAGCCTCTTCAGTTTTAGTCACACTGACATTTGGCAATCATTGACAAACATACGGAAGTGAAGTAGATATGATGAATGATTGAAAGTATCATTTTTGTTTCGTCGTTGCATTTATCGTTGACTTCAAACTTGTGGGTTACGAAAGTGTTACAACCATTCAATTGCTGAACCAATTTTTTTCTTGGTCACGTTTCACGGGATAATCAGTGAATTAAAGTTGGATTAGAATCTTCAAAAGCGTTAATACCATCTTTCACCTCGATTGTGCGCGTAACTGTTGGATGTCCGTTACTCGTCCATTAGTCATACCGCCCAAATATGCAGAATTACACCGTTTCGGGCAAATAATCGGCAGCTTACGAGAACGACTGTCACATATTGGTGGGTGGGTGGCGAGTACTGAAGAAGTGCAAATCAATCAAATGCGACGCAACAATGAAGGTTGGTATTAGGTATTGCACCCCTGATATTATGGGGTGAGCTAAGCGGTTGATTTATTAAGTTGGCTGGATTGCATTTTCGGGATCCGAACCCCTATTTGACCAGACCCCTATTTGACCAGTCAAATAGGGGTCGGTCAAATAGGGGTCGGTCAATTAAGGGTCCAGCCTCCATAGACCCCTATTTGACCATGGTCAAATAAGGGTCGGTCAAATAGGGGTCGGTCAAATAAGGGTCCAAGAGGACAATAGACCCCTATTTGACCATGGTCAAATAAGGGTCCGGACCCCTGTTTGACTGGTCAAATAGGGGTCTGGTCAAATAGGGGTCGGTCAAATAGGGGTCGGTCAATTAGGGGTCCAGCCTCCATGGACTCCTATTTGACCATGGTCAAATAAGGGTCGGTCAAATAGGGGTCCAAGAGGACAATAGACCGCTAATTGATAATGTGGTAATGGGGATCCCCCAGTTTGATAAATCTGTTCAATTGATGCGCCCGCAACTAGATAAGGAAGCAAACTCACTCATTCACGAATGATTACAAACCCCACAGATTTTTCGAATTTGGTTTTTTTCTCGAGCAACATTACTATTCCATGTAAAGTTTTACTGTCTGCGAGCCCCCGATAACCTATCGTAAGGCTGGCTTGTCCGAGCGGAGCGAGGACAAGCGCGTTAGGCCCCGCAGGGGAGATTTCAATATTTCTTCCTGCACGTGTTGTATCATAGTCACTATGTTGTAGAAAGCATGCGAGCGTAGCGAGCCAGTTATAGTCTTGTATATTCAGATTAGTTGCATCGGCTCAGTAGCACAGTGCAAGAGCGCTTGCCTAGTATGCGAATGCGAGTGGCCCGGGTGCGAGTTTACTAACTGCACTATTCTGAGAATCCAAAATTGCCAAACCTGTAATTTGCGATTTAAAAAAACGTGTTTTGGAGAATCGAAATTTCCGAATTGTAATTATTTTCGATCCTTCACTTAATTTTTCAAACGGACCCCACCTCCGCGCTCCGCGCGGTGCTAACGCGCTTGTCCTCGCTATCGCTCGGACAAGCCAGCCTCACGATAGGTTATCGGGGTTAACGAACAGTAAAGCTTCGAAGGAAATAATAAAATTTCAAAAAAAAGTCGTCTGCGGTCAGTATTTCACCAAAATTTTACAAAAGGTTTCGAACCCAGAACCTCTCGCATGCGAGGTCAACACCCTAACGCTAACCACCAGGCCATACTGGCTTTGGTTTATGTGATAAACGCTGGTGTCAACATATGACGGTAGAAGCACGCTTTGGTCTCATTCACTGCACTGCACGTGTTGAATTTTGGATTCTCAGAATAGTGCAGTTAGAAATTTTGCGCCCCCCCCCCCCCGGGTTCGTTTCCCAGATTTTTGATAAAAACTTTTTTCACTAGTATCTTTTTCATACGCATGTGACAGTTTATATTTTTTAATCCAAAATGAGTTGACATGCCAGTTTTTTGGTTCCTAAATAGATAGTTGAAACCGGGGCATTGAGTTGAATTGAAGCCTGATATCAACAATGTCTGAGGCATGGACCCCTATTTGACCGACCCCTATTTGACCAGACCCCTATTTGACCAATCAAATAGGGGTCCGGACCGTTATTTGACCATGGTCAAATAGGGGTCTATTGTCCTCTTGGACCCTTATTTGACCGACCCCTATTTGACCGACCCTTATTTGACCATGGTCAAATAAGGGTCCATGGAGGCTGGACCCCTAATTGACCGACCCCTATTTGACCGACCCCTATTTGACCAGACCCCTATTTGACCAGTCAAATAGGGGTCCGGACCCTTATTTGACCATGGTCAAATAAGGGTCTATTGTCCTCTTGGACCCTTATTTGACTAGTCAAATAGGGGTCTGGTCAAATAGGGGTCGGTCAAATAGGGGTCGGTCAAATAGGGGTTCGGATCCCAAAAGTGCAATCCAGCCATTAAGTTTTCTTGTTAAAACGAGGCCAAAATCTCAGTTAGCCGTCAGCCTGTTCGGTCAAAAAGTATCCATTTTCATCTTTCCTGAAATTTCACTGCGTTTGTTCACCCACTTTTCATTGATGTATTTGCTATGTTTATCTTGAGTTCAACCCATTTGGCGTTGTTGCGTTGACCTGAAATTAAATGTGGTAATCCAAACCGAAACCAGTCATCATGACTCCTCTTGAGCACACTTCAGGCACTAAACGGACCGAATCTACCTCAACGGACTCCAAAAGACACTCGCACCGATCAAACAATCACCAAGCGGAACCAGTAAAACTGCCGGTAAAACGTCCGCATGACTCGCCCTCTCCCCAACAGAGTCATTTTAATGTCTTCCAGCATCTGCACGTTCGTACACCACCAGGTTCGTATTACACAAATTACAAGTAAATTTTGATTTTATCTATCGACTGATTAACACCAGTTCATTCACCAGAACAGCTGTAAATGTAGTATTTCTGTTGGGGGCTGACATAGTGACATCAGACATACACAATAATAGCGGACGAATAATGAATGACGGAAACGTGGAAATCCCCCATTTTTGCAGTTTCAAAGCGTAGAATTTGTTCTGTAATGTGTAGTTCAGTAGGTCCCAAAACTGCCGATTCTTCCGCCACATACGATACTATACTACATACATAATTAAAAAAACTAGTGAAAAACTCATAGATTTTGTGGCCACTTGCATTGCAGGCCAGGGTTTCATGTGCCATTTTGATCGTTCCTTCTTCTCGTCAGCATCAGACGCCCAACAGCCGGGCAAAACTAAGCGACTGAAGACGTACGCGAATTCGCAGGTCGATGCCGTCATTGATCTCACCAACGGTCGGTGCTGTTTCTCTGCTAGTTTACATCAATAAATAACCATCCAAGTTCGTTCATCTGCCATCACATATATGTGTGTACCCACATCATGCGTTTCCAGTAAATACTACGAAAAAAACTGCTTTTGAGACTTAAAAACAATATAAAAGAACATTATGTAAAATAATCGTAGTGGATAGTCAACTTGTGTAAATCTTTGAAATAAACGTTTTTAATTTCATGTGTTTTTTCTGGCAGATTGAAGTAAAAAAAACGATCTAAATAAGAGAATTTCTGACGTATAAACATTTGCTTTCACTGATTTTCAGCGTGTATATGTGGACTAAAGTGACTGATTGACATGATCTGCACACCTGTAACTCATTGAAAGTCCTCTTTTCTGTGAATGTGGGCATGTGATTTATCTCTAGGTCCCTGATACATCTATCTGTGTTGTGTGAATTGGTGAGCATGCTTATGGGTATAAAGTCGTTTTTGGCATTTGCCATGCCGCTATCACAATTATTTTTTTCACTATTCGCTTGAGAGCACTCAGTTAGACTATACAATATATATTGGATATCGTCAGTGATGAGACATATTTATTTTGTAATGTTTCATGAATGACTCGTGATTTTCATGGTTCTCACGTATAGCTATAGTTTAGTTTCATAACCGAAGTTGCGTATTGCTAAAACGATCGTGCACGCTTAACATTATTTACTTACTTTCTTTAAGACGAACCCGCTGCCAAGACTTCACACATCGATAACCAGACTACCTCATTTTCTGCAATTACCAAACAATCAAAATCAACGAAACTGACAAGCAATCATACGTCAGCAGATCAAGGTATTCGTGATTTTTTTATCGGCATTCTTTTACTTTTACGGTTCGAAGAATTTACATTGTTTCATTAAATTCTACTGTTCACAAATTGTTTGGTCTGCTTTTAAATGATTACGAATTACACTGAATTCAAAACTAAGACAATATCAGCAAAAAGAGTTAATGTGAGGAAAATTATGAAATGTCTGTATCAGAATTCAGACTATTTCGTTTCAGGGGAACATTGTTCATCGTACAGAGGCACAAACTCAGTATCTGCATCCCATATGGACGACAATTCTCCACGTGATTCGGTGAGTGCCCAATTTGTGGACAGTCACAACGTGTGCAGACGATGGACTTCGAATCGATTGGTCAGTTTAAACTTTTTATTGTTATTCACGTTTGTAACACTGGAATGTCAATGTTTAATGATTAAAGTCCCTTGATTGATCGACAGACTTGGTTTTATCTGCTGAATGGTATCAACACTGACTGATCACATTTAGATGACTGGTGATGAAAGTATGACCCCAGAATTTTTCTAATTGGTTGAATTTCCACATTGCCATCATTTTCAGAAAAATGCCGACGAGAATTTGAGTGATCTGGTGTTCACATTTACCGTGTGTTCGTACAACATTCTATGCCAAGAAACGACAAACAGCACAAAGTTAGTGTTTTCATGTAATTAAAAGAATGAAAGAAGTTATATGTTAGCATTAACCTGAAAAGGATTTTCCTGAACTGAATTAACTTTAAGCTAATGTTAATTAAGTAACAATCATTTTTGCAGATATCTGTACAAACATCTGACACGCAGCCCCAAACTACTTGACTGGAAACACCGATGGAGTCGTCTGTCCACCGAGTTTGGTCTGCTCAACGCCGATGTGTTCTGCATGCAGGAGGTGCAGATCGACCACTATCACAACCAGCTACTGCCTCTCATGCGACAACAAGGTTGGCCGTTTCACTCTCGCACTCACTAGCAAAAGAGAAGGGTTGAGAAAACTTGAATTACCCTTCTTTGACGATTTCAAAAAGTATTATTGGTTTCCCCAAGGTAGACCAGTGGTGTCACTGCTACGTTTTGTAAAACAAGATTTTCAATTTTAACCTTTCTAGTCTTTTTTGTTTCACTGTGGAACAACATAATTCACCTCATTGAATAAAATAGTTACTATCAAATCAATGAATTTATCTGAGCCCCAATCGCAGGTTACAACGGCGCATTCGTGAAACGAACGGCCGAGAAGCCGGACGGATGTGCCACCTTCTGGCGGACCAGCAAATTCGAAATGATCAAAGAGGAACCGGTGACGTATTTTGTGAGTCCACGCTCGATTCTTGACAGGGATAATGTCGGTTAGTTAATGTTTCACAGAAGCTTTTTTGAATCATTTAATCAAATTATGAAGTTTTTATTACGGGATAAATGTAGTTGTCCGTCTGTTTCTCCTGCTATAAATTTGTGGTTGAACTGGTTGTTCATCTAATTTAGTTGGAGTAACTGATTTAACGAGAAACAAGTGTGTTGTTTTTTTACGAGTAAATTTTACAAAACAAATGTTTAGGCTTAATAATGGCACTGCGTCCGATCACACCGCCCGATTACACGGGCAGTCGTCAGGTGGTGGTCATTGCCAACACACATCTGCTATACAACCCAAAACGAGGTGATGTTAAACTCGCTCAACTAGCTGTATTGTTTGCCAAAATCACACAGGTTGGTTGTTATTCTGTAAGAGTAGTGCTCATTTATCTCTTACTCACGGAAAGAGCCCGAATCATTGTTAGATTTGCCATTCTTCTCCTTTATAGTGTTTGACTGAACAAAATTCAGTTTGTTTATTAGTTATGTTCAGTCAGGTTGTATTCGAAAGAGTGTTGATTGCTATAACCTCGTACAAAACCAACAACATACCACCACTACTACTATACTATGTGAGAAAACAAAAATATGGCATTGATTTGCAGCTGCGCAACCGTCTGCACGAGGATCTGTCGTGCGAGACGTCGCTGATGGTGATGGGCGACTTCAACATGGAACCGTTATGTCCGCTGTACCGTTTCGTGCACAATGGCCATCTTAAGTATGGCAACCTCAAGCCAGACATCATATCGGGCCAGGTCAAGATTAGTGCCGTGCGGTGCTGAGGCGTTGAGATGGGCAATCGAGTTGTATCGTAGTGCCATCTTGAAGCAACAGTACGGCGGCTGTGTGTTGTGTTGTAATGGACTGTTATGTGTGTTTGCATGTGCGGTGTGTAATCGTGTTGGGTGTTCGGTGTTACAGTGTTTGCGATTTCATTGTATTAAAATCAAGAAGAGTTGTAACCTATAGTATTTATATCTTTTCAGTCAAAATTACTCTGTATTTCCGTTGATCATCACGCATTTTTTTCTGAAATTACCTAACTTTTGTGGGTTTTCATAACATGTCGTTACATAACGTTGCGTGCCTTCGTTTCCGTAGTATTAAATATGTTAAAAAGTGGATAACTGACCGGTTGTATCACTTGCAGTTAATGAAGTCCACACGGCTGCATCCGGTACAACAGGACTTGTTACCTTCTTCGCTGTGTATCGTGCCTGCAACCTGCGAATTCGTTAACGACTGGATCCATCGAACTCGTATCCCTACTGGTTGGGTTCTTTTTTTCGTCAACTGATCTTTGTCGTAGTTACTAGTTAGGTAGAGAGATGTTTTTTCCACTAATTTCCCTGTTCAGGTCCGGCCGGCAATTTACATGCCTCTGGTCAGCTGGGTCACGGTCTGAATCTGATGTCGGTATACAATCACCGAACAAAGGTTTGTTTCGCTTGAATACTGTTGTCGTTCGTCGTACCTTATCTGTAGTTTATGAGTTTTCAGACTATAGAAGAATTCCTTTTTCAGGAAGTTGGGAAAATGATGTTTTTGGAACTGATAAAGCTTTTCTGAAATAAGTGTTTGGTTTTATATTAATTTGTTGTTTTACAGGTTCAATTGGACAACGCGATGGCGCCACCGCAGTCCAACGTGCGACAGGGTCAGTTCGCGCAGGAGTGTTCCACGTTGCACTCGTCCGGTAATGGAATGGTGGACTACATATTCTACGGTGTAGAGAACAAGAGCACGATACCCGGCCCGTTGAGTGTCGACCACAACAGCCAGTTCAGTCAGCTCGCTGTTAATGACGTACATGAGGGACGACTCAAGTGCCTGCGCAGGTTTACATCATCGCTATCATTCATATACATACTTATTTTAGGTGAAGTATTTTTTCTTTAAGAATCAGACAAATTCAAGCTGCATTGAGTTATGTTCCAAAAATTTAGAAGTATGGTATTGCAAATGATGTGACGAAACGTCGTGACTTATGGAGTAATGATTATAGTTTTAATATAGAAAATGTTGCTTATTTGCCGGCGTAACAATACGAGAATTGTATTCAGATTATCATTGTTGTGTGCACACGACATGGTTCATACATCTGGACTACTGCCCAACGCGTGGTGTGGCAGCGATCATGTGCCGCTCATGGCCGAATTCGCACTTGACGTATCATTCGCACTCGATGTATCATGATACCTCATTTCATAGTGTTCATCTTTGATATTTTTCAGATTTCAGATTTCATTTGTTTGTCTCGCATATAATCGGTCTTACAAAAATTACGAATTACAAATTACCTGAATTGAAGAGGTAAAAAACATGAAAAATAATTAAGTTTAAAGAATTACTAGAATTGAACATGAAAAGAGAATAACGACGCGATATATACGGAAATTGTCCTAAAGGACATTTCGAAAACCGAAAGGGTTTAAGGAGAGGAATAACAACAGTTTTTCAACGTATAATACGCGTTTGCATCAATTGTAAAACGGATCAAAATTAAAGTAATGATTCAATCGAATAAAGGTAAATGGAATGGAATGTGATAAAACTACAGATCTGTGTTTCAAGCATATCGGCTATCTAAGAAAGTAGGTTTTATATCTTCGACGTATTTATATATGATGTTTGAATCAATCAATTTTCTCCTAAAAACAGCAGAACATGGAACTGTAACTAATTCCTGAGGAAGCTCATTCCAGATATTCAGACATCTATGTATTAAATGGTTTCTCAATGAAGCTCCTGCATGAGTTTTTACAATTTTGAAAGAGTGTCCTCGGGTGTTAGATTTATTAAATGAAATGAAATCAGAGGGATCCAAATCCCTGAACTTTTTGTGAATAAGTTTATGGAGCACCACCAGGTCATTTACAATCAGTCTGACGATAAGTGGCAATAGATTGAATTTACTGCAACGGTTTCTGTACGACAATGTCATTGCATCAGGTAAGTATCGAGTGAAATCTTTTTGAATAGATTCAATTGACTCTTTGTCTCCCCATTTGTATGGTGACCATATGCAAGAACAAAAATCTAAAGTGGATAGGGTGAAGGTTGAGAACATCTGTATATTAAAGTTGGGATTTTTTGAGAAAAAACATCTGCTAATCACTTTAGATCGCTTTCCGGCTGTTTGGCAAAGTTTTTCTACTTGATTAGAGAAGGTTAATTTGGAGTCGACTAAAACGCCTAGGTCACGAAAAACCTCATTTTCTGGAATTTTGTCACCATTAATTTGATAGGTTCCTTTGAATTTTGATTTTCCTATTCTCAAAACTGCTGATTTTGGGGCAGATATTTTTAAGCCATTTTTCGAGATCCAATTTTGAACGGAGGTTAAGTCAGACTGTAATTTTTCTATGTCTGTATTGTTTTTTATCTCTGAGTATAGTTTAATGTCATCAGCATAGAGGAATATTTTAGAATGTTTTACGACATTTGGTAGATCGTTCATAAATAGGATGAAAAGAAGGGGGCCTAACACAGAACCTTGCGGTACACCCATAGTCACTGAAGTTTGTTTGGATCTTGCATTATTTATGCAGACTGATTGGGTTCTATTGTCTAAATAAGATATAACAAAATCAACGAAATGTTCAGCCAGCTTCAAGTTTCTTAATTTTTGTATAAGAATACTATGTGGTACAAGATCAAAGGCTTTTGTGAGGTCTAAGTATATAATATCCGTGCAGTTACCTGCATCTTTGTTGGTAGCCCAGTCATAATGACATCTCAAAAGTTGGCTTTCAACAGATTTTCCAGGTATAAAACCATATTGGGCAGGAGTGATTAAATTGTTGGCTAAGCAACAATTTAAGACAGCCTTTTTGATTATTTTTTCGAATACTTTGGAGATAGTTGCATTTAAAGAAATCGGTCTGTAATTTGATGCTAAAGATTTGTTGTCTTTTTTATGTATTGGAATAATTTTCGCATGCTTCCATGATGTAGGGAAACAGGAAGTATGATATGACACGTTAAAGATTTTGGCCAGTGGAATGCTTATTGCATGGTTCAGTTTTTTCAAGAAGATGTTTGGTATTTTGTCAAAACCAGATGCATTATTATTTTTTAAAGATCTTATGGTTTCACTGACTTGTTGAGGTGTAAAAATGGGATAAAAATCTGGGTTAATTGAAGATGTTTTTGGTTTAGTTTTCTGAATGTTTTTATCATTGTCCTGGCAAACTTTGGTCGGGTTACCTGAATAAATTGAAGAGAAGTGGTTACAGAAATGGTTTGCTTTTTCCTGATCGGACACCAGCTCTTTGCCTTGATCGATTAAGATGGGAATTGAGTCTTTAACTTTCGTCTTTGAATTTACATATTTCCAGAACTTATGTACGTTACCTGAAGACAGAATATGGTTTTCATTTTTGTAGTATGATGACACTTCCAATTTTCTTATTTGTCTAGATATTTCCATCCGCTGGGAATGAATATTCAAACATTTCGTCTTCTTGAATTTTGTTTTCAATCTCAGTTCGATGGCTCTTAAGTTTCTTAGGTTAGGGTCCTGAATACAATACAAGCGATTATTGGTTTTCTTATATACAGGTACATAGATGTTAATTAGATCACTCAAAATTCTGGTGAAAGTTTCACACATTTGGTTGAGAGGGAGCACATTTTGATTGAAGATATTATGCCAATTTTGGGAATCGAGTATTAGATTCATTGTGTTGTAATCTGCCTTATGAAAGTTTGGAAATTTAAAATTTATTTGTTGATTAAGTTCAATATTTGTTGTCAAAGATATTCCGAAATGATCGGAGGGCGGGTTACATATGCCGTCACCGAACCGTTGCAGTTTTTCAATTTTTTGGGTTAACTTTGATATGTTAATATTTCAATGCTTTCCTTTTTAGAATTTTCGATGTGGAGAAAGTTTTTGTCGAGTTCGAAAGTTAGCAGGTTTTCTGCGTGGTTCAAAAGTCTGACAAATGTTCATTTTATAAGGATGAAGTTCGTAAGTGTGGCTGTTATGTAATTACTGCTAATTTCATTCAATTTCACGAACTTGATGATGATGTTTTGTAACACATTACATGTCTGATTAAATGACTGCGTAATTCTTGGTCTTCAGGGCTCAAATTGCTGATGAATGTGTCTTATTGGTCTTTCGATTGCTCGATTAGTGTAATGAGAATCGCTGGTGATATTTAGATCTAGTGTTTGTGTTTATTTGACTTTTTAAACTAGTATTCTTTTAGTTTCGAATATATATATATATATAAATTGTTATTGTGATGTATTATTCTGCGATGTAAAACTTTGCCCTTCTTGTATGCTTTTTAAGGTAGGCCGTAAAGATATTGGTTTAACAAAGTTTCTTTATATAAATTCCATTTTGAGCTCGCATTTCTCCCCCCCCCCCCCTCCCCACTAGTGACTGCCGATTATGCTTCATTATAAACTATTTGATTTTAACTGTTGATGTTGCACAACTAATTTTCTTATTCTGCACCAAATATTATAGAGAATTTATATGGCTGGGAATCGATAAATTGATATGTAAAAGTTGGTTCGGATTGACTTTTATAATTGACACGTTACGTTGGTTCGAGAGTCCAACTGATAAAAGTACTGATTACTGAGTTACATTGATTGCGGAAAATTAATGTTTATGATAACCGCATGTGATGTCAATGGTTGTTCATATTTAATAAAACTTTTGTTTAAAAAAACTAACATTCGTGAATTATATGAACAATGAAACCTGGTAGTCGTTCGACTGTGTATTGTCTGAATCTAGTATTCTTTGTGTGGGTGACTTGGCAGCGTACATACAGTGGTTGTCAGGTATTGCGCCAGCTGTGTGCAATGTTGTAATGTAGTGTAGTCATGTGACTACTGAACAGTTCGCTATACGCGTGCAGTTCTTTATAATTTCTTCCATTTCACGTCACACAAATGTAATTTTTTTCTTATTCACCGGTTTTTTGTTCAAACCAGCTGTTTGCAGGTCTGCCAAGTGTACTGTAGTACTGTACGTCTGTATTTATTACGTTCTGTAAGCTCGTTGCATAACTGAATCGCCCAAACAACGTACTCCTGCAATCATGGGTGTAATTCGACTGAATCAACCACTGGATCCGATACGCCAGCCTGGCTACGTGTTCGAGGATCATATTCTAGAGTTGGTTGTTTTTCAGCTTTCCCTTCAGTGCTTATTTTACCCTATACGTGAAATAAAAATGGTACGGTTCGAGGTCATAATTAAACAACCTTCTGACTTGAAATAATTGGTGTAGTTCTTCAACTTCTTTTTTTAACAAACTGTTTATCAAAAATCCGATCAAGTGTCAAAAAGTATGCCTTAACATCATTCTTTGTGCTTCCTCCCCCCAAATGAACCCCATCATCTGCATGAATGTGAATTTTGTAAAACATGTTGTGACATATTTCAGTTATGTGTTCGACGAGTCACCGGATCACACGGACAACGAAGGGAACATTCAGGTGGCCCAGCAACAGGCACAGACACCGAGACGTCGTCGCCAGCGCCAGTCCAATGCCCGCAATCGCAATCTGCCACGACCACAGGACATGAACGCTGCACTCAGACACGGACAGAAGGGCGCCAGGAAACATAAACGTATTGAGGATGGTTGGTGGTACTCAGTAGTTGATACTTGGAAATATTTTCGATACCGTTATGGATCACTTTCTAACTAGTCGTGTGTTTGCATACTAAGCAACATAAGAGGTTCATAACGTTGTATAAGATTAGATGGTAAACTTATATTCGGTGAATTAACAAATTTTAATTTAATTGATTGTAGCACGACTGCTGTCAACGATGGTCGATCCGGACGACATCTGTGATGATCTGAGCGACACGCTGCCGAGCACGGTGACCGCGTTCAGCGAGCTGTTCGTCAACGATGATGCAATGAAGGTAGCGACCAGTATTATCTAATTTATATAAAATGAGAACTGTTTTAACCACTGAACAATAGTTTTCGCAATCGCAGGTCTTTCCGCAATTTTTCTTTCATTTGAGAGTGAACTAGGACATCAATTGTAGGCGAATGGTATGAGAAAAAAGATGAGATTTGACTTGAAGAACCTTTTTGAGTAACGCTCATATAGAAAACAAATTAGTGACTTCAAGGAAACCACTTAAGTAGATTCGGGGGAGCTCTCTAACTTGGGAAAGATGAGAGAAAAAACGTCTGGATCGTGTGTATTTAGTCGTGGTACGAGTTCATGGAGCTGGACGAGTCGGAGCAGGCAGTGTTCCTTGAGCAGGGCATTGATTGGGTGGACGAGCACGAGCCGTCATCCAGTGCCTTCACCCTGGGTGCACACAAGCAGATGGCCGGCAGTTCTCGTCATGCTAAGCAATCAACCAAGTACGGAGCAAAGCACTCCGGTAAGATATACTTGATATTGCTTGCATGGCATCACATCTAATCGTCAGGTCTTGGTACAAATATGCAGGTATACAAACCCTGTGCTAGGATTTTTCCGCAGAATTGTACAGTGATTGGATTTCATACACTAGAATTCTTATAAGTGTTTTCAAAATTAAGTTAGTCAGACTATTTTACTAAAATAAGTGTCTTAGAATAAAAAGAAGCTAGTTATAACATGTTTATTCCCCAAGTTAGCCCGTTCTGTATTTAACTGTTCGCAGGTACGACGCCCAAAACGAAATCCAAGGCGTTTTGTGCGGAACAGAGCTACTTGCAGGTGGATCGGATGCTTCGTCAGCTGTTGACTGCTGGCAATGTGCCGTGGGTTGGTCACATCATTATTTGCTGAATGCCGATGGTCACATTAAATGTGAAACCAAAGCCTAATGGTTGAATTATTTTTCAGTAGAAACCTAGAACTTTACCAAGTGCACAGTGTAATTGGGCAAAGGCGCTTGGGAAAAGTTCTTTGTTTCTAAGGAAAAGAAACCCGCCTCGGCACATATAAATCTTACTGCAGGGCAAAGTGGACCATTTTGAGTCGGAGCTCACCGAGTTCTTCCTGTCATCTTCGGACGGTGTTTACGTGTGTCAGGTGCCCACTAGTTACGATCGTTTGCTGTTGCATGCCACGGCACAATACCTGACCTTGCACTCTAAAAGTTTGTCATTTAAATCGATATTTAGTCAATCAATGAGCTTTTTAAACTTTATGATACGGAAAATGTTACAACTATTGGTAATATTTCATATAAAAAATCAATCAAATAAGTTACTAAGTATATACTAGTTAAACTGTACTATTTTATTTGAAGGCATTAATCAGCCTGACGGCAATCGGCAAACGGAGGTCGAGAACCGGCGTCCGTACTTTATACCGCCGCGAACTGGATTGAGCGATTACGTGAACAAGATGAAGTCACCCCGTCGTAAACGTCGCTGATTGGCCAGCGATTCGTTGACTTCAACATTAGGATGCATCCTCGTAATCAGGTCTAGACGACTTGTCTTCATCGTATTTGTATATTTACTTCGCGTATGTCCATAATCATCGTCTGTTCGCTTGATCGAACCCGCTTAGGCTCCGGTTTTGTAATAATTAATTTTTTAAGATGTCACATTTTAACCCATCAGGGCAATATCTATAGCTAGATGAGAATTTATTTCTACTACTTCTTTTTCATTTACAGCCACCCGTTTTACTTCTTCGCACGGCTGTTTTCAGCCAACAATATTTGAGACTGCCACATTGATTGTTGCTTTGAATATTTGGCTCTATCTTATATTATTTATTACTTAACTATTGTATAAATACCCTCCTTCTGGTGAGGTGTAAATATTAGTAAACGCTATTAAAATTTCAACGGTTGTTCAGAGGTATTCATTTATAAGATTTAATCAATCCATTTAACAACGATTAATAAAAAAGAGAAAAATGCATTTCGTTCAACGTAGCTTCAGTCGTTTCAGTGTGGATCGTTTATGTGCCAGTTCCGCATTTGATACACCTGGAAGTAGTACCAGCTGCTAACAGGAAACAATAACATTATTCGTTCAATAATTAGAAACGTGATTTAGTAACAAACGTTTATGTCGAGTCAACAGTCTGGATCGGAATGTGAGTGCCTCGTTGGTAACGACGGGCTTGACTGCATTCACGTTGGCCACCACAAACGTACGGTTGCTAAAACCAACAATCTTAGATTTCTAATTAATAGGTACTGAAGTCCTTTTTTATTATTTTCCATTACTGCGCACTTCTAGAAAGGCAACAAGAGACTAAACAAGCGACAAATCATTGCAAACTTGAAAAATTAACTGAATAAGGTTGAATTTAGGTTCAAGATAGTTTAGTCTGCACTAACCCAACTGTTGTCTCATAGATTCCACGTTCCCGCTGCAAGCTTCCCTTCTTCGGGAACGTCTTCTCCTTGACATCACACTTCGGTTTTGCCACCTTTTTCTGCTTCCGATTCTTTTTCACTGGTACGGAGTCGTCTCCCTCATCACCACTTCCGCCTTCCTCATCCAATAACGGGGCTTTGTCCTCTAAATCCATCAATTTATCTTCACTCAATTCGCCAGCCATTGACTGTGGCATGTCATTTCGCATTTCACGTTCCATCGCTTCAAAATCGACCCCGTCAAAGTCATCATCATTGTCATCCCCGAACAATCCTTCCTCATCGTTGTTGCTTGTATCCTGGCCCGGGTGCAAACTCGTAACGTCCACACCACGTCGTTTCAGCATCTTGCGACCCTGCATTGCCCACATAATTTTAAACTACTAAATCTAACGACACTGTAACAAACGACTGTCATTTTTATATTCTGAAGGAATGACACTGAAAATTGCCGCTAACTTTCGATGTTTTTACGGCCTTAGCGTACTTACGCTGCTGTCTGGCCGCATTTGAGTCCGACTTGGCCTTGTGCTTGCCGACTGACGATGCTGTTTTGCGTTTCATTATTAGGTTTATTTTCGACTGGATAGTTCGCGTTCAGCACGTCCGATTGAGACGTCCAGCGAAGTCAGTTTTTCGCGGGCCTAAAATGTCGCCGAAAATTCAAACACGAAGTTTTTAACTATACACATAACGAAAAACTTTTGAGAAATTTTTTGATATAGTCAAGATAAAACTACCTGATTAACGTGCGATTCGAGCTTGTCGATCTGACCGAACAGACGCTCAAATTCGGGTATCTTTTTGTGGAATTTGTTGATGGTATCGATTGACACCTGGAAAATGCAGTCTACTATAGATGGACTACAACAAATAAACGTCAGCCTTAACTATTTTTGAATGGATTAATCAGTAATCAATCAACTGGTGATACATCATTTCAAAACGTCAACCTTTCTGTCTGATCGAATGATCTCCGTGACGGTGTGCAGTTCGTCAGTGAGCACGAGACACTGGTGGATGCCGTCCACTACCTGGTTGTCCTTCTCACCACCCACCTGCATTCAAATTTATTTATAATACTACTTATACAAGAAGTGAGATAAAAAAAACATGCTAATTTACAATGGTTAAGTTGAGCACGCTATATTGTGACCTACTGACTGATGGATGGTCGTTAAAGAATATGCTTTGAACATCCGATAGACTTGGATTTGATCCCATGATATGCCTGTGGCAAGCACCATTCGTGAATAGGAGCCGGCTAAGTCTTAATCCGAATGAGATGACTCAACGAAAAATATTCAATAAATGTTTGGTCGAACCTGCGAGAACACGAATGCGAGACACGCACCGAAGTTATCGCACAACGATCGTAGATCCTGCTCGATTAGCTGCTTGTCGTCACTGATGATCTGGTCGATGTCGAGCTCGTCTTCGTCAATTATTTTCGTTTCCTCAGTCATCAATCTGGATGAATAAATGTTTTTAGCTACTTTACTTAGGGAATTTGAGTGGGATATAAAAAAGTAATAATTAAAATGTTGTGTATAGTAGTCAACAAAATATGACCAAAACATAACGGATAAGCAACCGTTTCACAACGAACATGATCGATCCGACGTGTAATGTTTATATGGTTTATTATACACTGTTCGGCATACACAGCCCACCGTATTATACTACAATTAAAGACTTCCATCTGTACTTAGCACTAACGTTTTTTTCATAATACATATATAAAAGATGATCAGCAATAGTTTCCAAGCGGTATAGAACATAATTAGTAAGGAAATTGAATAAATTTAAATAAATTCGAGTTAAACCGAAAGCGTTGGCTTTCATTCTTAAAAATGACTCCAGTTATCCAAAAATATACAAGCAGCAGTTCAATTTTGCGTGATATTACTTTTACACCAAAATTAACAAAAATAATTTGAAACGTAAACACACATTCAACATAGATGGAATGCTTATTAAAGTTGGAGCAAAAGTATATTACGCAATAATAACTATGATGAAGCAGGTGAATTGAGTACCTCTGATTTGCACAATTGACTGCACAATCACATAACCAATAGTACCATATCCAACCAATATCACGGGATCACAGTTTACATTATAGATGGCGGTTTCGGTTCCGTAAGATTCACAATATCCACGTTATCGCAACGCGGAACGGCTCAAAGGGAATCAGTAATATTTGTGTAAGTAAGCCAAATACTTATTAGATACAATACAAATATACACCTGGTACCGTATCAATATACCAAATTGCGACCCTTTACATCAATATAGTCTAAATATCCTGTAACCTAATTTTTTTTGATCACCAATGAATTTTGGCGGACAAAACAAATTTACGCCAGAAAAATTCTGATTCAACGTCTGGTCAGTTTTCGTTTTGGATCGATACAAAGGGTGCAATTAGATGAATAAACGAAAAAATAGGGTCACTGAGGACCGGATGATGAGGCTGAATCGAACTCGTACGCGCCGGCTAGCACGTACTTAACTGCAAACGCAAGTGCCACGACGCCTACAATAACGAGCAGATTGTACGTTATGGACGACTGGTCAAACACACCACCGAGTGCGCCCGCCTGCTGTTCTGCTACCGACCTACAAGTATTCAGTGTGATATCTTTCGATATCATGTATGAAAAACACAGGACAAATTTTTTTAAGAAACTTTTAACAAAATGATTTTTGAAAAAACCAGTATGAAGCGAATGTGCTGACTTTCCGTTTTGAAGATCTGCTAACAGATTTTTTATGCACAAAGAGACAGTTTTTTATATTAGTTTGTAATTTTATACCATTATCCTTGAGAAATTTTGGATTAGAAAACTTGATTGACTACAATGAAACCTTTCCAGTGTAAACCAGATGTTTGAACGTTACCGTTTTTCTGCAAGACAGAGAATAAAACCGAACGTAAAACAACTATTAACCGAATGTTACAAAACACGAAAAAGAAAACACAAACACATAGCACACCATAAACCCGAAGAAAAGCAAGCGTTTAGTAGCGGTAGCAAAACAGAAGGCAAAGCATGCAAAAATACAACAATTTTGGTCAATAAAAACCAACTTTGATGCTGAATTGTCAGACGCTGCGGCTTCAGCCAACTGTTGTTGAGCGCGGGCTTCTTCGACTTCTTGCTTGATCTCCTAAAAATTGGTTGTCAATCACGAACGATAAATTCAAATTGCAGTGACTATTTATTTTCGTCAATACCCGATTTAGAAACACCTAGCTATTCTATAATAAGTAAAGAGGTAAGACCATGTGATAAAAACAACGAACAGTAACCACCAACTTTTGCCAGATCTGGAAACAGCTCACAAAAGGTTTTATCTTTGAGATTGAACTCAAGACTGCGTTTGGCGAGCACACGTTTCTGAAGCAAATACTAGTTTTATGTTACATATGCAAAAGTTAACATGATAAAAACATCAAGAATCAATATCGAATTTAATCAACCTCATAATCCGAAGTGTTAATGCTGCCGTACGTGTGGTCGTCAGAATTCTATAAATTATAAGAATGAGAATGTGTCACAGTGATGATTGAGCGGTCTGTTTCATACTTTAATGATTGCTATATGTAATTGTAAGATACTAATGCTTACTACGTCAAGAACTGAAAGTGTCAATGGCAGCAACCCTATTAAAAACGCGTCATATTCTGTCATGCCATCCCTGCATTAGACAAAGCTTGTGCCACCACACCAATATGCAACAAACCATAAAACTGAGCAGTCCCGTAAGTATGGTGCTCACCGTCCACGCAGGATTCCACTTCTCGGGATGGAAATCGCTGATAGACAAACAAAGCCGTTGGTTGACCTAAACAAGATGAGAAGTTAGGACGCAACGTACGGCTCAGCCAAACCACTGTCCTAAAAACGATGACAAAACAAACCAGAATTGACGAGGATTCGAATAGGATATATGATAAAAAGGTAATTCCAACCGAAAACCGGCCATTTGGGGTGGTCATGTAGATGGAAGGCGGCTTGAACGGGAATTCGTTGGGGAATACAAGTTTGCCGTGGTAGACTCCGCCCTCGTATGGCGTGACCGGTGCACCTCGCACAATGTAATGCCTAAACCAACCAAAAATAATACTAACAACCCGATATTTCTGTTAGCCGAAACCATATTAAAATATAGGTTTCATCCAATGTACCAAAATACAAAAGTCAAACGACGAAAATTTTAAGGGCATCGAATAGTTCGTAATATTGGTATTAATTAGTAAAAACTAAGAACACGTTCGAAGTTTGGTTTGAAGAAATATATACTTACGACTTAAATCGGATTGCCTGAGAAAACCTACAGTTTGGCGTCGACCAAATTTTTTTTGAGCTGTTAGCGGTTTTCGAACCACTATCTGGTGGGTATTAATCGACCATAGTATTAGGGTCCACAGATGTTTCAATCCTGAGAACGAGGACTTCAAAATTTTTAAATTGCTATTTTGGAAATTTTCGAAAAAATGAGTTTTTTCGTGTTTAAGCGGCCATATCACGAGATAGCGTGATTGGATTGTTCTGAAATTTTAGGTGACTGTTCATAATATTGTTGCGGTCATTTTGAGCGCTAGAACGTAGAAATTGAGTCACGATTTGGTGGTTATTTTTTATAAAGTGTACTTATATGTCGACTTTTCGAGGTGTTATATTTAACCCTGATTTTCGTTATTAACTACCAATGACAGGAACAAGCCGAATAGCCCACGAGTTACCCTAGTATGTCTCCTTCAAAACCTATTGGTGCTACCCCCCCCCACATCGCCTTCGTTTGAGTTGAAAAATTTGAATTTTTAAAATTTAGCAAAAAATAGCATTTTGTGGTTTTCTACTTATGCGTCCATAATTTTTGCGCCGTTCAATATCACTATCTGGGACATGTATGATGATGTTTGGTATGTTTTTAGCTTCATTTTGAGCTATGACAGAAGTTAATTTGATAAATTTTCAAAGTCAACCAGTGGATGAAGTGTGCGCAACCTGGCTGTTTTTTTGCCAATAATTTGTGTTTAACTCAAATAACTTTTGTTTGAATCAATATTTCCATTTGTGAGGTGTAGGATGATGTTTGGCATGTTTTCAGCTTCATTTTGAGCTATGGAAGAAGTGAATTTGATAATTTTTCAATAGTCAACCAGTGGATAAATTGTACGCTACCTGGCTGTTTTTTCGCAAATAATTAATGTTTAACTTCAATAACTTTTGTATATAGAAAGATGTGGACTCGATAACAGCTGTATAACTGTTTATTTATGTTAAACAAAGTGTTGGCAACCTTTTTAGCTCAATAAACGATTGTTAAGACGATGTTGGCATTCTATTATAGCTCCGCAACACCTGACAATGAAACGACCATTCACAAAAAAATCAAAATTTTCAATATTTTTTGAAATTGCAATAAACATTGTGAAATTGCTCAAATGGATGGTACTTAGTGTTAGAAAGTTTAAAATTATTATTTTTATGTAATTTTCACTGAAATTTGTAAGTTAATTAATGTCAAAGAAAAAAAATCGACATTTCTCATTTTGATACGTTTTGTCTATACAAATAGCCAAAAAGTCTCAACCAGCTGTTATATAGTGACCCACTTGAAATTATTCAATAGCATAAACCGTTTTCAAACACAAATGATTTGTAAAGATACCTATAATTACAAAATTATGAACTTTTTATTTTGATAGGAATCCTCAAATTACATTTATTGCGTAACTGAACGGATTTTCAACACTTCTAAAGGACATCCCGATACTGCGAGTAAAAGATAAATTGGTTCAACGAATTTATCTATATCAATAAAACAATTGATAAATGAGTTGATTTACTGCTAAGAAGTCTGTTTAAACAAAGAAAACCCGGCGATTTTGATAGATATTCAAAAAACTATGACTAATAGTCACTCTCAGTTAGAATAACCAAGATGGGAACCCTATCACTATCCATCTTTACGAATACTCAATTTGAAATTATGTTTTGTCATTTGGTGTAAAATCTGTTCAGTGGTGTCCTGTAAACCTTTTATATACCTTTTCAAAAGCCGAGTTTTCCTCAATAACGGAATGTGTTGATAGAATTTGGTGGAGATATGAAATTGGGTCTGACGCACCTTTTCAGTCTACTTGATGAAAAAAACATTACGTTGACTGACTATTTATCATGCTAGAACATTGCCTAAAAGATATTATGTGGTAAAAAAGTTTATAGCAATCATTGAACTCACATGGTTATGGGTGGTTGGGTGTTACTGTGTGGCCTTGCATCGTCCCTGCGCGCATGTGGAACATTATGTCCAGTTTTATAGTTGCTTTTCACTCAGTACTTCGCAATTAGTATTAGTAATGCATCTTGATTGCTAAACAAGAAAATGAAATAGTTCATCACCGCGAGGTTGTTGTAGCACAGCTACCAAACTTTTCAATAATGTTTCACATGCCCGCATTCTACTCTTACCTTTACCGCTCGGTGATTCTTAGGAACTGGGCCCAGCCAGATACTTCGGAACATGACATTCTGGCACCACTGAACACACTTGCGGACAAGGGAAGACCGGAAAGTGGAATTCTCCTTTTTGCAGTTTCAAAAAAAACAGAAATTGGTGTTCAATATGAAAGTGAAATAACTTTTGGTTCCACTCTTTCTGAAAAATTTCCCGTCCCCCTGGCAGATTTAATCGTTTTTTTTGTCTGAAAATAACCAGAAAAGAGTAATTCCGAAGTAAGAAAGCCACACAAACAAAAAATGCTTTATACATGTAAGCATTATTATGGGAATGAACGTCCAAAAATAACGCGAACTATACAACCGCTTATAAGGTTTTTGGTTAGACAAATCTAGATTATTAAAAATCAATTAATAAATGTGAAAGTGTCGATTCTTTGCGATAGAAAAAGAACCCATCATTGGGTGTCTTCTGTGTGCCATTATAAATGAAATGTACCAAACCAAAAAAAATTCGAATTTTTTATACTAAATTTTTCTCAAAATACTGGAATTTCCGCAAAGGATTTTTTTCTAAATTACGGAGCATGAAACCCCAAATATCATTTGTTTTGTTTATATGATTTAATATTTTTAACCAATTTTTACATCAACCTTTTACTCGCAGTATCATGTTTCCACGGGATTTCCTTTAGAAGTGTTGAAAATCCGTTCAGTTACGCAATAAATAATAATATTTGAGGATTCCTATCAAAATAAAAAGTTCATAATTTTGTAATTATATGTATCTTTTGTAACAAACCATTTGTTTTTGAAAACGGTTTATGCTATTGAATAATTTCAAGTGGGTCACTATATAACAGCTGGTTGAGACTTTTTGGCTATTTGTATAGACAAAACGTGTCAAAATGAGAAATGTCGATTTTTTTCTTTGACATTAATTAACTTACAAATTTCAGTGAAAATTACATAAAAATAATAATTTTTAACTTTCTAACACTAAGTACCATCCATTTGAGCAATTTCACAAAGTTTATTGCAATTTCAAAAAATATTGAAAATTTAGATTTTTTTGTGAATGGTCGCCTCATTGTCAGGTGTTGCGGAGCTATAATAGAAAGCCAACATCGTCTTAACAATCGTTTATTGAGCTAAAAAGGTTGCCAACACTTTGTTTAACATAAATAAACAGTTATACAGCTGTTATCAAGTCCACATCTTTCTATATACAAAAGTTATTGAAGTTAAACATTAATTATTTGCGAAAAAACAGCCAGGTAGCGTACAATTTATCCACTGGTTGACTATTGAAAAATTATCAAATTCACTTCTTCCATAGCTCAAAATGAAGCTGAAAACATGCCAAACATCATCCTACACCTCACAAATGGAAATATTGATTCGAACAAAAGTTATTTGAGTTAAACACAAATTATTGGCAAAAAAACAGCCAGGTTGCGCACACTTCATCCACTGGTTGACTTTTGAAAATTTATCAAATTAACTTCTGTCATAGCTCAAAATGAAGCTAAAAACATACCAAACATCATCATACATGTCCCAGATAGTGATATTGAACGGCGCAAAAATTATGGACGCATAAGTAAAAACCACAAAATGCTATTTTTTGCTAAATTTTAAAAATTCAAATTTTTCAACCCAAACGAAGGCGATGTGGGGGGGGTAGCACCAATAGGTTTTGAAGGAGACATACTAGGGTAACTCGTGGGCTATTCGGCTTATTCCTGTCATTGGTAGTTAATAACGAAAATCAGGGTTAAATATAACACCTCGAAAAGTCGACATATAAGTACACTTTATAAAAAATAACCACCAAATCGTGACTCAATTTCTACGTTCTAGCGCTCAAAATGACCGCAACAATATTATAAACAGTCGCCTAAAATTTCAGAACAATCCAATCACGCTATCTCGTGATATGGCCGCTTAAACACGAAAAAACTCATTTTTTCGAAAATTTCCAAAATAGCATTTTTATAATTTTGAGGTTCTCGTTCTCAGGATTGAAACATCTGTGGACCCTAATACTATGGTCGATTAATACCCACCAGATAGTGGTTCGAAAACCGCAAACAGCTCAAAAAAATTTGGTCGACGCATACCCCCATACAAACCGTAGGTTTTCTCAGGCAATGCGATTTAAAATTTAACTATGTTTGCTGTCAGAAAAACGCGGACCAACCATTCTAGAATGTTTTCGTGTAGCGGTGCAGCGAGTACATAGGGCACCGGGTCTTTCATAATTCTGAGATAATCCTTTTTGAGTCGGTTAACGGCAGTCGTGGACACGCCTCCTCGGTTGGGCGCCATCCTCGCGGGCGGGTTTAGGTGGTTGAGGGGGTGAAATACAAACTGTAACGATAGCAATAAAACAAAAAAAAATTAAAAAGTTGAAGGTGATATAAAGTTGATCGAATTGATAAGAACCCATCAGGCTCCCGGTCTCAGAAGAACCGCACAATATTGGTGTAATAAAACTGTTACCCAATTTCATTCAGGGTGTTTTTATGATGTAAACCGTATATAATAGGCAGCAGAATATGAACATCACCTGATGAAAGAATAAACATCTACAATAATATATATGTACATACAACAATTCAACGACACGATCACCATACAACAAGAAACCTGAATGTTTATGCAGCGCTGGTTCAGGGTGAAATCATCGCGATTGGCAAAGACTTAGGGGCATAATGAAATAACATAATCACATCACATCAAATGAGTAGATTTACACCGGTTAAAAGTGTAACACATAAATTCCATATTTCACCTGAAACCACAAAAACTGACAATTTATATATAACTCATGCGTAGTAAAATCAGCTATTTTGACAAAAAACGCTGGAATTTCTAATAAAAGTCGATACGAAAAGCTAATATAGAATGTAAACGTGACATAAAAAGTAAGAAGAGAAGCTGCTGGACCAATAAAGCAGAGAAAATAAGTGTATAGAAGCATCACATAATATAAAAGCAGGTTAAAGAGTACCCGTGACACTGACAGCAATATAACAGCAGCATTCGGGTTACGAGTGGGCCAGTCGGGTGGTAGTGCGTGGAGTGGCCAGCCCATCCCGCTGTAAGAAAAGACAATAATAATTAAAATTCACTCTGAAAATTGTTTAACTTACATCATTGTTTGAGCTCGAATCATTATGTTCGTTACTGTTGCCACACTCGGACATGTTGTCGGCAGTTGAAGACCTGAAGAAACGGGTAAACATGACACAATGGCGTAAAATTTGATTTTTACGCTCGGAAATAAGAACTTAGAGCACCACACTACACCCTGGGGTAATAAAAAAATAAAACAAAAATCATAAAAGCATAATTTCAATGATATATAACCTTGCTGAAGAGAGCGCAGATGGGGCTGAATCAACTTCTGTTAGGTCATCCTTCAGAGACTGAAAAATTTCAAGTATTTATTTCAAACTCAACTAATTTGGAGTTCGTACAAATTAAACTATTATAAAAGCTCACCGTTGCCAATTCGGGAAACAGACGACAGAAAAGCGCGTCTTTCAGGTTAAAGTCAACGCTCTGCTCGGCTAACAATTCGCGCTAAAAAATAAAACAATAATGGGCAGTGTCAAAAGACGCATGTTTGAACGCTTTATAAAATGTGAGCCACTTTACAAAAAAATCTACGTAGATAAAATAGTGAAACGATGGAAGAGTACTACTGACCTCAGTATCAGTCGCGTTCATAGCACCCACTGTGCCTTCGTTTGAGTTCTGCAAACCAGCTCCCAATTATTATCCACTTATTTTATATTATGAAGATCATATTACAAATAAGCGTCAGTGAAATCACCAAAACTTGTATCAGTTATTTGGACAGCACCAACCATAAAACTGACAATGCCAGCGAGTATGGCACTCACAGTCCACGACGAGTTCCAAGACTCGGGGTGAAAGTCGCTGATGGACAGGCACAGACGTGTGTTCACCTGAAATACTGTTAGCAGTGGTGGTCCCGGATTCGGTGAGTAGGGGTCAGTCCAATCGGAGATCGATTAGTGCTGAATTCACTTGCACAGACAAAGCATTCGTACAAAAAATACTGTATCAATCAATTGAGATTGACTAATGCAAAAAATACAAATTCTTAAATGAGAATAAAAAATAACCCACTTCAAAGCGCCCACTGGGTGTAACCATATAGATGGCGGGTGGTCGGAACGGGAAATCATCGGGAAAGACGAGACGACCGTGGTATACACCACCCTCGTATGGGGTGTCAGGTGCACCCAGGATCACGTAGTGCCTTTAAAGAAATTACAAATACCATATCGCTTAATTTGATTATATTCAAATAATTTTAGACGATGAAGAAGACGGATCGAACCAGAACACTCGCAGAATTCCGTGTATCCTTCGTTTAGCATTCCATTGATAAAACAAACCTTTTTCAGTAAATTTCGCCGAATGGAAAATCCACACGCGACCTGTTTAACCAACACTCTTTAGAAAAGTCACACCAACGAACCATTCGAGCACATTATCGTGCATGGGCGTTGCCAGAACGTAGGGTACTGGGTCTTTCATCAGGTTCATGTAGTCCTTTTTGAGACGATTGACGGCCGTCAACGACCCCGTCTGACTGCACGCCATTACCTAAATTTATTATGAATATTTTACAGAAGTTACCGTCTTCCGTTAATGATGCTTTTCAATAGTTGATTTGATGCTATCGGTGTAGGTGAAATGATCACTTTCCTCCACATATTTAAGGGAAGTGTGCATAAAAAAGCAACAAGGTAAATTAAAGTACAAAATATTACACGATAAATAAAGATAGATAATCATTAAGTCGGCAGACTTAATCGGTATGATTATAAAACATCATAACCGAAATGCAATGCAGCACAATCACCGTATTCGAGAACAGTTGTTACAGTTCATTGTTCAAACTCGTACAATTGAGTATAAATATGACAAAAGAAAGATGAGCTGTGTACAATGCGAATGAATAAACGTCTTAATTAAAGTTTAGTAACTAAGAATAAAATTCCGTTGACAATATACATAATCAAGTGAAGCGTACAATTATGCCCAGTACAAAGTACACAACTAAATGAGTAAAAATACGAGAATATTCACTACTTGGATTCACAGTAAAACGTATCACTATTTGGAGAAAATACACATTAAATGTTGAAATGACTATAAAATATAAAATAAACAAAATTTAAGGTTGTTAAAAATTATATGTCCTTGACACATCATACACATCGAGGCTCCACACCGAGAAAACTCAAATGACGTTTTCAGATTTATTACATACATATACATTTATGAAAACACAGATCTCAAATCATTCTTATAGTTAACCCATGGAATGTTATTATTCTGGGCACACAATAATTTCATGTTATCAGTCATAGATACTATACTAAAAAATAGTTTAGTTCTGTTCCTTACTATGCAACTAACTTGACAGTACCAAACCATATTCTGTTTTACCTTACGCCCTCGGAAGTTTTGAATCATCAGACTTCATATAATGAAATCACTAGTGGAGAAGCTTGAAATGGTTCTTGAGAAATTATGAAAAATTGTGTTATAAGCACGCAAATGTCTAACAAAACAAAAGGAGTAAATACAATTCTGCAATAATATAGAATAGATTAAGTTTGGCATAGTGATTTGCCTGTCGCAACTAAAATACGAGGTCAGACGAAAAAAAACAGTAATACGGGAATTAATTGCAACAGACGAAATTAATATCGAAAAAGAAAACCCTTAGTTAGAATACGTGAAGCAAAGGACAGACCTTTGAAGTTCAGGGTCGGACTGAAGATTGTCTCACTTCAGGTCTCATGGATCGCGGGTCGGAGGCATCAATACTGCTCCAAACATACAGGCTACAGCGATAATACGGCTTCACAAATTCCAAATAGATAATGAAAGTACAGTACAAGTAGGTTTGTTGATCGTCGTGATAGATAATATATAATGAGACAATAAATATATATTTTACGACTGACCAGCCCCACCCCCCGCTGTTCGACTCCTTCCACCTCCGGCCGAGGGTGGTGGTGGCGGAAGCAGTGGTACGGGCGCACTGCCCTCTGGTTTGGCTCGTGGACGCGTACGTGTCGACTCTTTGCCCTAAAATCAAATAGTAATTAATCATCAAGCTCAGTTGGCAACAGTATATCTCACAGTCACAGAGTTCAACCACAGCGAAAAATAAAAACTTATCATAATTTTTCTTTCTGACGTACAAAAGCCGAGCAACCCAACCCCAATGCTGATGGAAATGGTCTGTCCTTCTTTAAAAGCCAGGTCCAGTTTCGGCTGATTCGGATCGTTCAGCTCCTCGTTGGCCTCCTTTTCGATTTTGTCTGACTTCTCGAGATATCTGAAACGTCAAACGAGCGATAAAATGAAGTAATATTAAGAAATAACTAGCAAGTTTCAATAAAAGTTGATCCAACTTGAAGTGATCCTGCATAGCGACGTTGAGATCGAATGAATCGCCACGGTCTGCAAACCCGATACCAATAAAAGCGGTCTGGCCGTTGTCGTTTACAAGTCGCAACACAAAATAACGACTCGAGTCGGTGACAGGCTCGACGTTGATTCCCGGGTATTTATCGACCGGACATTTCGCAAACAACTGACCTGCAATTTCAACCAATATACACACGTATTTAACCAATTTTAAGCATCATATCAGCCGACAGAGTGAAATTCTGTTTCCGTAGAGCGGGTGGAGCACTCATCCTTTTCTCTTCGAAAAACTCAGTCAGCTATTCGTAGATGGCTATTTTCTTTGTTATTGAACCACCAACTGTCATAACATTGGAAATTGCTTCATTCCGTTCCGGTATATGAGACAAGAAACAACTTTAGGACGTGACGTGACCAACCAGATGCTTTATCTTCGAGTCTAATCTCGACCTCTTTATCCAGCGCTACGACCCGAAGTCTGCCCGTCCAGTCAGGCGCGTCCAGTTTCCAATCTGCCGCCCTGTTAAAGTTACCATTCGAACGCCGAGTTTGAAACTTTAATAATTGCAATAGATACAAAACGGCAAAACGTTTTACAGTTTGTCGCTTGTCAAAAGACTAGAGCCGCAAGTTCAAGCCACCAACCTGTGCCCACGATCGTTCTGCAACGGCGGTATACGATAGACAAAAACCTCCTGTTTCACACATAGAATTCGCTCGTAATCAGTCATATTTGTTGAAGAAACTGGGGTGCCTCAACTCCTCCCCGAAATCGACCGTTTTTTTATCTATCGACTCAATAGCGGGATCGACAGAGGACCGCAGAAAATCAAACCTGCAAAACCAATCAAAAATCAACTAAATGTCATTATATTGCAATTTACACCATGCTCTTAAGGGTCAATTCAAGTTAACTTCGACCGCTGTCGACCACTGAGTGGGTCATGAAAATAGTAACGCCAAACTTTTTGAGTTTTTGGTCTTAATGGATCCGTTAAGGTCTAAGGATCATATCTGTAGCTCAAGTTTATGAATTTTCGGAATATTGCGGTTTTGGTGACACAAAATGTACCATTGGTAGTCAAAAAGTACCCCTCTTTGAGGTGATTTTTCAATATGCTCTGGAATATTTCAGAAGCTGATACTTTCTCAAAAGAACCACCGCGTATCAAACTATCTCTGGTTAAAATATTTTGGGGGTGCTGTTTCCTCTAAAGTGTCGAACTTTCAACGTACTTTTCAACTCCGTGCGATCTTTGCCAACCCGTAAACGACAACCATGTGATCCAAAATAGCATTCAAAACAATTGAATTTTGGATTCAAAAATCTAAAATGCCGTGTTTGTATTTTTATTTTTGTGGTTTAAAAAAAATAAAAAACGTTTAAAAATTTATAAATGTAAAGACAGCTTGAAATCCCCGATTGTGATATCAGGGTATTCAGGTCTTAGTTTTGCCGAGTTCAGCCCAGGTTAGATTCTGGTCTGGTGATCTCAGTTTATCGGTAAATTATTTATTGATTTATGAGTTTTTTAGCAACTTGGAATCAATTTCAGGTGAGAATTAGAAGTACGAATCAGGGTTCTGTACTCACTCACTTATCACAATTTATGAACGGTCGGGCCAGCGATCTGACCTCGGTTGTTCAAATTGAGAAGCGGAAAGTTCGGGCCAGCAACCTGACCTCACTTTTTCCGACCAAATGGTCGGGTCAGTAGCCTGACCTCACTTATTTGGCGGCAACAATCGGATCAGCGACCTGACCTCAGTAGTTGCGTACGAGAAACGTTCGGGTCAGCGACCTGACCTCAATTGTTCCCGCTCAAAACAGATCGGATCAGTAACCTGACCTCACTTAGCTTTGAGATTTAGACTTAGTATTATATTTCAGTTATCCAGAAGCGGTGGACAAACCAAAATACAGCACTAGTCACGAATTATATCTTAGCCGTCAAACTAGTAATCTGCACAACGTAGAATTACTGTTTTGAAAGCTAGTTATAATTCATAAAAAATAAAAATAAAACAGGTAAAGGGTATTCAAGTTGTCAGCCGTGCAACTGTCACAAAAATAGACAGAGCTGATCAAGCTTGAATAAAAAGGGTTGGCGGCACGACAAACTGAAAAGTACCTGGAAACACTAGGTGACAAACATTATGAGGTTTCAAAGATTAAGAATAAAATATGAAAAAGATTAACAGAATATATTTCAAAGTTTTATGATAATTAAAAGATAACAGGCAAACACCTGTCACGTATCGCGGTTTCACGCAGACACGTGTGAGTCCACACACAAACAAATACACAAGAACAAGAAAATATGCAAATATTTTATTTCGGGAAATTTAGGCAACTTGAAAGAACAACTGTAAGGAACTGACGAGAATTTGGAATGCATCATAGTTATGTAGTCAAAACGAGTCAAAAATAGAAAATAGGGGGGATTAGCTGATGCGCGAGCGCTCGAACTATTGGCAAAACAGCACAGTCAACGCGCGCAACAATCGATCGGTGACCGAACGGTCAACAGAACTGCAGCTAGAGTGCGCGTATGGTGTGGTCCGGGGACCCAGTATTACACCACTCCCTCCTCTTTTTCGGCGAATTTTTAGCATAAAAATTTGCCGGGCAGGTCGAGTGCTGGTTAAAGCTGTTTTGCAATTCACGTTATCATGGTTCAGATTACGAACCTACAAGTTTGAACTACTTGCTTCTGACAACGATCCCAAGTAATATATATATTAATACACGTATAACAACGAATATAACGAAAGAACAAAAAGAATACCGATCGACGAATGACAAAAAACGAATGAATAGAAAACCGATGTTTCAAAAGTAGAATAATATTTGTAAAATCACGGTTTGTTGATAATACGATAAAAATTGCAGGTGTTTTGATAATGCGATAGTCACAGCTTGACTCACAGTCGGGTCAAAAGCAATATTGTGACATGTTGTAATGTTTAAAATGGTTCGACGTGTTGAGATGAAGTAATGGAAATCGAAAAAATCACGAGCATGGACAAATTAATTTAAATGCAAATGTAATATATAGGCAAAATAAATATACCTTTGAATAATATCATCCCTTTAGTAAATATGGAATCGAAATGAATTAATAATATAATGATATCAGACCGATTAAAAATAGATGATTATTGACGATCGAGTAACGAAAATCAACGTATTTATGCTGTTAATCTCTAGATACTCAATCGAAGAATCTATCAGCATTATAGTCAGACAGTTTTGTTCTCCAATCTTTCTGAAATGTTGGTCTTATACTTTGACTTCGGTCCGGATGCATTTGAAGCATCTTTCGCCGGTCGACCTGTTGAGCTCGAGTTATTTTCTGATGAACTCAAATTATCAATCTTGTATTTGGTCATCGGACCTCGCACGTTGGTCGTTTTGTAAGCCAACTGCGAATCATACTTTGCCTTGTCCGGGGACAGATTGTGTTTGTATCGGCCTGACGGACCGTACACGTTCGACTTGTCTTTGTACAAATCCGGGTCGAACTGCTTGTCATGCTTGGCAGACTGGATGGTGTTACCATGCATGGGCGGACTTTTTCTGTTCTTGCTATGAGTGATCGTGGCTGTTTTGAAATGTCCAATCAGACCATGAACATTCTTCTTAGTCCTCTCAACCGAGTGAGACTTCGGCTGAGCTGTTGCACCCACCCGTTTCGTTTCCTTCAATGAGGAGGTGTTGTGCTCCTGATTGGGGTGAAACGGTGTTTCTAGTGCACGAATCACTACGGGTGTTTCAGGACTGACCGATCTTGATTTTACTACGACGGGTTCCCATTCCTCATCACTATCTGATGGCTCTGTATCATCATGGTCCAGTGGATTGTGATACACATGAGACACAAAGAGGTATTTGTCAGGGTACAGATCGTTATACGCTGAATCTTGTTCACGTTCATATCGATCGTATTGATATGGATCGATGTTTTCATCGTAATGGTGTGTATCTGATAACTGAGGGCAGTATGTCGTTGATGTTTGATTGCGACGATCACTGATCTCAATCTGTCTGGCTTGCCAGGACTGACTCGATACATTAGTGGTGGTTACCGGTGCCGTGTTTACATCCCTGTATGTGGTGTAGGTATGGCTTTGGCATTGTGTGCTTTTGGTTTTGGGGCTTGACTGCAGCAAGAGCAGGGCATCTAGTTTATTGTTTATATTTATCAACCGGTCTTGCATATTATTAACCGCAGCCCAATTATGGTTCGCTGCGTTTTGAATGGTGGTGAATTGTTTGTCCATGGTGTGCTTTTGATTTTTAATGTCATTTACCCGTGACACCAGCGTATTGAGTCTGAGGTTCATGATGGTGGGTGAGTCAGTGGGCAAACGACGTTCACCTTTGCGCTTTTTGTGGTTCGGTTTCGGCATATCAGTTTATTTGCTTATGATGTTACAATTTGATGCACAATACAAGGCAATATTGGAGTGAAAAAATATTATATTGTATTACAAGAACCCAAGTGTGTTGTTGTTTATGCTACTGATATCAACCGGTTTACATTATTATCTGTTAATTTTATTTCACTGATCATAAATGACCGCTTATTGTGAATAAAAATCTGATTTATTGATTAGCAGTAACAGTAAAAAAATACGAATGACGAATATTATTATTTTCCACTATATTATTGTATCATTCGAGTTTATAACAAAGGAGCAGAATGAATGAATGACCCAAAATCGGGCAACGACAAAATATGCAACAAAACGGCGATCACACAACTAACTACCAAATGTACTCTTGATCACGAACAAATTTCAAAATAATAATGATGATTGATAGACCACAAGGATTATTCGTTTCGCGCCACACGTAGAATTTGAAAAAGACTCACTTTATACTCGTGAAACGGTACTTGCAGTGGTTTTGGTGGCACGGAACTATACTACTGTCAAATCAATAGTTTTACAAGGTCACGACAATTTAGTGTGTATTGTGGATTCGGGGTCTAATGTTACACCACCCCCGATTTCGACTAATAACGAATTAGCTAACCCTGCAGCTTGGTGAGCGGGTCGGCTTGCGACACGGCTTCAGTGCGTCAGGGCAGGGTTTGGCGGCACCGTTTCGATTTCGGTTGAGTCGATCGGACGTGGGAGGCTGCAAGAAATTCACTGTTTATTAAGAAGTTATGTAAATTAATACAATAAGTATATGAATAAATAGTTTACTGAATTCCAGGGAGAGTGCCTTGATAGGTCGGGTCAATCATAAACATGTATCTCAATTGAAATGAGTTCTGAAATTCCTCAGATAAATAATTTCACCCAGCAGTCAAATCTAGACTCGGAATTTAACTAATACTAAATTCAGGGATTCAGTCAAAGTGAATTATATGGCTCAGTCAATAATGAATTTCTTGACTCAATTTAAAATGCCATACAAAGTTCAATCAATGCTGAAATTCCAATCAATACTCACGACTAACCGGTTGCTTTGCCGTGAGCGACGACCGTGCAGGGACGACCAACCGACGTGAATGAGAAATGTGGCCACGCGTTGATGGAATTCCCGCGGACGTCGAAATCTCGGTCTACAAATATGGAATTGTATTATTGACGGACTCGTCTTACTATGTGAGCACCGCGGAGCTAATAGATAGTCCTCTGAGCGGTCAAGGTGAATATTGATCACGACAGTGAATGATCTGAGGTGGAACTGGAGTTCACGGGTGGTAATTTGTATGTGAAAATCACCTAGGCTATCAAATCGAAACTAATCAAGATGATAATCAACGATTTATATGGACTTTTGAGAGTGGGAATTTTATCCTCCAATCTTAGACCATTCACTTTCGTGCGAGAGTTATATCGGGTCAGCAGTCTGACCTCAGTGAAACGAGTGGAAAGATCGGGGCAGTCTTCTGACCTCACTTTTTCCAAACCAAACGGTCGGGGCAGTATTCTGACCTCACTTGTTGGACAAACTGTCGGGGCAGCGTTCTGACCTCTATCGTTTGATTTGGAGAACACTTGGGGCAGCGATCTGACCTCGTTCGTCTCACTCAATGCACTTGGGGCAGCAATCTGACCTCGGTCGCTTTGAGATTTTTACTGATTTTACTGTCCCCGGTCCAGAAGCATAGGACACGTGAACGATAAAAGCAGTGGGTGATTTGATTCTACTGTGGGTCGAATACTAGCAGATGAGTGCAAGTATTAGACACACGAAGAATTAAATCAAAAAATAAAAATCACAAAATCAAAATTACCCAGACCAACGCAAGTGTTTCAAAGAGAAAGGGTGGCGTCGGGGATAATTTCAACCTTGAAAAAATACAAACAAATACTCAACTCAGCCCAAAAAGAGGCAGGTCAAGTCAAATAATAACACAATAATAAATATAAGAAATTGATATGTCCACGCGTGTGAACAGCGAATGATCGCTCAACTCCCACACAAACAAAATCGACAAGTCAAAAAGGTGAGAAACGTTTTTATTCGGGAGAAAACAGAATGAATGGCTCGTACATTGTTATTATTATTATTTTTGAATGTACTGATAGGTGGTACCAATCAAAGACTTTACCTTGTTGAATTTTATTCAATTTACTTTATTGCACGTTGTTATTGCTTTTTTAGTATAAATGTTTGATCCTGATTTTATTACACAGATGTTACTGCACAATTTCACTCGGTATCACCGGACAGAACTTGGTGATTAACAGGAAATGGCGGAATGTTCAAGTTAAGAAACTTGAAATAGTAGTCACGCCAATTTCAACTCAGTGGTGTATTTTCAGAAAGTATGATAAGTTAATAAAACCAACTGATTATGTTATAATATTGTTTACAATAAGGTTATATAGCAAGATGAAAATTCAATTTCAGTCAATTGCTTTCGTTTCAGGTGCTGTGTGGTGTTATGATTCAACTAAATCAGTTCAGTGATCGATTAATAAAATTTATATAAGTTGATACACTTTTTAAAAGTTGATGGCAAAATCAGTTCATGTATAGCAGATGAAATCAGATTTCATGCAATTGCTTTTACAGTTGTGATTTAGATGTACTTTTTGTTCGTACTTATGAGATGATGATCGCATCAGCGAAAAAGGAAAATTTAATTTCATATAGTCGCTTTTTGTGTTTATATTATATTACTCGTTCGACTGTAAATCAGCTGAGATCTCTATTTACCGTAAGTTGTAATGTAATCGTGGTCACGCCGAATGAAGTGATTCACAAAATATAATTTTTCAATTATAAATTATATCAATTCAATTGTTTGCAGTGATCTATCATTAATAGTGTGCATAGCAAAATGAAAATTTAATTTCATACAAATGCTTATGCAACACAAAATATATATTTTGAAACAGTATATTGAAATCGTTTAGTTTAAAAACTGTTCTGATGTGTAATTGTCTCAGGTGAATATTACCAAAAGTAGCAAAAATGAAAATTTAATTTCATATAATTGCTTAGTATTTGATACATCACCAGACTGACCGAGCTATTAAGGACGGTCAACAGGTAGAGACAGCTTGTGATGATCACGCCCAACAAAGTGAATATTTTGATTTTCAAAAATATAATTTTTTACAATTATAAATTTGTATCAATTCGTATGAAATTTCGTGACAGGGATTGATTTTCTACATTATAATATTTTTCAATTATGAATGTGTGTCAATTTGTCCACATTTCGAGACGATTTAGAAATCAATAATAATTAGTGCGTATAGCAAAATGATAGTTTTAATCAATTGCTTTTGTGTCACCTGACCTGAACGTTCTAATAGGGATCGGCCGGGACCTCCATGTAAAGACAGCTTGAAATGGTGGTCACGCCGAACGGCATGGATTCAATGATTGATTCGAGAAAATATGCTTTGTATCAATTCATAAGTTATTCAGTGAAGTGATTGATTTTTCACACTATAATTTTGCAATCATATGTGTATATCAATTTCACTTTTATATTTGAAAAAAAAATAGCAGAATGAAAATTTTAATCAACTGCTTTTATGAGTCACCTGACCAGAACGTTCTAATTGGGATCGGCCGGGACCTCCATGTAAAGACAGCTTGAAATCCCCGATTGTGATATCAGGGTATTCAGGTCTTAGTTTTGCCGAGTTCAGCCCAGGTTAGATTCTGGTCTGGTGATCTCAGTTTATCGGTAAATTATTTATTGATTTATGAGTTTTTTAGCAACTTGGAATCAATTTCAGGTGAGAATTAGAAGTACGAATCAGGGTTCTGTACTCACTCACTTATCACAATTTATGAACGGTCGGGCCAGCGATCTGACCTCGGTTGTTCAAATTGAGAAGCGGAAAGTTCGGGCCAGCAACCTGACCTCACTTTTTCCGACCAAATGGTCGGGTCAGTAGCCTGACCTCACTTATTTGGCGGCAACAATCGGATCAGCGACCTGACCTCAGTAGTTGCGTACGAGAAACGTTCGGGTCAGCGACCTGACCTCAATTGTTCCCGCTCAAAACAGATCGGATCAGTAACCTGACCTCACTTAGCTTTGAGATTTAGACTTAGTATTATATTTCAGTTATCCAGAAGCGGTGGACAAACCAAAATACAGCACTAGTCACGAATTATATCTTAGCCGTCAAACTAGTAATCTGCACAACGTAGAATTACTGTTTTGAAAGCTAGTTATAATTCATAAAAAATAAAAATAAAACAGGTAAAGGGTATTCAAGTTGTCAGCCGTGCAACTGTCACAAAAATAGACAGAGCTGATCAAGCTTGAATAAAAAGGGTTGGCGGCACGACAAACTGAAAAGTACCTGGAAACACTAGGTGACAAACATTATGAGGTTTCAAAGATTAAGAATAAAATATGAAAAAGATTAACAGAATATATTTCAAAGTTTTATGATAATTAAAAGATAACAGGCAAACACCTGTCACGTATCGCGGTTTCACGCAGACACGTGTGAGTCCACACACAAACAAATACACAAGAACAAGAAAATATGCAAATATTTTATTTCGGGAAATTTAGGCAACTTGAAAGAACAACTGTAAGGAACTGACGAGAATTTGGAATGCATCATAGTTATGTAGTCAAAACGAGTCAAAAATAGAAAATAGGGGGGATTAGCTGATGCGCGAGCGCTCGAACTATTGGCAAAACAGCACAGTCAACGCGCGCAACAATCGATCGGTGACCGAACGGTCAACAGAACTGCAGCTAGAGTGCGCGTATGGTGTGGTCCGGGGACCCAGTATTACATAAACCTTGATTTTTATTTATGAGAAACATCTGTATGATTCATTTCAGAAAAGAACAGCTAACGAATGAAGGCGATAATGCGTGCAGGCAGAAAGACCAGCGCCCTTTCAGTCGTAAAAGGAGTTGGTTGGTCGCCAAGTCCGGGGCCATGCAATCCGTTTTTGCCGAGGAATTACTGCATGCCGTAGCACAGCCAAAGTTAGAAGTTATGATTGATTAGATGATCGGTTGATATATAAGTTCATTGATTTGTTAAATTCTGATCACTAGCTCGGATCGGACCCTTTAATTTAATCTAATTTGCATGTTTTTTATTTAGTTGGCTAGGTAATATGGCATCACCCCAAGTTTAGCTGAGACCCTCAGTATCATGAATTTTTAAAAGATATTAGAAACATGCTCAATTTTGCAGTGGAACCCATGAAAGAGATTGCCGAGATTCGACACAAACGCGAGGCGCTGCACATCAAAAATCGTTTGAAGAAGAGCAAGGAGCACAGGAAGGGTCTGGATATACGAATTGTGGACACTCATTCGCACATGCTGAAATCACCAGCTGGTTAGGGTTTTTAACAGTCTCAGTCACGGAAAACTGCAACTCGTTAACATTTATTTTTAGCCCTATTTAGCTTTTCCTGAAGTCATTAGTTCAGTTTGTACAACCGCCGGTTTGTGTATTTAGGTGCCGGTCGACCAGGTTTTCGAGCAGAACGAGATGATTGACTGCATCGGTGTGACCAAGGGTCGTGCATACAAGGCAGTTACCAGCAAGTGGCACTGTAAGAAACTGCCCCGCAAGACTCACAAGGGTCGGCGAAAGGTGAGAGCTATGTTCGCTTTTAATGCTGATGGGTTTTTCTGTGGTGTATTATGGATGTGCCAGAAACATACATGGTCAATGATGGTCAAGAAATCAGAGATAGTCTGAATTCATCGTGTGCCTTGCATGCGACTTTGATGTAAATTTTACTGAGATCAAACCAGATAAAATAGCTTTATCATTCCTTATTTCGTGTTTCATTGAGTTGGGTTGTGTATTACAGGTGGCTTGTATCGGTGCGTGGCATCCTAGTCGTGTCCAGTGGACCGTTGCCCGCGCTGGTCAGAAGGGCTACCATCACCGTACCGAGATGAACAAGAAGATCTACCGTATCGGCAAAGGCACGGATAAGAAGAGCGGTGCCACCGAGTACGATACCAGCGAAAAGACCGTCAACCCGATGGTAAGTGCAGTGTTTATTGTTGTTAATGCTGTTTCCAAGTGACAGACTTGTTTAAGCAAAGACTGATGCCATGATGACTACCTTACCTACACTGAAATCGCGCAAGAAAAGTATGTAGTTACCCCTTCCTTAGACTAGACTGAGCATCAACGCTGCCTGGGGTTGACCCAATGCCCCAATTTATAGTGCTGTTTATTTTTGTTTCATATTGATATCGTGAGCTTTTTTACAGGGTGGTTCCGTTCACTATGGTGTTGTGCGCCAGGATTTCGTCATGATCAAGGGATGCTGCATGGGACCCAAGAAGCGTGTCATCACCCTCCGCAAGGTTAGCGTTTTGTTATGACAACGATCATTCAGTGTTATACACTGCCAGCTATGATGTGAATATTATATAGTCTGAATACGCGCAAAAACAAAAATGTTGTTATCCCTTCCTTAGACTGAGTTAGTTGGCATTCTCGAGCGGGTGAACCCGGCGAATTTTTTGTTTGTGAAAGACAACAGACTTGTTTTATTGCTCAAGAGTTCATCAGCTTATACCGTACACCTTTGCAGTCACTGCTGACGCACACTAAACGATCTGCCCTCGAGAAGATCGACATGAAATGGTTCGACACATCCTCTAAGTTTGGCCACGGTCGCTTCCAGACTCCGGCTGAGAAGACTGCGTTCATGGGCAAACTTAAGAAGGATATCATTGCCGAGCAGGAGGCGGCATAAATGAATTGTGATTTGTTATTGTGTAACTTGTCTTATGTTTTTATAGGATGAGTTTCTATAAAAAATGGGAGCCGTGCCGTGATTATTGGATGCGAGAAGCTGTTTATGCATTAGATCCGTATTATCTCCATGATCTGTTATGCCGTTTATCGTTGATTTACTACATAAATCTATTATATACCTGAATATCTTTTTAGCGTTGTTTGTTTGACGTCTTCATAATCGTTTTCAATCTGCTGTTACTGGTCCATGCTGATCGCAGTAAAATAAAGATTACTTAACCTAGACCTACTTTGTATAGCGATTTATCTAATATGTAAAACAATTTTGTAATCGCATAAAAGCAAAAAGCAATAAGAAGTATCAGTTCGCTGAAATAAAAACACAACATGGATAATGATTACACTAAAAGAAAATTAAGGTTAAGAAAAAAACGACTAGCATAGTTTTTTAGATAACCAAAAAAAATATATCACAGCTGCAACTGGCAGACTCAATTGATTGGCTGCCGATATTCGTTTCTGCAATGGCCGTCAAAATTCTATGACATGAAGAAAAGGTTATATTGATGACTGTCAATACCTCCATGATTTACACAGCCGTATCATGCTTCTATCAAAGCTTCCGATTTGACTGGCTTTTCCCAGTTGCTATTACTGGTTAGTTATTTGCCACATCACAAAAGTGTCTGATTTTCATAGGCCGAGTTCCCCAGTCTACAAATAACTTGTCAATAAACTATCGAGCTTATCTACATAATACATATGCATTTTTTTCAAACGGATACCATCGAGTGTCCGGTCCATACACCCAGAATAACATATAAAGAGCTTCTGGAGATTCAAGTGAAAAAATGACGCGTTAACTTGTTCAACCCAGTGTAACACCCACTGAACATGATGATTGCATGTTATAGCATACAGCTGTTGGTTGAGTTGAGTCGGACAGCCGACTATTATGCATCACCTTCTCTTACATTTGATGCAGCTAACGATTCACAAGTTGGAGTAGTTAACACTACAACTTTTCACTTGAATCCCAGGCAGCCCTTTAAAGATATAAATAACACCCAATTCTAAAAGTTCCATGAACGAGAGTTTCAAGAAGTTCGTGAGGACGGTAATCATAAAGATGCTTCTCATAATTTTTTTTTAAATTGATGGGTTGTCTCACTCGGATCAAGACTTCGCCGGGTCCCAATCACGAATGGTGCTTGCCATAGGCATATCATGGAATCAAGTTCCAAGTCGCTCCATCTGATGTTCAAGGCATATTCTTTTAACGACCATCAGCCAGTAGGTCACACTTCTGTTTGACTGCCATAAGGCTTGTTGGTGAATTGAATCATAAAAATGTTTCTCATATAAAAATCAAGATTCTCAACTAAAAAAACGTTTTTATTATTATTTTGAACAAGCATAAAAATATGAACATGGCATTTCAAAACTCTGAATCCAAAATTCGATCTTATCGAATGTTATTTTGGATCATATGGCTGTCGTTTACGGGTTGGCAAAGATCGCACGGAGTTGAAAAGTACGTTGAAAGTTCGACACTTTAGAGGAAACAGCACCCCCAAAATATTTTAACCAGAGATAGTTTGATACGCGGTGGTTCTTTTGAGAAAGTATTAGCTTCTGAAATATTCCAGAGCATATTGAAAAATCACCTCAAAGAGGGGTACTTTTTGACTACCAATGGTACATTTTGTGTCACCAAAACCGCAATATTCCGAAAATTCATAAACTTGAACTACAGATATGATCCTTAGACCTTAACGGATCCATTAAGACCAAAAACTCAAAAAGTTTGGCGTTACTATTTTCATGACCCACTTAGCGGTCGAAGTTAACTTGAATTGACCCTTAAATAAATGAATAAGATTTTACATCTGAAACAAGCCACAGAAAATCTATGGTGACCACTCCACTCACTACGCACTAGGGAAGAACTCTACGGTCAAGCAAAAAACCGCACAAAATGTCAGTTTTAGAGGGAAGAAAAAGTTTACAGAACTTTTTTGTTACAATCGCATTAAAGTTCTGAAAAAAGTGTCAAAATAAGGTTTGCAGATGAATAGTCACGGAGTTGTTGTGCAATTGTTCAATTATGTGAGTGAGCAAATGAGTGAGTGAGCAAGTGAGAGAGCAAGTGAATGAGTTAGTGAGTGAGTGAGTGAGTGAGTGAATGAGTGAATGAGTGACGGAGAGAGTTAGTGAAATAGCGTGTAATCCATTGAGTGAGTAAGTGAGCGGGTGAGTGAGTGAGTGAGTGAGCGAATGAGGGAAGAGTAGTGAGGATATGAATATATGCGTGAGTGAGAGAGTGAGTGAATGAGTGAGTGAGTGTTTGGGTGTGTCTGTTAGTGAGTGAATGATTGAGTGAAAGAGCGAATGAATGAGTGAGTGGGTGAATGAATAAATGAATGAATGATTGAATAAACGACTGCGTGATTGTATTTCAGATGTATGGGATGAGAGATTGATGGAACAGCTGATTGACATTATGAATGACAATTATTACTGGTTATAGCCTGGTTAACTCTTGACCCGTTGTTGACACAAAATACAATAAACATCCCCAAGTCCAACATTCGTATGCTGTTTGTAAACATGCGAAAAGGTTGTTTTCTCAAAAAATTCTAAGGCTCGCCAAAATCACATTTGAATTCAAATTGCGCGCCAAAAATTTTACTGAGTAACAAGGAACTTTGACCAAGCTATATTTGGACGACTGACTGACTGACTGGTTGGCGAAACGACTGATACCCATGAAAACTCTTAGCTGAATATTTATAGATTTCAGGAGAAAGTCTGATCTCTACTCGGTATTTTTGAGCTCATTAACATAGAGGTCGACAGGTACAAAACTACCTTTCCACTAACATCCTGTAATATCTCTTATCAGTTCGAAATTTTTTTATTAACATCTGAGATAGGCACCGTGCACGTCCAACTGCCGGCTATCGAGGAGAACCCTCGGGGCTCTCCTTGAGAGCCCAGTTCGATAGTGTTGAAGTATAGGCAAGGCTCCTCGAGAGCCTTGTGTCGGGCTCACTGGCGGACGAGCTAATCCTCTAAAGGGAGGGGAATGTCGTAGAAGAGGGGGAATCGGCAAAAATAGACCATTTTACCTACACCTTACTAAACAAATTCCACTTTTTGAAACCGCCAAAGAGGGGGGGGGGAATTCCAATTTTCTCACCCCTTCTCGTCCGCTAGTGGTCGGGCTCAGCCTATACTTTAACACTATCAAACTGGGCTCTCGAGAAGGGCTCTCCTCGAAAGCCAGCAGTTGGACGTGCATGGAGCGTCAGACTGTTCAGATCATCATTTGTCCTCCAAATAGAAACATTTATCAGGGGTGAAAAATTTATCACTTTATTTGTCCTCTGTTTGTAAACCATATTCAAGAGTGGAAAGTTCATCACTTTATTTGTCCTCTTATTGTAAACCTCTTTCAAGAGTGGAAAGTTCATCATTTTATTTGTCTTCTGATTGTAAACCTCTTCCAAGAGTGGAAAGTTCATCAAACGAATTGTTTTACGACAGTGGACTATTCATTATAATGATTAGTCCACTTCGTAGTGAGTCGATTGATCCTCAAAATCTATAAAATGAAGAACTTGCAAAATAAAATCCGGTGGTTCAGCAATTTTGCTTTGTAACACTTTCACAAAACAAATCTGGAAGTCACCGAAAACCCTATCGACGATGTTCTGAAACTTCAGTTCAGGCGGTCATTCATTCATCACTGTCACCATCTCTTGATTTTTTTAAAGAAGCTTTCTGTGTCGAACCTTTCATGGAAATACAGAATCCAATTCGCAGTCAGACTCATCATTCACACGGTATTCACCTATACATTTTCTCCCGTTTATGGTTACGTTCCCCATTCAAGCTATTTTAACAAGTGATAAAACTTTCAATCACTCCCCTGTCTTCAAGCTGATGTTACACTACGTTTAAGTGGCCCATTCATAATCAGTGGAATGCGTTCTTTCATAAAAATCGTCATCATGCAATCCATGGAACTCCAGTTAGGCAATTGTCGGTCATGATGAAAAACCATCTGCGTTCAGCCAATCGATTACGACTCTGACGATATCCGTTTTTGTTCTATTTCACTAGAATGTTAAACACGAGTTGACCATCGTGTGTTTTCTAAGTGCACCATCAAGTATACCTTATTTTGAGTTTCTTGTGGCTTGCTCATTTTCACAGCCTAAAGCTTTTGGCGCACGTTTAAATTCTTGGAACTAATGATTAAAACATTTTATAAAATGTTTCGATAAAACCAATATTACCGCGTGCCCATATTCATTTAATGATGGGTGAGTTAAGGTTTGCCAAAAAATGCGTAACAAAAAAACTTTGGCCAGTCCAATAACTTTGAAATTACTTGCGTTCATAAAACTTTTCAGACTTAGATGTCGATATCAGATGATTGTAAACTCATTCGGAAATATGTGATTCGTCGTTTGAATAAAAAGACATCGTTATACTGTCCAAGGATTAATCAACCACATAATGTTAATTCTCGTAGTCGTAAGCCAAGTCACATTCGGGTTGGCATTCAAATTTCAACATGCATGGTAATTAGTATTCGGCGTTGTTCAACCCTACTACTTCGTACTACTATGTACAACAACGTGTAGTGCACCGCTGTCATGTCATTCACATAATCGCTGCTAATAACAAATCCCATCAAACAGTAGTACTCTGGGTGTGACTCGTCGTAATCCACAACGCGTGCTCACCCTCCACGCATCATCACTCCATCAATAGGCGCGTGCCTCAACCCATAAAAGCGAGTTACCTTCATGCCACTTAGACTATTATTCATCAAAATTCCAGTAAATTCCATTTGGTAAACTAGTTTGTTACGCTTATTGTTTTGTTCAACAATACGTCAGACTCAGAAATTCACGACCGGATATATGATTACAATCCGCCGTTATAGGGTGATGCGTGCAACAGGTAGGGTTGTAATGGGTTAAGGTCATGTACATATGTACGCGTCTACATCATTCAGTACCATCCAACTGTACATTTATTAGGATATTATAGTCATGTGTTTGGGCATGCACGCGTCACATCCCATCCCATCTTATACAAACCATCCTGTTAAGTGGTTGCTACTCCAGTTTCCGAGTAATGAGCCCTCCTCAAACAGCGGGCCTTTTCAAATGTTTTACCGTAATTCCAAGGAACAACTAAATGAACTTTCAGGTCATCACTTAATTGCATCCGCTACAGTGTCATCACTTTTATTCGCAATTTTCTTCTGTGTTTTTTATACTTTTTGTAACTGCGCAGCGCAACAGACACCGATTGTCGCGTGCTGCAACTGACTGACTGTTGCCGTTGCAGATATGGATATTACTGGTTGAAGGATGCGTTTAATGTAATGCAAATCTTATACCCGATACGAGAAGTTGTGTTTGTTGTAGATATGCAACGAGGTGTGTTGTTGCGTAACACAACTAATTGTGTTTGTCAAGATTTCTCCAAACTCAAAAGACATTTTGTGTTTGATGTTCGGTCCGATCCGATTCAGCGTGTGGGAAATCGAGCCGGATTTGTCATGTCTGGATTACATTTTTTTATCTGACTAAATATTCAGACTAAAAATGGTTTTCTCATACAAGATTGAGTTCATAAATATAATTGTTTTGAGTGGAAAGTTTTTGCGGTATGTGATGCGGTGATTGAGTGAGTATCCGTTTTGTGTTGCCACTAATACAACAATACAAAGTGTTACACATAGAATATCAATATTATGTTTGTCGCACATTTCGGATATTATTAAATGAGTGTTTGTTTACGTTGAGTACTATGTATGGTGTAGTGCACCCTAGCAGCAATGTGGCATATGTAGCTGTCAAGCATGCTCACACTCAGCACCACCCTGCTCAACATCATCATTTCACACATTTCACTTTTTCTAATTTTTCTTCACTCTTCGCGTCAGTCAAATCGCACCCGAACGCTCGCGTATTCGCTGCAGTCAGTCACTGAATTCAGTGCGCTTCTGACTCACACACAACTTTCGCGTTCGATCCAGGCGCTAAGCAGTCGATCACTCAATCAATCAACTTGCACTTCACTCACTCACTCACTCATTCAATCCATCGATCAGTCATTCATCAACAAACACCTGCATGTAGTTTTGAAGTGTAAGCATGTATTCTATGTAAATAAATGCTGTTGTTGTTGTTGTTGTAAATAAACATGATGGTTGTGGTAGAGTGGGAGCGAAAGTCATGTTTTTTTCTTGTCAATGGATCGATGTAAATTTCAATCTATCAACCTCTCAGCCCATTCAGTCAAGCGGTATGGCATTTGTGTTTAGTTTTTTTGTAGAGCTGCACTCGGGGCGTTAACTGATTTGTATGCAAACACGTTCGGATAAAACCCATTTCACTTTTTATAGTTCCTTTATCGCAAATGTCAAATCCAGGCGAGCAAACATCCATGCAACTCTTTTTGTGGTGCATTGATCTAACGGAAAGACAAGAGGAACGGAACGTAATATAAAAAGACAAATAATATTTATATTTATCTTGGATCAACATTTATTTAATTATACGTTATCCATCACACCAAATCGGCAACAGTACGTTAATCTGATTTTGACTGCAACCGATTTTCAGTTTATCTAGAGATACTCTACTCAGAGATTACTGGTAGTATGGGACAGACAGTAACCAGCTTACATATCCAACAAGTTTCCAACACATTTCTTTCCGTCCCCGAACGTCGAATAATTCCTTTTTGAATTTTCGCCTTCACCGCTTGCCTTCCGCTTCCATCTATTGTTATTGCAACAGTTTGCGACCGCAACACGCAACAGTCTGTTAATTGCGGAACATAAAACTATCGTTCACGAACTTATGTATCGGTTGATCGGTTGTTGCGATTGGTGAATCCAATAAATGCAACTTCACGTAACGCATCCCACGACGATTCGATGATCTCAAGTTCAGCGTTGTCGTTCATATTTTATTATTTACTTAATGAAACCGAACGTGTCTCTGTACATAATGCATGTCATCTAAATATGTTGTATGTGCATGCACGCACGCGTTTGGCCCAATCTTACTTTTGCTGGTTATCCTACATTGTAATCTTCTTCTGGCACAGTAGCGGTAAATGATGACATGCAATTCCACTGTTAATTAAACTTGTGTTTATGGTTTTACGTAAATTAAATCCAGAATACTGCTACATGTTTAATAAACTGGAAATTAAAATCATCGGTTTTTTATAATTCCTATTTTGGTCATCCGTCACCGCAGAGTGTAAAAGTTTACGACATGTTTTTGCAAGGGACTGCCACCGACGCACGCGCACGGTTCAAAAGATGATGTCTAGGACACCCAGTAACATTATTGGCCATATTGTCAGGTCAGGCCGTGTTCGTTAATCGTTTAAAGTTTATTCAATTTACGGATCTGTTCAGCTCAAACTGTTTTGTGTATTGTCACGTTCACCGCTCACGTTATCATGTTCAAAATGACTGACATTCAATTATAATTAGAGAAGCAGCGATGGCTAGTAAATACTGTGCGCTGATTGGTTGGCCTAATCCGTTTGCTAGACGCAACGGCGCTTCGCGTGCCTCACCAATTTGTACTATTCTGTAGACATGTACATGATGAACAGGGTGCCTAAGTTCATTCATTCTTTATGAAATTAATAGTTTTAATAAAATACTTTTTTAATCAAATTTCAGATAATTATTAAGTTTGGAGATGACTTGACATCAGTGTTTCTATAACTGCATTTCAGTTCGAGACTGCAGCTGGCAGGTGCAGTACATAATAGGAAGTGAATGAAATACATCCAAGGTCAAGTGCGTTCGTGCATGCAAATGATCACGGCAAACATGCAAACATGAAAGTCAGAGTTTGACGAGTTAGGAGTAAAAGTGAAAATTATGGGTGATCACCTAATTTTTTTAGATGCTTCTTACCCAGGTCGATAAAAGAAATAGTGGAAACTCACAGATCACCAAACTTGAAAAAAATTAAGTGATTGTTTTGTTATTTATACAGTATCCAGGAATGCGGGCGTCTAGCATTGTTGGTTGTGCTAAATTTTGGATCGAAAGGTCCCGAGTACGACTCTCGGCTGCTGGGCTAGGGGTGGCGGTAGACCGTACGGCTAACCTACACACAATATAGCCCGGTAAGTAAACATACGATTACTCAACTGATAATCGTGTTCATGGTTTGAAGCCAACTCTGAGGTTGGAGTGGCAAGCCGTCTCCCGGTGAGAGCAAGGCAAATACATACCAAATTGCCTTATACCTCACGTTTGTGGTTCACCGATGTTGTGAATCAAGGACCTATTTTAATAAAGTGTAAATTTGAATTCCATATTTAAAAAGAAATTTGTTTATTTTATTTATTAAAGTCTTAAAATCACACTTAGCTCACCTGTGTTTCAAATAAAATGTTCGTGCTGGTTTGAACAGCTGTAGATTTTGTTCTATCCAACGCTTCATGCTGAATCGATTTAATACATAAATTCAGCGCATTTATGTACAAACCTCAGTATTCATTATCAAAAAACGGAATTATAATTTAAAAAAGCTTTCCACCAATATTATTCTAAGTGCCATATATTGTCCGTTTCAATATTGATAATTTGAAGCGCACCCTGTTCTTCCTTCTAACTTGCAAAATTCAGTTAATTCAAAATGTTCTACAAAATACTTATTATAACTATTATTAAGTTCACAACATATTTTCTAAAGTTAAGACTTTATCCTAGTCTAATGAACGTTTCGCTCGTATGTATGATCACGACGCCTTCTGAGAATCCCCTAGATCTCATCAGTTGACAAGGGATCGTGCACTATCCTCCTATGTGTCGGAAACCGAAGGCATATAAAAAGTTATTTTCAGAACTTTTCATCACTTTACCTTGTATGGCTGACTAATCGAAAACACCCCTTGGCTTGGAATTTTGTAATATTTTCAGATAAGGAAAAAGTAGGGTTACTGTAAACTGAAAAACATATGACTAGTCGGGAATTTGTTAGCATTGTTCGGTAAGGCGAATCCTTAAGATAAATGGCATGATTTTGATTAGTCAGTGATCGATGCTAAACGATTTCAGATTTCTTTTTAAAAACATGCTTTTCAACAGTGATCGGCCATATATGTATAAGTCAGCAACCGCTGACTACCGCACCAGTTTTTCTCGATCCCCACCACAACATCAATATCATACTTTCAATCATCAAGTTATCAATTATCATTATTCATAATATTAGTTGCACTTTATTTGTACTATCTATTCTACGGGATATCTGAACAACCACAAAGTTCGTTTTAAACCGTTGTATTTTGTAGACTTATGTAGCTTCTCTGCTCTATATTTAATTCGTCAACGAAATTAGCGGCTATTCAAACTTTTTGTATTATATTTAGACAATAAATGAGGCCGACATCATTGTTGTTTGTGGCATTGGCCATGTGCCAGTGCCAGCATGCCATCGCTGATCTGTTCAGCTCCATGTTCGGTCTGGAACAGTTGGTCATCACTGAGCACGGATTCGAGCAGATCGTCACTGAATACATACAGAACGAGATGGAAAGGCTTGAGACCTTGAAGAAGTTGGTCTCATCTTACATGGTTACAAGTTTAAGATTATACGCAATGGAGAAATTATGTGCTCGAACTTTATTGATTACTGGAAAAGTTATGGAGTTGTGGTTGGAAGTACCTAACCTACTGTACAGCCAATGAACTTGAAATGTTTTATGAAATTCATTAGAGAATGAATCGGTTCAAAGTCAAACTACTCTCAACATAACAGGAGTCTGATCAAGTCGCACACGGAGCCCCGACAACCTGGCGTCTGGATGGGCAACCCGATAAACGCATACAGACTCGTCAAGAAACACGTGATTGACTCGGGCAGTACCATCAACCTGATGAGGCACAATTCGGCTGAAGGTTAAATAATCACTCACAACAAGGTTGATTTCAGTACATGCAGAATAACCCAACGTATCTGTCTAATTCACTGTATATTTGACTTACATTACAGAATACCTCAGTATACTGGCCAAGGAGTTTGTACTGCCGTCTACCGAGGACCTACAGGGTGCCGTGACGGCCATATTCAGGCTGCAGGACACCTATGATCTACCGGCCTATACTTTTGCGAATGGCGAAATACCGGGAGCGGAGAATAAAACTATGATGGACAGTTAGTGAGTGTTAATGAGTGTGTGAGTGAGTGAGTAAGTGAAAGAGTGAGTGAGTGAGTGAGTGAGTGAGTGAGTGAGTGAGTGAGTGAGTGAGTGAGTGAGTGAGTGAGTGAGTGAGTGAGTGAGTGAGTGAGTGAGTGAGTGAGTGAGTGAGTGAGTGAGTGAGTGAGTGAGTGAGTGAGTGAGTGAGTGAGTGAGTGAGTGAGTGAGTGAGTGAGTGAGTGAGTGAGTGAGTGAGTGAGTGAGTGAGTGAGTGAGTGAGTGAGTGAGTGAGTGAGTGAGTGAGTGAGTGAGTGAGTGAGTGAGTGAGTGAGTGCTTGAGTGAGTGAGTGAGTGAGTGCTTGAGTGAGTGAGTGAGTGCGTGAGTGAGTGAGTGAAAGTTTTGACTGAGTCATTGATTAATTTTAGTAAACGACTGCTTCTTACTCGGCAACATGGCGTTCGGAAATCGGGACTATTTCCATGCTCTGCCTTGGCTGTTGCTAACGGAAGAGAAGTGGAATCAGGCACGGGACTCTGAGGAGGTGGTCGTTGTCAATTTCAATAGAACAATGCTCTATGATTACTTGACGTACAGGTGAGTGGAATAATATGTTTACTTTTTTGTTTTAAAACTAGTTCTGAAATCAGAAGCTCAGCTGCTCATCCTGAAACAATTTCATGTATTAAAGAGTATTTACAATTTTAGCTGTTATGCACAAGGGAACGTTGAGTGGGCAACCTACTACTCGCGCATGCTTGTCGCTGTCGGTAAGTAACAGAACATTATTATTAGTATATTACACAGCTTAATATAGTATTGGCAGACTTAGATTAAGTTAATTTAAAAAAAGTTGAGTTTAAAACAACTATTCCAGGGTGACGCTAAAACATCCTTTTTTTGGTTTCTTGATATGTAACTCTGGCCGTTGAACTTGTTTTTCTTTCACCGCAGAGCCCACCTATGTAACGGCCAGTTACCTGCCACTCTACGAGCAACTATTGGCGGAACACAACAGCACTTGGGATGGTCGACAAGACACTTTACCACCACTAAAGAACCCTCGAACCAACCCACCGATGTTTCCCAACTACGAGGGACTGTGTCGCGGTAAAGACTTCATGGTTCGACACAAACTCTGAATTTCATGGCGGTTGTAAATCATGAGAAGTGGAACTATAAAAAACAATATAATATGTCTTTGCAACCCAAACATTCGATATAATGACTAATGAAAAGAAAAATTTTTTAGTAAAATATTTTAGTTGACCATTCAAATGTCTCTTCAGTCATCCGAAGATCGGTCTAAACTGTACTGCTACTACAAAATGGATCGTCCGTTCCTGCGATTGGCACCCATCAAAGTTGAGAAGATGTTCACCGATCCAGAGGTGCTGCTCTTCAAAGATGTACTGTCACCGAGAGAAATGAGGATCATTAAAGAAATATCTGGACCCAATGTTGGTCACCCTGTGCATGGTTTGCCAGTGAGTCAGTTTGTTCAGACCACCTCGTCCGTTATTTCTCATAAATCTCGAACCTACTGAACTCGAGTTCGGTGGCACAATTTGTTATCAATCAACAGCCCGTTAGTCCATCAGCTATGTAGACAATTACGGAGTTACTCAGTCCAGAACTATAACCATACAGTCAATCATCAGTCGATGAATCGATTTCAGTTACGTCGTGCCCTAGTGGTCAACACCAACAAGGCTAACCAGGATGAAGCTGACAACATTCCTGCTCATTTCCGTGTAGCCAAGAAGTTAGCCCCTCAATTATAACTTACAACATGAGCAAGTTTCCTTCCTGAGTTATAAATTTAACGATATAATGATTGAAAAAATACCGAAATGACTGCCTGACAGACTGACTGACTAACACACTGACTAACTGATTGTTACAGTTTCTGGATGCCCGAAGAGAATTATCCAGATTTGATGGAACCGATCGTTAAGAGGGTAGACTATATGACCAATTTGGATCAGAAACACACGGAATCGTTGCAGGTTATATCACATACGTACAGTAGACGCCAATCATAAAAAAATTGACTTGTAGAAAAAGTAAGCTACATATGTATCTTCTCGCTACTTCTATAAGGTTTCCGTTTTAGATTGTAATAGTTATATGAAATACCGAGATCTTCATTCAGATTCAAAATTACGGTATGGGTGGCCACTATGAACCGCATTTCGATATGGCAATGGAACATGAAAACATCGACATCAACAACCCGACGATGGGCAATCGTGTCGCAACACTGCTATTTTATGTTAGTTTGCTTTTGCAATTTACTTATAAATACATATTAATGAGCCTTAAACTGACGGTTTGATTCTGTTAGATTCGAAAGTCTCCGTTCGTTTATTTTATCATCTTATTATATTTTGTGGACAATTTGTAAAAACCGTTTTTTCGAAACTAAAAGTAAATTTCAGCTATCAGAACCAGAGGCCGGTGGTGCGACTGCTTTTGAAGAGCTGAAGATTGCTGCTTTCCCGACTGAAGTAAGTTCAACACTATCCAACTCACTCACTCACTCACTCACTCACTCACTCACTCACTCAGTCACTCACTCACTCACTCACTCACTCACTCACTCACTCACTCACTCACTCACTCACTCACTCACTCACTCACTCACTCACTCACTCACTCACTCACTCACTCACTCACTCACTCACTCACTCACTCACTCACTCACTCACTCACTCACTCACTCACTCACTCACTCACAGGTACACCGTCCGACTCAACCTGCCATCGTCAGCACCGGATTGAGCTCGACCCAACCGTTCAGCAGTCCGTTCACCTACGATACGGGCATCAGCAAGTCACATTCACCGAATGGCAACACCACTTCCATCGGTCAGACCAACCAGAATGGTGGGTGTAATTCGTGGAATTACAGGCTCAACGGTTATTTTGCGTTTTCGTCAAATGCTATGTTTTTGCATCGTACTTGAACCACCCAAAGGATGCCGTATATGTTGTATTGTGACATATAAACTTTCGTTGGTCAAACTTAAAAAGTTACAATGTTGACCCATGTACATTTAACATTTTCATGAATCAATCTGCTCTCCCTTTTTTTATTTATCATTGATATTTATTTTTTATAATTTTATGATTGCAGTCGGCAGTAACGCACTCGAATGCATGAACGTCGTCAACTTTGTCACGCCAAAATCCGAGTCATTGAACGCGAACACGGCAGTATCGGCCGTTAATGCCGATGCCTCGTCCATGTTTTTGACACCCACAAACACAACTGGATCCTTGTCGCCATGTCACAGCCCGTCATCGCAGGTCAGTCAGTCAGCCAGTCAGTCAATCAGTCAGTCAGCCAGTCAGTCAATCAGTCAGTCAGTCAGTCAGTCTGTCAGTCTGTCAGTCACTCACTCAGTTAGTCAGTCAGTCAGTCGGTCAGTCAGTCAGTCAGTCAGTCAGTCAGTCAGTCAGTCAGTCAGTCAGTCAGTCAGTCAGTCAGTCAGTCAGTCAGTCAGTCAGTCAGTCAGTCAGTCAGTCAGTCAGTCAGTCAGTCAGTCAGTCAGTCAGTCAGTCAGTCAGCCAGTCAGTCAGTCAGTCGGTCAGTCAGTCGGTCAGTCAGTCAGTCCAGTCAGTAAGTCAGTCGGGTGTTGCAGGCCAACACGACCTCTTCGACCGCTCAGCTGCTCAACTGCCCTCCACTACGACTGGGAACTGGCAGTAACTTGACACAACCTGGTGAGTTTTTTCATCCTGTTGTCTTTGGTGATACTTTGCATGATACTTTTATAAGAAACTTGCTTTATAACACGATGATCGTTGTTTCCTTATTTGAAAAAATGTGCTAGACTGAAACTTTTTCCATTTTACTTCTTATTGTTCTCAAACAGTCAGTATGTCAGTCAGTCCGTAAGTCACTCAGGCAGTCAGTCAGTCAGTCAATGAATCAGTCAGGCAGTGCATCAGTCAGTTGTGCAACCAGTCAGCGCTACATGACCACTCATTCTGTCTGTAACTACCGTAACCCGGCGCAATCAGGCCTGCGATCGTCACTGGCCCAGTCTTTGGTTCATTAAAGTTTGAGTCAGCCACGCCATGCTGCTGTGAGCGGACGAGTAAACGCTTGAACCAACTTCCCGAGTACTCAGAATAGTCTTGCCCGGTTTTTAATTAATAAATATTTCATATTTTGATAGAATGACGTCTGTTTTGTTGAAAACACTTTCCCGTCGTGTTAAACTGTTCGTCATTGCGCTGCCATCCACACGGCTGTACATACCGTAACCCGATTCTTGATACCGTAATGCGGGCAGCAGTGCTTGTTGATGTCGTCAAGTTTAACAATTGCGAGTACAGTAGTGGACAGCCGAGTATAATAGAGCAGTGCCCCTTAATCACAATATGCTATTATACACCAGACCACTCAAAAGGGCACATGATACTGATCATGATACAGGGTTGCCCTTTACCTACTTCATTACCACATTGCAATAAGGAACGTAACTAAGCAACTCTATTGTGTTACTTTAATATCAGACACTGTTCATTGATGTTTACTCTTTTGTATTCCCATGTGACTAATGAGAATATCTTCAGCTAACTGGGTTACTGTATACTAAACATTATACTACAAAGACTGCATCTCCAAAATGTATTTAAGTGAGTAGCTGGATAGTATCAAAATTGTTGGTCACCCTGTACTGGTGAGTACTCGGTATCCATGACGGCGTAATCAGGGCACACGACCCTCTACTTGGTGGTGCATAAGACGTGCCTATATAAGGGGCACCTGGTCTATGAGGCTGTCAGCCACAATCACGTCATGATCCCAGTACCGATCACAATCAAGTGAGTGAGTGGGCGGGCAAACTTGATCAGGCAGTAAAACTTTATGGGAATTCCCTTCTTTAACATCCATTTAATGAAGACGACTTTGAGAAAAGATGCGCTTTGTTGAAGTTGACGTGTACGATTGACGGGTGTATGCGATCCGCCACAGATCATGGAGAGCACGAGTCTATTATTCATGACTGGCGCAATCTTGAAGGCCGTCAACCCCATTCAGGTAAAACGGGCCGGTCTATGATTTTCGGGAAGGAAGGGTGGGTGTCTTATAATATAATAGGTGGGGGCTGCGTCGGGGGTTACGCGTGTTAATAATTGAGTATGGTGCCGCAGGTGTTGTATTGCGGGTGGTATATGCCTATGTAGTGTGCCCGGCTGCCAATTATGCCACATAGCTGCTGCTGGTTAACAATCAAACGAATGTCAGGTATGCAATGTCAGATCAGGCACTTACATTTCTTCGTTTGCTGGTGGTAGACGAATAAAATACTATTGTAGGGTCATAGTAAACGGTGACACGGGTTTATCAGAAGTGCAAGTACACGATGGTGCATTTGAATTTATGTGGCAAGTGGGCCAGACGAGTTCAATCGGTCAATCAACGCCGCCCAGTCACATCACAACACACAGTTTGCATATAAACGCTCTGATTGCATCCATTTGACTCACACTTGTTACTACCGTATAAGGGCACATATGGCAATGGCACATCTTGTGTACCACAGTTGAGGGCACAACCAGAGTTTGTGATTTGAGTACATTGACCATATGAGCATAATAGTGAAATGGCACACACTGTGGATGAACGGCAATCGTGGCTTTGGTTGGATCGAAGATGCCTAATTGGAGCCATAACAAGCATTGGCATAATTGGCGGGGGGAAGTGTTGATTGTTGACGTAACATTGACGCGAGTCAAGTGGAACTAATTTAGTATTGCACAACAAGCAGCGCTTAATTTGTAATCGTGTGGTTGCTGGTTGATGATGAGAGGCCACAATTGAATCACGCCATAATTGGGCACCAGTGCCAGTTCATGTCTCAGACTCGTTGCTGGTGGTCGTCAAATGGACTACTCACAAGCACACTTGGCAATAGCACCACATTAACAGTTATGAACTCGGTTGTGTTTCTTCAAAAGCATTGGGAATTGAATGGCGACAAATAAAAACAATATGGGTGGTTCTTTATACGTTTAAGTAGTGGTAAAAAGAGCAGACATGATACACAGATAGGCTCACTCAATCATGTATTACAAAAATAAGTTTAATAAAAACGACAAACTCGTATCAACTTGCCTCATCATCTGATTTCGTGTGATTTATGTCAACCATACAGAACAGAACGGTAATAATAATCTATTATTATCCGTATATAATTGCAGATCCGTACCAGATCCTTGGCCCGACGAGCAGTCGACTAGCCAGCGCAGGCAAGTTCCACCATTTATTAATTGTTTTTTAATTATTGGCAAAAAATTATCGTTTTTGGCTAGTAAAATTTACACGTTAAGTATCTATCCATTGCCTCTAAAGCGTGACAAAAACCCTAAAAAGCCTAGAAGCCTAAGCCTATGCGAATTCCATCCGAACCGGAGATGCCACTCTCAATGTTTTCAAGCCCGTGATTTCCTTTACATTTTCCGCCTTAGTGCCAGCGGGTCGGGAGGACTTGTCAGTGACGGATGAGAAAAACTAAAACAAACAACATTTAACAACATTTAACATAAAATGCGCAAATTTTTTTACAAAATATCATATTTTCTCGTGAAACGATACCCATTTTTGGTTTTTGAGATCAGTTATAGTTGCATAATTGCGTTCAGCTGTTACCCGCTACAGTGACTTAGTGCATGTGATATGGCATATAATGGCGCATTGTAGGCAAATATTGATATTGAGAGCACCCTGTAATCGGATATGGGTGCTTGATCAAACAGACCAGGAGTCACAAGCCGGACATGACTGATTCGGGTTTCTGATCAATTAGGAGCCGGGGTCAACAATCAAAACATACATGTACCCGAGCATATCACTTCTACAACAAAACTGCAAAGTGCATCTTGTGTGTAAGTATGGGACGAAGAACATAAAAAGAATGATTTTTAAAAATCTTTCAACAAAATGTCATTTCATTCCACGATTTTTATTTCCAGGCAGTGGGCAGATTCAACTGTGGCAGTTTCTGCTGGAGCTGCTGTCGGACAGTCGCAACGCCGAGTGCATCACTTGGGAGGGCACAAATGGAGAGTTCAAGTTGTGCGATCCTGATGAGGTTGGGATCGGACTGTACACAATCACATACATATGATAATAATCACTCGATAGTCTGAGTATTTGAGTTCAATTCTATACTCAATTCGTGGTCTATGTCTAAGTTAAAATCTAAACTTTAAGTAAACTGTATTAAAATCAAACAGTATACTTCAGTCTGAGCCTACACTTGTCGAACTGCATACTTCCGGCAAACTTTATACTAGACGCAGAGTCGAAATTCGAATCAAGGGTCCTGAACGAATCGACGTTTTCACAATGTACTTGTACAGTAATGTACAGTGACTTTGAATAACTGTTTGCATTTATTTGGGTTAACTGCCTGTATGAGCTTCATATTTATTTACTTTACAAGTAAACAAATAAATAACTTTTATAAACGAAATCAGGTGGCACGCCGTTGGGGCGAGCGCAAATCGAAGCCGAACATGAACTACGACAAGCTGTCGCGTGCACTGCGCTATTACTACGATAAGAACATTATGACTAAAGTGCATGGCAAACGTTACGCCTACAAGTTCGACTTCCAAGGTACGTATTCGTCAAAATACATAATCGAGTGAGTGAGTGGATGAGTGAGTGAGTGAGCGAGTGAGTGAAATAATAAAGTTGTCTGTTACTTCAGGCATCGCTCAGGCTCTCCAACCGCAGCAGCCAGCCACCTCATGTGACTTTTTCGCATCCACGCCATCGCGCATGGCAGGTTTGTCTCAAGTCTGAAACAGTTGGCTCATTGAAGGAAAATAGTATTGTTTAGAAATTTAGAATGATTTTCGATACAATAATTTTTACGCAATCACCTAAAACATTATGTAACTGTGAACCTGATCTGCAGGCACGGACTTTGCGGCCTGGTCCAACTACCGGAGTTCGATGAACCACTTTATGAGCGCCGCCCCGCCCACGCCGTTCCCGACGGCCGGCACCGGAGCCCTGTTCACGCCAAGGTACTGACATTTACAAAAAATACACATCTTTTCTTTTATATTCTAAAATTATGAAAATATAAAAACACTAAAATTCAACTCACAATAAACGATTGCCCCGTTTATCAACCAAACGCAACGTTTTGTTTCAGCGTGGCCACGTACCCGAACTACTCGAACGCGGCGGCCCCGTTGCGATCCAACTTTTTCTACTCGCCGGCGCCCTACCCGAAATGCCTATGAGTATAACAATGAAGTTTTTAGCTTTACCTGTGTTGAATCGAATTACTATCAATTTCAATGTTTTCTAGTCATGAATATTTTTGCCGTGTATAATTTCTATCGAACAATCCCAGAGTGCTGAGATTCTACATTTATATATACAGTATTTATGAGAGGTACATGACACATCCCAAACATGTGTCTCATTATGGCTGATGTTCTTACTGTATTGATATTACTGCTAATATGCTTTACACACACACCTCATTTTTATTCACTCTATTTCATTTACTGATTAAAGTACATACACCAAAAAAGTCCAACAAAACGCACATTTTCTACATGGTTGATAACTTTCGACTAAACGTACAAGTATTGTGCACAGAACTGGAAAAAATTTAATCACAGGAAGTTATAAATGTTTAAACAATTATGTTACTAAAAAAGAGTCGGTTCTGTGGTAAATATGATTGTTGCATTGTGTTTTAACAATATGTAATATAAACTGATTATCTCTAGTCATGTAGTATTTTTATCTTATTAAACCGAAACCGTGCATCTGAACAACTCGAGTCAACGACTCTGCCCTGTGATTTCCCATTACATCTGAATCAAATGTATCATTGTCTTGTTGATAACATTGCTATTTTGAATGTTAAACAATGGTTTTGTCAGCGGACATTTTTTTGATCAGCACAGATTATAAAAATAAATTTTCATCTATTTTCTTTAATTTTTTATCATTGACACTGCTGAACTATTATGGTTTATATGTATAATATAAATATTGTATATTCGTATTTGTTGTTTCACATTTCCATTTCACACTTGTCACTCAGCTTCTAGTCAATAAAATATCTATTATATTTGAAAACTGCTGTTGTAGAATAATTTGGGTTCGAGGGTACTCTCTGTCAATCATTGATTCATCAGCCTTGCGCAAACTAACTCATTTCTCAAAGTGTTAGTCGAAAATGTGCAAAACATGTACCATAAACACATTTCAGCTGTTCAACCACTGAATCAGGCTTCTTCATATTTCAAAAAGCGAAAAAATAATTTTTCTGATCATCCAAATAAGTATTTATATAAAATTCCAAACATAAGTTTCCGGTTTGCAAGTAATATAGCGTAACGATCAGTCAATCACGTCACGTGTACCTGGTCGTGTCAGTCAAACAAGACCAGTGCTTCCTGTCCAGTCAGTCAGGCTCTCCTTATCGCAACACAAATAAATGATGATGTTCCTATACTTTATCAAAAACATACCTGGTGGTCGTCTCATAAACAACAACTTTTCTCAGTAACACAATCCTAACTACATTACTCTAGTTCAGCAATAGTTGGCAGAGGATCTCATTTTAAATCGAATTATTAGTCTACATGTAAATCCATCAGATTATCTTAAAAACTGTAATTTTTGTTGGATATTTTTACTCAAAACTGGCTTTTCTCTGTTTTTTTCCAAACGGATTATTTTCAGAAACAATATAAAATGCGTTTTGTGACTGCACTGGTCGTTCTCGTGGTCCTAACCACATCGGTATACACTGCCGAGATCCGTTCATTGCCTGGATACACCGCCTCTGTTAACTTCAAGCAGTATTCTGGATTCTTCAATGTTTCAGCGACACATCGGCTGCACTACTGGTTACTTAATACCCAGCAAAGTCAACCACAAAAAACAACAACAACAACAACAACAACAACAACAACAACAACAGCAACAACAACAACAACAACAACAACAACAACAACAACAACAACAACAACAACAACAACAACAACAACAACAACAACAGCAACAACAACAACAACAACAACAACAACAACAACAACAACAACAACAACAACAACAACAACAACCACAACAACAACAACAACAACAACAACAACAACAACAACAACAACAACAGCAACAACAACAACAACAACAACAACAACAACAACAACAACAACAATGTTTCAGGTTCGTGGAGTCGCAGAACAACCCCAGCGCTGACCCAGTACTGCTTTGGTTGAATGGTGGACCTGGATGCAGTTCGCTGGACGGACTCATGAACGAACTGGGACCGTTCAGGATACAGGACGATGGCAGGACGCTCAAAGCCAATCCTTACTCATGGAATCTGGTTAATTTACAAATTAAAGTTTATTTTTATGAAGTTTATTCATCAGCCAACTAATTTTCTCAGTTTGCCAATGTTCTCTTCCTGGAAGCGCCTGCCGGAGTCGGATTCTCATACTCGACCGATGGCAGAGTCAATACCAACGACGATCAGGTGAGTGGATGTTGTTGTTGTTTTTGTTGTTGTTTTTGTTTTTGTTGTTTTTGTTGTTTTTTGTTGTTGTTTTTGTTTTTGTTGTTGTTGTTTTTGTTGTTGTTTTTTGTTGTTGTCGTCGTCGTCGTTGTTGTTGTTGTTGTTGTTGTTGTTGTTGTTGTTGTTGTTGTTGTTGTTGTTGTTGTTGTTGTTGTTGTTGTTGTTGTTGTTGTTGTTGTTGTTGTTGTTGTTGTTGTTGTTGTTGTTGTTGTTGTTGTTGTTGTTGTTGTTGTTGTTGTTGTTGTTGTTGTTTGTTGTTTACGTTATTGTTATTGTTGCTGCTGCTGTTGTTGTTGTTGTTGTGTTTATTATTATTGTTGTTGTTTTTGTTGTTTTTATTGTTGTTGATGATGATGATGATGATGATGTGTTGTGTCATTGTGATCATTAAATATAGGGTATCTACATTGGCAACGGTTACCTTGACAAATCTCTCAACATCGACACTCAAATGCAGTTCGCCTACTCGCACGGTATCGTCAGCGAACAGTTGGTTGCGTTGTTGTTGTTGTTGTTGTTGTTGTTGTTGTTGTAGTTGTTGAGATGTGTGTTGATTGCAGTGACTGGGACTTCTTGGAACGCACATGCTGTCGAGGATGTACGGATCGATGCGACTTCAACCATGCTGTGGGTGGACGATGTGAAGAACTGGTTACTAACTTTTGTTTATGTTCATTTTGAGTGTCAAAACGTCTTTATTTTCCTTCATATTCCGACTGAGACTAACGCTAATTTCGTCAACGTAAAATTAAACTTCAACATAATTTTGAAAGTATTGAAACCGTATTTCTCAGGTCTATTGATCGATAGCTGCACTATAATAAGACTCTGATCTACGGTTATTTATGTAGGTGCAAGGCACTGTTCGTTTTCTGTGGGCCGGTGGTCTGAACCCGTATGATATCTACCGTGATTGTGCCTACCCGGCTAACAGCACAAAACATAGAGTCATGATGTCTGGACTTGGTAAGTATTTCTGACTCATGTAGTAGAAGTTCAGTGGTAGTAATTTCAGCTGTATTTTTACTGGGATACCGTTCTAGGATTGTTTTTATAAGTAGGGCCTTAATATTAACATATATTTCAGCTCCTCACTACGTCAAAGAGCACTACCACCACGCTCTCAAGCACGACCTGAAACTGCAACGACCGGTTGGTGTCATGCATAGAATAAATATTGAACATGTTAATCGTCGGCATAATCAGGCTCAGCTCTACACATCTCTGATAAGTACATCTACTGTAGACTAGTCTATCGGATCAAGCTCTTGCCTAAAAATTGTTCTGTTATAACTGGGTAGATAACCAAAGTAAATTGAATAACATAACATGAAACTTTGTATGTGCCATTCTGCAGCCATCGGGTCCTCCTTGCATGAACGATGGACCGATTGAGGCATACTTCAATAACCAGGCTGTCAGGGACGCCATTCACATTCCCAAAGATGCTGCTAGATGGAGTGTGTGCAGGTAATCTCACTTCATTGGCGCTTTATATTGATTATAATTGTTTGAATCAACAAAACAACAATTGTGATTTTTAGCACTGCGGTTGAAAATGGCTACACAATGCAGTACGAAAACGTATCGTCACAGGTTAGCACACTTACCACAATTATAAAACTTTATAGAAAAAAATTACCTGGAGATGGTATGTTTGTATGTGTCCCATCCTTAAAAGTTGTGTTGTTTTGTTAGTGAGTGAGTGAGTGAGTGAGTGAGTGAGCGAGTGAGTGAACTTAGTTTTCAGATTTTGGAAGCCATCCGAAATGACGTGCGAGTGCTGATCTACAGCGGTGACACCGATGCCGCATGCAACTTCCTACTCGGCACCAGATTCGCTATGGAACTTGGCATTGAGGTTCAGTCCATTAATAGTTTAACAAAAACGATTTATTTATTTCATTTATTTATATAAACTAGAAGATAAATTTGCAGTTCGAAGAGACTAAGAAGCCGTTCTACCATGCCAAACAGATCGCCGGATTCCACACCAAATACCAGGGACTAGACTTCATCACAATTAAGGTATGTGTTTATGTGGGTGATTGGTTCATTGGTTAACAACTTATTGTTTAAAGAACTGTATGTCAAATACAAATAGCATATTAACTGAACGACTGATTGAAAGATTGTTTGTTTGATTGATTGATTGATTGACAGCTTTTGTTTAAGGGTGCGGGCCACATGGTACCCCAATGGCGTCCGGCCGCAGCTTTCCACATGATGTTTAGATACGTGCAAAACAAACCGTATTGAGCGAAATAATGAAGACCTCGAAAGATTTATATTTTTTACGATTAACAACATTTATATAAACATGTTTCTCTGAATCCGAAATGATTGTCAATCTTCAGAATTATTTTTTTCGTCTGTGTAAAATACGAGTACATTAGTCAATCAAGAAAACGCGGGATATTTCTTTGAAATTTCAACATGTGTCATATGAAGATTATTATCATAAAAATAAATTAACGTATCGGACAAGCGTAATGGTGTATTGTTTGTGTCTGTAGCATGGTGTCTTACCAGCACCTATACTTTGAACCTGGTGCAGTAATACTGATAAGCGGTTGCTGCTGTTGCAGAGCGGCACAACCCGGACACGCCTGCTGCTGATTGCAACTAAAATACCCTGCTTGTTGACGCTGCGCAACCCCGCATAAATCATACAACTTACTATTGTTTCGTTGCTTTGTCACCCAAACAGAAAAAAATTGGAATTAAGTTCATGCATATTGATCAAAATCCAATCAAATGAACAATTCTTTCATAACCCCTTTCCAATTTTATGCGTGGTTCATCATTTCACTTATAACATGGTATGCATACCAAATTTTGTTTGACAGGGTGAAAATCTGCTGCTTCGAAATGGTTGACACAATGCGGCACTACGTACAAGTGGTATTGGTGATCGGTCTGTTGACCATCGTCCAGGCCGAGGTGTACTCGCGTGGTACCAAGAACAAAATCGAATCCCTGCCCACATGGGACAAACCCATCCCTTTCAACATGTACTCGGGATTTTTACGTGCTTCGGAGAAGCATTACCTGCATTATTGGTTATTATCCAAATCCTTTTCAATATTAATAAGTCATCATACCACAATCACCGATATCACATCGTTAATATGTAACCGTAACAAGACAATATTCCAACCACTTTATGATACAGGTTCATAGAATCTCAATCTGCGCCCGCCACCGACCCGGTGGTTGTCTGGCTGAACGGTGGACCGGGCTGCAGCTCGTTGAGTGGATTCCTCGAGGAGTTGGGCCCGTTTCTGATGAACGATGATGCCACACTCAAGTGGAATGAATGGGCCTGGAATCGGGTTCGTTCTCATCTGCTCAATTTGAAGATTATTCGGATTCAATAGTGCTCAAGTCTTGCTGTCATTTGTCAGTAATGTATTGTTAAACAAGTTCCAATAATTCACTTATTCACTCACTCACTCACTCACTCACTCACTCACACACTCGCTCACAACATGTTTATTGTAATGTCAATGAATGATGAGCCTATGTACATGACTAAATGCAGCAAGCCAACATGATCTTCCTCGAATCACCGGCCGGAGTCGGCTTCTCGTACAGCGCCGACTTCCAGGTGAACACCAATGACAATTCGGTTGGCTCAGGGTGAGTACTGTAGTGTAGTATTATCAAACAACAGTATGAGAGAATTGAAAATTATGAATTATTTTAAAAAATAACTTTATAGACAGCCGATCACAACTACGTGGCACTGCGTCAGTTCTTCTACCTGTTCCCACAGTTCAGCCGACACGACCTCTACATCACGGGCGAGTCGTACGGTGGCATCTACGTACCCACACTCGCATATCGCGTCGTTGAAGGTAATAAGAAGCTGCCCAGAGAGGAACAACTCCAGTTAAAGGTTCAATAAATAATTATTTAAATGGTGTTTCAAGTCTATTGCATTATAATCAGATTATTGACTGACAAATTAACAAATTCGGTACTACAAATCATGTTACTATTATGCTAAAAATGCATTGAACCTCGGCAGGGCATTGCGATCGGCAATGGTATGGTGGACGATGATATCAACACGGACACCATGATGGAGTTCGGATACTCGCATGGACTGATTGATGAAAAGTTAGCCCACATAATCAGTTATCAGTTTTTTTGATAATACTCTGATAATACTCAGACACTAGTAATTTTTTGTACTTGATTTTAGAGATTCATTAGATTCACTGATTTCAAGATTTTAGATAATGGTTTAGATATTTGATTTCAGAGAATGGCAGTACATGCTGAAGTTGTGCTGCGACGGTCAGCAACAGATGTGTGACTTTGCCAACACTCCGTTGCCAGCTTGTCAGCTCTGGGTCGGTCTCTCACTCAACATCACTTGCTGTTTAAAGTGCCCTTAATGCCAAGATGCATATTATGATGAGATAAATAGATAACATTTGCATATAACAATACTTATTACAGACAAACATAACACAAATAAAGATGTGGCTCGGAGGTCTGAACCCATACGACCTATACAGGGATTGTTGGGAGGACGAGACTATGGCAGTTAGTGTCAGACTGTGACCAACATCTTACATAGTCATGATTAATAGTATTGATATCGTTGATAGGGTAAACAAAAGATGGTATCTGAACGATATATGGTGAATCTGATGTGGATGGCGCCACCTGCCGTCCGGGATGCCGTCAATCCGGACGGCTTAGATAATGACGAGGTTGGTAAATTGATCTACCTGAAATCAACTATTTTCGCTTATATACACTTTACGATATTTTATCATGCACATCACGTTAGGACTAACTTGTTAGTCATTAATGTGCCCTCTCGTCAGCTTATACTGAAATAAAATCGTATCAAACACAGTTAATCATTATGTCGATCAGTCAATCAAGTAACTGATTCTCTATCTGATTCTGAATTGCAGGTCACGGTAGTAGTGAATCCGACGTGCAGTAATCAGACAGCCGTCACCGTCTACCTCAACAGGCCCGACGTAAGGCAAGCTCTATTGATCCCAGACTTCGTTGGAGACTGGTCAACTTGCAGGTTGGAGATGGTCAAGTCATGTATAGCTGGAGACTGGTCAAGTATAGTTTAGTATAGTATAGTATAGTATAGTATAGTATAGTATAGTATAGTATAGTATAGTATAGTATATAGTATAGTATCCTATAGTGTAGTATTTGTAGGTGAAGTGTAAATAGTATAGCATATACAGTATTCTATAGTGTATTATATGTAGATAAAGTGTATGTAGTGTAGTAACTCGGCGATTAAAGTAAAAGTGGTGATGGGTGAATGTCTGCTATACTTTTTTGTTTGCAGAGCCCGAGTCAAGTGGGACTATGAAAAGACGGAAAACTCGATGTTCCCGTACATGAAAGCGATTGTGGCCGGTGGTGTGAAGGTAATGCTCTATAGCGGTGATACAGACATGGCCTGCAATTACATGATGGGCAAGAAGTTCTCACAAAAGATGGGACTGCCAGTTGGTTTAAGAAATCCGACTTTTTCCATTGATTTGGTACTGAACAAAACCATTTAGTATGTACATCAAAAAAATTTCCGAGTCTGAATAATTTGACATGATTTTAGCTGATTCACAGCGGGGAGAAGTGGACGTACGCTGATAACCAGATCGGTGGATTTATAACTCGCTATGAGGGACTTGACTTTGTTACGCTCAAGGTTAGTCAGACAGCCAGTTTAGAAATTGTTTTGACTCAACCAAGTTGTGTTCCGGAATAAAACCCACCTGAATTCTCGTGCTCTGATCAGAAGGAAGGTCGGGAAGTACATAACTGAAGTTATCTTTAAGGATTGGATAGATACCATATGTGTATATTCATTATTCACTTTGTATATTCAGGGTGCTGGTCACATGGCGCCTGGTTGGAGACCCGAGCAGAACTTCAAGGTATACAATAACTGGATTCATGGCCTACCGATTGTGGACAAAAAGAGTTTGTAAAACTCCAGGAGTGATAAGACCAAAAAATGATCAGGAAAACTCTGATATTATATTTTTGACATGTGCAATGTTAACTTTGTATTGTGAACCGGTGATTCATTTATGTACTTGCAATTCATTTGTTTATAATTTCCGTAAACTATATCAGGAGTACGTGAAAATGAATGTGCTTTTGTACCCAATGAAAATAAATGAATCGTCGGTTTGCGGTTATTTCAAAGGTTTCCAAAAGGAAATAAAATTTCAGGTTACAAGCCAAAAAGTCAGCCAACCGAGAAAGCATATGAAGATGGAGAATCAACCCATGACAAAAAGAAAGATTTTGGAACAGGAAAACAGAGTGGAACTGGAAGATTACAAGGAACAACTGAAAAACAAACAGAAACTGAAGCTGGACAGGATGGTGATGCTGAACAAGAAAGGACAACCAAAAGAGCAGGCGCACCTGTACAAACTGGAAAAAAAGATGGCGGTGGCACTGATGGTGGAGCAGCAAAAGAAGGTGAAGCTGAACAGCAAGGTGGAGCAGAAAAACAAGGTGGACCAGCAAAAGAAGGTGAAGATGAGCAGCAAGGTGAAGCCGAACAACAAGGTGGACCAACAAAAGAAGGTGAAGCTGAGCAACAAGGTGGAGCAGAACAAAAAGGTGGACCAACAAAAGAAGGTGAAGCTGAGCAACAAGGTGGAGCAGAACAACAAGGTGGACCAACAAAAGAAGGTGAAGCTGAGCAACAAGGTGGAGCAGAACAAAAAGGTGGACCAACAAAAGAAGGTGAAGCTGAGCAACAAGGTGGACAAGAACAACAAGGTGGACCAACAAAAGAAGGTGAAGCTGAGCAGCAAGGTGGAGCAGAACAACAAGGTGGACCACCAAAAGAAGGGGAAGCTGAGCTGCAAGGTGAAGCAGAACAACAAGGTGGACCAACAAAAGAAGGTGGAGCTGAGCAACAAGGTGGAGCAGAACAACAAGGTGGACCAACAAAAGAAGGTGAAGCTGAGCAACAAGGTGGAGCAGAACAACAAGGTGAACCAGGAAAAGAAGGTGAAGCTGAACAGCAAGGTGGAGCAGAACAACAAGGTGGACCAACAAAAGAAGGTGAAGCTGAGAAACAAGGTGGAGCAGAACAACAAGGTGGACCAACAAAAGAAGGTGAAGCTGAGCAACAAGGTGGAGCAGAACAACAAGGTGGACCAGGAAAAGAAGGTGGAGCTGAGCAACAAGGTGGAGCAGAACAACAAGGTGGACCAACAAAAGAAGGTGAAGCTGAGCAACAAGGTGGAGCAGAACAACAAGGTGGACCAGCAAAAGAAGGTGAAGCTGAGCAGCAAGGTGGACCATTAAAAGAAGGTGAAGCTGAGCAAAAAGGTGGAGCAGAACAACAAGGTGGACCAGCAAAAGAAGGTAAAGCTGAGCAGCAAGGTGAACCAACAAAAGAAGGTGAAGCTGAGCAACAAGGTGGAGCAGAACAACAAGGTGGACCAGCAAAAGAAGGTGAAGCTGAACAACGAGGTGGATTCACAAAAGGAAGTAAAGCTGAACAACAAGGTGGATTCACAAAAGAAGGTGAAGCTCTACAACAAGGTGGTAAAGCTGTACAACAAGGTAGTGGAGCAGGACAACAAGGTGGTGAAGCAGGAAAACAAGGCGATGGAGAAGGACAACAAGGTAGTGAAATAAGACGAAAAAAAGGCGGAGTAGCAGGACAACAAGGTGGAGTAGAACAAAAAGGTGGTGAAGCAGGACAAAAAGGCGGTGTTGAAGCGGAACGACAAAGAGGTGGAACAGAACAACAAGGTGATGAAGCAGCCGAACAACGAACTGGTGGAGCAGGGCAACAAGTTGAAGCTGGAGATGGAGATGGTCAACATGGTAGAGCTGGACAAGATAGCGGAACCAAAACCGATGGAACCGATCAAGAAGGTGATGTTGAACAACAAGGTGAAGCTGTGCAGGATAGTGGAACTGTACGACAAGGAGAAGCCGAAAAACAAGGAGGGGCTGTACAAGAAGGAGAAACTAAAACAAGAGGCGGATCAGGCCACCAAGAGATCGGACAACTCGCTGGAACTTCACAACAAAAAGCAGCCGGAAAACAACATGGCGCTGGACAAGAGGGAGGAACCGGGAAACCAAGTAGAGCCGGACAAGAAGGTGAAACTGGACAAAAAGGTGGAGCTAAACAGCGAAGTGAGGCTGAGAAAGATGATAGTGACGATGAAGATGATGAAACAGAATATCAAACAACACCGAGTTTTGTGAACACTGGTGATGCATGGAACTGGCGTCATTGTGAATGCAACTCGTATTGTGGCCACTGGTCATCATGGTCAGATGTATGTGAGCACTCACACAAATGTGGAGGATGTGGTCTACGCAAGCATCCAGTCAGATACAGGGATTGCCGTCACCACCAATACAAGATTGACCGATTAAGACATGATAAATGCAGGTTTGTGTTCTTTTTACTTGCTTATTTTTTATTACTTGCCGCTTGCCAATGCGTCTGGATGGTGTATACCCATTTGGGCGAATCCCATTTGGGCGAAAACCACTTGGGCGATTCCACTTGGGCGAATTCCATTTGGGCGAATACCCACTTGGGCGAATACCCACTTGGGCGAATCCCATTTGGGCGAATCCCATTTGGGCGAATGTATATATGAAACTGGGGTATGCGTTCAGTCGTCCGACTCGACGTTTGTCCGAATTTGTCCGAAAACATATTTTGAAAAAATTAATCAGTTGTCCGAATGGAAAGTTGTTTTACAAGAGAAGTGTCACGATTAAGTCACCGATCTCAATCATCATTTTGCTAATAAGAAGTTGATAAGAAAAGTTGGTTTCCAAAATTGATATTGGTAGCCCACCATTTCATTTCAAGCACTCCTTTCATTGACGTACGGCTTCGGCTTAGTCATGAACACAGACTATACGTTAGTAAAGGAGATTGCCTAGTATGAGGCTAAGAGTTAGTTTTCAGTTTAGGCTTAGGCTTAGGCTCTGTATTTGGGATGGGCTTGGGCGCACAGCGCTCAAGCCTTTGCCAAATACACAGCCTAAGCCTAAGCCTAAACTGAAACCTAAGTTTTATGCCCCCGCCTTGGACCGTTAGCATCAACTTCTTAGAAAATTATTCTTTCTCAAGGGGAAACATCTGAAAGCATGTAAATCGTTAGTCGAATTAAATTTCACTTGTGTACAACATGAGTGAAACACATCGAGATATTCTTTGCGTTTGTGAACAGTTTCATTTACATTCGCCCAGTTGGGATTCGCCCAAATGGGATTCGCCCAAGTAGACGTTCGCCCAAGTGGATATTCGCCCAAATGGGACTCGCCCAAGTGGAATCGCCCAAGTGGTTGTCGCCCAAGTGGGATTCGCCCAAATGGGTATGAACCGTCTGGATATGCTATTTTGATAATAGTATGACTAGAAATGGCTTATTGACAAGAAATTGCTTCAGACTAACTAATTTCGATTTTTGTAAATAGACTGAATTATGTTTTAACGTCTTCAGCTAAATTATTCAGTCAGAACCTCGACGATGTAGTGAGCAAAACATAAATAATTCAAACAAAAAGCAGTGACTGGCTGTGTAACATGGTTCACCCATTACAGAGAGCACTGTCGTATCAGGGGTTTGTTGTCAACGATCGACTACAACGAGTGTCCGCAAGTGGCTTGTCCGGCTGACAAGGAATATTGGCTTGATGAGGTGCAGGACAGACTTCAGTTGCTGCATGACGGCTGTTGTCTGGGAATGGTCAGACAAAATGATAATACATGTATCCGAATATTATTCTGATGTAATTTCTTATAAGCTAATTGTTTTTCCGGAATGGAAAACGTTGTACATGGGCTGGAGTAATGTAAAATCTAGAATACATTAGACGAGAACTGCTTTAGTTTAGGATTACAACAGCGCGGCTGCAAGTAAAGTCAACATTGATAACCCTTCCCTACCTACCCCTAGTTGACTATTAGTTTTTTTTTAGATTTGTATTTTCGAGGTGAGATCTGATTTTGAATTCCAGTATTGTCCAGTATACATAAACTTTTAAGCTATGTATATTATGTGTATGTATTTACGTGTAAAACACGTGTTCAATAAATTCCAATCCGTTCTGGTATAAGGCATCTTTATATTCATTTCGAGGAAGTCACAGATGCTGGTGTTGCAATAATAAATAATAAACTGTACTATTTAATAATATAATGGTAAAAATACACGCTAACCAACAGCATGTATGTTGTACACGACCAATATGCATGTTGTAATGGTAAATGGAATAGAAATTTGCCATGCGGTGAATCATGTCCAGACGAGCATTTAATCCCACAGTTACAGTGAAGTTTTGCCAAATACGCAAATGAATTTGTAACTTTTGACAGTGAGTGGAGTAAATGACGTACATTGTACCTTGTTGCTCGCAGTCAAGTATAAAATCTATGAATGTTGAACAAACCAAATGCATTACAATAGATGATAAAACAAGAGTATAATACACAAAATGGGACAGACACCGTCGATTCAGGCAAAACGGTGTATATGTGTAGTAGGGTAACGTATTGACCGACCCAATAGGCACAAATGCATGGTCGTTGAAGATGCGGTGCCGCCAGCTATACCAAACAAAACGGACAAAACAACCATTTGTTTTACAGGGAAATGATTATTAACATGTTCACAACGCACAAAACTGGCTACTTTACGTGAAATGTACAAATGCACATGCAGACGTGACGAGGTTTTCGTTGATATTCATTGTTCGCATTGCAACGAGTTAAAAAGCGTGTATACCAGTACCCAATAATTACCATATCAATTACTGCCAATATACATAGTCAGATTGATCAGAATCACACAATACGTGTGTAAAATTCAAATTCTGTAAATGATTATGGCGCGTAATTTCAACAGCAATCCATTCAATATAAAAACGAAACAAACCATATAAATAGAACAAAAAACTGGTGGTCTGTTATTCTGTTGATCCATAGAATAATTGACACGTTAGAATAGTGACGAAAAACACCTAGCGCTTCGCTACCAGAAAACATTGCAGACAAAACAAGAAGAATTAAAGGAAGACAAACCATACAAAATTGCAGCACAATGATACATAAGGAAATCAGATAAACTTTGAGGATTCAAGTCAGTATTATTATGTATGATGGTATTAATAAGTCACATTGAGAGTGCGTCAACATTCCTCACTTCACTAGTATTATGTAATTTGTATATTGCCAATTAAACTCCATAAAATAAGAGACTCATTCGTATAATTTTTTTTTAGTAAATACACAAAATGGCATCCAGAGACTGGAACACAGTTATAGCATCATAGTATGATATATTTTTAATTACCCAATTTCTTGTAGCCATAAAAAAGTAAACCTTTTTTATTCACTTCAAGAATATTAATTGTGGGGCAAAGAAATTGGACAAAAACAGCAAAAAGAACGTTTTCACTTGGACAATTTAGAGATGACCCGAATGAGAGCTCCATTTTCGTCCTTGAGTCGCTTGTTGTCCGCTCGCAGCTGATCGACCATCTAAAATAAAAACACTTTATTTATTATAATTGATTAAAATATTATTAACATTCTCCTACAAATTACTGTAATAAATAGTTAATACATCATTCAATGTTGTCATGTCAGTACGTATAATGAGTCACTGATTCCATGTTTGCCGTCGGATGGTGACTAGAATTGGAAACGTGCCCACCTGATATTGACTCAACACAATTAGTATATAATCAGGTATATTTCTGCCGTCGTATGTAGTAGTGATCAAAGCAGCACATCAGCATCTACAGTAGCACACACACAGTGCCAACGTACAAGCAGCAGGTGCACATGCACTCAACACTCAGAGTTCATCATGATCAAATGCAGTCGTCATGATGATGCATGGTTAGACAAGTCAACCCATCCACACATCCGGCACTCGTTTCAATTGCATCAGCAGTGTTTGGGTTAGGACAATATTTTTCGGTTTTGTTAGGGTGATTTCAGAGTCCAAAGGAAAGTCAAAAAGAAAATGGGTCAAATGTAAAACTTTAGGCTTGAACACTTTCAATTTTAACCTCGGAAAAAAAATTTTTCCGTCAGAAATTTTACACATTTTCTTTTCCATTTCTTACTTCCCATCGGCCCTTTGGAAGCACCCTTATGTATGCATGAAACGGACAGGTTTGTTGTAGTTGACAGGTGTTTCGGGTGTTTGTAGGCAGATCACACGAGCTTAGGCTCACCGTCATCACTGTGGTCGATGTGCCAGGTAGGGCGCCATCGTGTTGGTGCGTTGTGCCAGCTTGCTCAGCACCCGCACCAATGCCGCATTCTCACTACGCAGACGCTCGTTGTGCTCGTGTAGTCCTTGCACCGACACGCACTTGTACTATATCGGATTATCACTTATTACCTCACAATCAGGCACAAATACACTTAACACCAGTTATCTCCATTTGAAATATCATTAGATTCAAACTCACATATAATTTGCATGGCACTCATCTCATATAAATTATATACAAACAAATTAATTTTAGACGCCATAACTTTTTCGATGTAAACTCTGACTCATACGATCATCTGCTTCCACCACGAGAAGTATTATATTAACCCATCAGAGAACGATCAATATCTATCTGAAACACACGCCCAACAGAAGTAGAATAGCAGATAAAAAGTGAAGTCTAAAAACCTTAACCTGTGAATGAACGTGCTGATTCAGCAAGTGATATAACTAAACTATGGACAACAATCGAAATACCGTCTCAATGTTGTTTGTTTTTGTGTTTTTTGAAAACACGATGTCCGTGAGTATTTTTTTGAACATATGGTGTGAAAATAAATCAAAAAGACGTTTTTCAACAAAACCAAACAGAGTTACGGTAATTGGTTGCCAGCAGCGTGAACAAATGACGACAGAGGGCAGAACATAAATGCTAACCAACCAGATATAGTCTAGCACAGATCATAATAGGAGAACACTTACCTACTATATTATGCACTACGAACACGCTGTATAATACGATCACAACCAATCAACAACCTCGTTTATTACCAACTAAATTTCACACGGCAGCGGCAAAAAACACACTGATCAAACTATTGAGACGACCACTAATGACCAATGCCAATAATGATGAACTCTTGGTTCCCCAATTGTAACCGGTCAGTTTCTTCTTTAGTTACCACAATTTTAGGAATAAAAGGCCATACATCCTTTTCAAAGTAACCGCTGCATCATCATAATCAACGTAACGGCTCATGTATGCTTTCGACCGAAATACAACTTTTGACAAATAATCTTTTCTACTAACAATTTGCAGCATGAAAAGCAGCCCAATCCAATCACTAACATTAAGTTCGCCCTCCAGCTCCTGTATCCTCTGCTCGTACTTACGAACTTCGATCGTGTCTGATGACTTGTGGAAGCCGTTCTGCAATCATACAAACATTATAATATAAGATAATTTTAGACAGTTTTTTAAAGAACCAAGAATAAACAAAAATGCCATAATGAAAACTGCATTTCAGGTTCGTCAGAAGAGGCGTTTGGAGATTAATTTAGGCGAAACTTTACTTGAAGATAGTTTTGTGAAGCTAAAAACGATTAACAAGGAAGCAATTAAGTAGTGTGATACCTGATTGGGAGCAGGGTCATCGATGCGTTGTCTTCGCAGTTGTTGTTCCAGTTCGTTCAGCTTCTTCTGCAGCGCCTCATTGCGGTTGAGCTCGCGGTCGTACAACTGAACATCATTTATTAATCAAAAGCAATGCGGCATATACTCGGTGGTAACGAAAAGTTTTGAACCGTCACATTTAACCGGTTTGATGTCATTGTTGTTGTTGCAAACGTCAATAAATAATTTGAAATATGACTAAAGATATTTGATAAACCAACAGATTTATAGTCGATGCCAGAGGCGGATGAGCGAGTGGTTGTGTAGGTAATGCCGGAACCAGAGGTTGTGGGGGAGGAATCTGTTGATACACCGCCAGCCGGGTATTTGTTCGTGTAGCCGCTCAGAGTCTGCAATCACATAATGTTTAACGAAAAATCAGAGTTAAACAACATAATGCTGAAAAAAGATTTATTATTAATATGCTTGTTGATCACAGAAATATACAGACAGTCATACAAACAGTCAAACGAAAATCAAACAAAAAAATCAACCAATATGATAGATATATAACACACATTACATTTTAGTTATTTAATAATTATGACAAATAACACACCAATGACAGTCGAATAGTGGACTGGGCTTGTTGACTGGTTGTCGCTATAATGTCGTCGTCCATCAATACATCAGTCGATTATCACTTATGATTCCCCATTATATCTAATAGGTAATATGGCGATTAGATTCCAGTTTTATCCTTCTCTTTGAGTGATCAGAGCTCACATTAGCCGTAGTCGGGACGGCAATATAATCAAACATGAATTAGTTTCAGAATTCAGATGTAAAAGAAATTGCATTAACGCATTAACTAACACCACAACAGGGACACGTATGAATGAAAAAGGCAACAGCAAAGAAATGTACGGTCGTATGTATGATTGCCCCTGTCAAACAGTGGATATGTGCCAAGTATGAACGCAATGTGGCAGCTGTGCAACCGATGGTCTGATGCATCTAATGCTCATTTCGTTACAGGTAACGTACGTCAATAACATTAAAACTTACTGGCCCAGATCGTAAAAACTATTCCGTTAGGTCAGTATCATAAAAAAGTGGATGCTGTTCATTTACTTTGCTGTTTAGTACCCAACTGCTGATGGGTGAATGTCAAATAAAAAAGTTGATTGAAAACATTTCAACTGAGAGTTTTCAAAATGTGTGTTGTTCCAAAAACCACTTGAGACGTGGCGTTAAAAGACTGCCAAGCGAACAATCGAATTTTCAGTAAAAACATTTTAAAATCTTCAGGATGCAGTTCCCGACCATTATAGTTGGATCTTGTTTCTCTATCTGCGAAGTTATCGCTGGCTATAACTATTTATATTTGGTTGCAATGAGGAAGGAGTAATGCTAAATGCATATCTGCCGCTCGTACACCCGAATCATAAAGAATCGCCAGCGGAATGCACACCAAAAACGTGGCGTATGAATGAATCGTATGTTTAGTAGTGGAGCAAATACCAAACGGCAAGCATTAGCGAGTATCTAGGTAATAGCGGTGACCACCAGCTCGGTAAGTAATGACTCACTTGTTACCGGCCACAGACCGCCATTCCCGCCCCTACGGTGCCGCCATTTTGCTCAGCTGGTGACTTTCGATACTGACAGCTCAAAACACCACAAAAACAACCAAGTAAGCGTTCCGGTTTGCATAAAAACCAAACATTGTGTAGTGGTAGCTTTGCAGTTTGAATAAGCCGTGTATTATTTGACAGAAGTACATGTAACACCTCGAAAACACAAAGCAAACACGAACAACTATGTACTTGAATTTTTGGCAGATTTATTTAACGCTGTTCTGCCAGTTTAAATAACAAAACTCAAACTGAACACGGCCACTTTCTTAACCTCTCCCGACCCGATGTATACATAAGTATTTAGTCGTCTGAATATAAAGTGTCCAACCTGTCGTCTATTGATAAAAAGCTGATTGAGTGCCTGTATGTCTGGATGAGCCAATGCCAGTACGCTGCGTCGTTGTACTTCAGCCATTAATATATTTTAAAGTAATCACAACACAACTGGTGTTGATTCCTATCCAATCGTATGTTAGTTGCGACAATAAGTACAATACTTGGAAGATTCTGTCCATGTACTGGTCAGGTGTTGCGCGCTAATTTACGACGTGCACGTAATGTGCAGTAATCATCAGCGCTGTTACCTACTTACACTGACGTACTTGCGAATCGTTAGCGGATGAAAAAAGTCAGCGATAGTAAGACATCATGAGAAAACTGGTTTTACGCTCTATTTTCCCAGAAGAACTTTTATGGTTCTATTATAGTGGCTCTGAACTTACTACCATGAAAAGAGCTGCGATCATGTTTTGGTTGACTCGCACGCACACTTATGAGAATGCATGCACTGCCTGCAGAACACGAACCAGCGTTGACCAATGCAGTATATAACAGTTCAATCAATCAGTGCGCATAGTTTATCAAGTCACTGCGAACATTCGTAGAGATGAATTCGGTCATCGTACTGATTCGAGTGGCGGGCATCAACAAAGTTATTCCCCTAATTTTAAAATAATGCAACAAACGGACGAAAAAATTAGATCAAATTGATTGTGAAGAAATGTAATAACCTGAACGACATGAGTGCTGTTAGATCGTGCCCTTTTGGCCGGCACCTGGGACTGGATGCGTAAGGCATTGGCCCGACTGGACGTCTTTAGTACATTGGTATCGGCATTAGATCTGATGGGCACACTTGTATCGTCCAAGTATCCGATGGGTGTGGGCACCTGACCGTAATCAGCGGCCAGTAGTCCACCCGTTGATCGGGATCTGTGATGATTAGTCAACGGGATGATGACGTCATTGGCTGTCGTTGTTGCGGGTTGCGGCTCGACATGACATACACGTACGTTTGATGACATTGGCTTGTTGTTGATGGCACATTTGGCATTGCGCTGGTCGAGACAATGTGCCACGTTCTTCAGGTCGACGCCGAACTGACGGGCAGACGAGAGCACCTGGCTCGACGAATAGCTTACTGACGTCGACATTCCCGTTTGCACCATCCAATGCAAACTTAGATTAATTGATAGGTAAAATTGATTTGCTGCTGAAGAAATACTGCTACAGGTCAGAAATATATCAAAATAAAAGGGAATAATATTCATCCATGTAGCAGAGAATAACTGATTTGATTCAACCTGAACAGATCAAAATTAAACAGATCAAGCAGGTGCATGGTTGATGCTGTCAAAGGTCATTATGCTGTGCACGGATGTCACATTAGCATTTCACATTCACATTACGTTACATGTTTTAAGGTGGTACAACAATGTCACGGATGTCATGGCAAAAATTAGCATTTACATAACAAGGAAACAGAGGTGATCCATTGCATTGCAGCAATCACCAACGGAAACCGCGTCCTTTTAAGCAGGCAACCAATTGATAGCGGATAGAAGAGTTGACTCAACTAAATCGCTGTCTGTTTCAAATTTACTTGATGGAATTAATGCAAAAGAAAAAAAGGTTTGAATTATTTGAAGTCAAATTACGTATCACGATAATCAATGAGGAGGTCCAGCAGTGGTCGGTTTAAAAAACACAAACAGTAAAAGACTCGTATAAAATGTTTATAACTTGATGATCTGCATCAGATATGGCTGGCTTCAAAATATCAGTCTACAGGTTCATATGAAAGTACCATGAAGGCACTGGCCTGACCATCCGTTATGTGGAGGGTCTATGTGGATGCGCAATTGAATGCACGTATGAGAAATGGGGAGTCATGGATACGCACTCAGAGAACTGACTTGACTAGTGAGAGAGCATAGAGCGTCGAGCTGCATGGAGCCACTTGCGGACAACAAGGAGGAGGGGGAAATGGAATTCCCCCTCTTTGGTGATTTCAAAATGTGAAATTGGTTCCTTTTAACGTGTAGGTAAAATGAACTGAAAAAGTTTATTCCCCTCTTTGAAGAAATCCCCCCTTAGAGGGTAGACTCGTCCGCCAGTGCATGGGGCACAGGAAACGCAGGCGATCATTCGAATCAAGGTCAGGCCGTCTTCACTTGCTAAATGACATCATTATCATTGTCGCTGACAACAGCGTGACAGAACACATGTGTGTCATGTCGCAAACACTATCCCATTTCGAAATAACTCACTCACATGACCTACTTTTAAAGCATTCAAATTAAAATATTAATCACTGAATAACAGACGATTCGTGTTTATATAAGAAAGCAATATTGATTTCCTGAACGATTATGATAAGCTAGACAAAAGGGGCGTTGTGAAGCAAGAAAACTATCGATCAACACAAAGACGAGAACGCGATATTTCAATCAACGTGATATTTCAGTGATATACAATTTGACAAGAATTGAACAGCAGACGTATCGATGTGACTATCGTCAATCGAGTGAGGTAATGCCAATTCAACTTACACATCAACTCATTAATTATAGATATACGACGTAACATAAGTACTGCGAGCATAAGCCATTAATCGCGCATCAATATTATCGGCCTGTCAAGACTGCCCTGCCCACATCAACAACCTTACTACCACGGGCGTAACAACTAAATATCGTGTCATTTACTCGTTCCATCGAACAAATGAAAACGGAAATAGAAGTTTGAGGCCTCTAATAGAAATAATAATTTCGTCATTGTTGTTCTTCAATTACAAGATGATCCGCGATTAAATGGTAAACACAACAGATGGATGATTGGTTACTACAGACCGCAAAACCGACTGTGCACCTGACGCACAGCCAGACCGAATGCAGTTTATGGACACGTGAGAGTGTGTCGTCGCCGTATTCGCATTCGCCGAGTACATACAGTCCAACCTCCGTACAATCCAATCACAGTCAACATGTCAAACTTGTCACAACACAATTATGCACCGACATTCTGATGTATGGTTGTCGCGCGAGGGTCAACAACTACAAGTATTCGGCGTCCAGCCGTCTAGTATCACAACGCTAACAAAACACGCATTACCTTACCAGCATTGATTGATAATCAATCAAAATCAAGTAATCAAATGTATGCCATGGAACCACACTGTTGTTGTGCAAAGCATCAAACATGTACATACGTAGTAAGGTATGTGTAAAACAGTTGGTTCATCCCCTCCCCAGATCATTCAACGCAATGCATTCTATTTTTACTCACACGTACACCACTCGACGAGTCCTTAAGAACACCGCATCGATGCATAAAACATCAACCAAACAACAACACAACACCAAAACTGAACTGCCCGGTCTAACACATTAATCTAAGTAGCAAAAACCGGCCACCCCTAGTGTATTGGTGTGGGATTTAGCAAAATGAACTGTTGGACGTTGTGCACCCATAAACGAATGAACGCAGATGTGATGGCCAGATAGCACAGGCAACGGCACACATCGCCAGAAGAATACGTCCATCTCACTGTCACAAACCGTCAAACACCACAACCCAGGGCTAACGTCAAAACTATTTTGTTGAGAAACGGAAATACCTCTTCCAACCAACAAATAGCAAAAAACAACAGGAAACGAGAGTCGGTAAATCAAAGAAAAACCATTCTCTTATTCATAATCGTCAATATGAAATCCAAAAAGCACGACATATAGAGATAAACGTGGAATGGAACGAAATGAGTATGTGAATGAGCGATATGACGAGGCATTGGGTTGATTGCGACAGACCTTGAAGCAGCACACCACTCACTCACATCCACCAGGAGCACAACCCATTGCCCAGATCAACGTTGATTGCCAAACACACATGCGTTGCAATTTCAAATTGTAAATGACGAACGCAGAGAAAGACACAAAACAACAAACTGAGCTAAAATTCAAATGCATTAAAGATAAAACCATAGATTGTGTGTTTGAAATTACAATGTGAATGATTGAATGAGTGTCAGCTAAACGGACATTGATGGATGCAACTGCAGGTGCACAACAACATGATAGCTGATTGGATACGACACTCAACGCAGCCTGTCAATCTCACACCAACAACACAACCGCAGATCACATTTGCATTCATCAAGACACATACAAATCATGAGCGAGTAACGGACACGCCATTCTTGTTTTCTTAAATTGAAAATACAAGGGCGGTGAATAAGACAAGTTTGAAATGAATGTTGCCCTATATACTGCGACCAGTCAAGCATTTCATGACAACATTGTTATTATAGTCTGTACTGACTGTACACTCGTAGAATGCGTGAATACGCGCTCACTCCTTACTCGCACTCGCTACAGAGAAATGTCAGAAATATAAACACAGAAAAATACAGTTAATAACGCTAAAGATGTTTGAGTTGAACAGGCTAATAGAGCGAAGCGATGTCACTTGAAGTTCAGTCGGTTTTTCATTGAAACAGTCTTAATCAGACACAACATAAGAAATAAATTTAATGAACGAATGATGATTAAGCAAGATGAAGAAGATGATTTATATTACCGTACCCATATACCAATCATCGATAACCAGTTTTAAGATGGTGATCAACCGCAGTAGTAATAACAGGATGTACAGTACGAATTCGGCACCCACCCGATCGGACACTCTGAATCACCGGTTAATCGATTATGACCAATGTTCAGCAAACTGTTTGTGAAGCCGCGTTCTTACCTGGTTAACCGAAACCAGCACCATTCACCACAGCCAGCATCATAATAGATATAAAAAATTCAAGCTTTGATATCAGACCCACTGTTTGGTATATAAAGAACACAATGCAAGAACAGACAAGTGTTCGAAACGATGCTTTATCAATAGCTGACATTAAGTACCGTATTATAGGGTTAGCTGAATCACCTGACAAAGTTCGGGCACTCTAAGTATAAGTAACATAAAACTGGGTTGAATACGCCAACGTGCGTACAACAAAACAGAGGTATTACTCTTACTCAGCAAACACTAACATTTGTCGTAAATCAACAACAGTACAGCAACACAATGCAATAACAACAACAAAAAACGATGACATGGGCAGCGTTATCGGCGGCGGCTTGTCTCATGGCGCATCACAAAACCAACGCTGGATGTTGCACCGAGCGTTGCGTCAACATCACCCAATATATAACAACGCACGATTACGATCGTTGCACTAGCGGACGAGCAAGAAACGCTAACGTGCCATTCCTCCTTTCTGGCAGTTCTTAACAATTGAATTGGTTTCTTAAGGCGCAAATAAATTGACCTAAAGTCTCCCTCCCTAAAGTTATGCACCCTTTTGAGGATTGGCTCGTCCGCCAGAGGACCGTTGCACATTCAAGCAAAACAGCTGGTGGCTTGGTTGGGTTGGTGTGACGGCATTTTGTTATTGCAACACAACAAGGCTATCACATTTCATTAGTTAATCGGTGGTGGCTCGGAGCGTCAATCACTTTATCAAACACATTTATTTGCCATTTTAAAAAGCCTTACAGACTCAACAATACACAGTTGAAATAACAAATTGTAATGCTAATATTTAGCGAGCTGTCCAACGAACTAAACTAACATTTGAGCGCGATACTGAAGACAGCTGCTGACCACTACAATATGTTTATCTAATGATAACTATAACAACACTTTCGATGATAATTAGCGGATGAACCAACGGTAAATAATTTGATATTAGTGTGGCTCAAAAATTGACTGCATAGCTTAGTTTGCCTGCTTGCACTCACAAGGTAACATTCAATTTCAATAACTCACACGTTTCATCAGCGCTTTTAAACAGCACAAATGTCACGTCCGCTACAATCATAGAACACAACACGACGCACAATTTCATAAACATAGAATATCGCTAAACCTCCAGAGAGGAGAAAAACGCATATTACATATCGGAGCAGATATGTGGTGGTTATTATGTATGTGGTTGTGGTGAATGTACTGGAGTCTGGATTGGATTGGCAGAGTACCGGATTGAGTACTACAATCGGATTAAGCAGCACACAATCAGAATATAAAAAACGTGCCTCACCCACACCCGACAACATTAGGGAATGCAAGGCCCTGCCCACCATAAGGGTACTTGATCATAGAAGACCGCAAATCAGCTTACCATTGTCCGTCGATTTTTTGCTTTGGACAAGTGGGCGGGGTACAGCAGAAGTTACGGGTAAAAAAGGAAACGACCAGTTGGGTTCATTTTGGGTGACGGGGTTGAAACTCTTTTCTGTGACATCTACATAGAGATTGTTCTTACGTGGGCGATTACCAGACTGACAAGTGCTCCTAGTAGAAAAACGACGAACAGTGCGTGTGAAAGTGTGCCTTTATTATTGGGCTGGTTGATTGGTTTGGTGATATGTATTTGCATAAGCGATGGCTCATAACGCAAACAAGTGTTCAAATACACGATCTGAATTAACGGAGCCCGTGTTATCGAGAATGATGACGAATCCATCCGGTAATACAAACTTAGGCATACATAATAACTATGATTTATGATTTGAAAACTCCAAACAGAGCAACGCACAGAATGGAAGACTGAGATTGCATCCAACACCCAAATATTTAGTATTTTGTGTTCGAAACCAAGTTCTGCCGGTCGTTTATTATACTGGATATATATTAAAAGTGCATTGTTTTGAGCAGATGGGTGCTGGGTCGACGGCCATGTCCGTCAAACCAAAACCATAACGAGAATGCAGCGTTTGTCGAGGCAAAACACGTGCGCTCCACGTTTTCTAGCGACCAACAAAGACGACTTGACCTCGAATCAGCCTCGGCCAGGCAGCGGGTGGGAAGCAAAACCAAGCGCTTACAGTGCCATTTCACCATTTACACAAAACGTATGTAACATAAACAACTTCACAAAAATGACGATGCGTACAGGTTTGTTTGGGTAACCGAGTTGTGTTGGAGCATCGCTTGCTCGCCCACGCCACCCTACAAGATTCTGAGTGTTGGTTACATGGGAGTAAGTACACATCAACAAGAACTACTGATTGCATGTGATGACAATCAATGTGTGATTGACATGTAACATCTATTATCATTACCATATGATCATGTCCGGGGTGTCAGCAGCAGTTGTGGCCATCTATTGTTTGCACAACGACTACTACATCCATTAATAACGTTTTACACCACAAATCACCGCACTTCACACTGCACTCAACTTGGTAAACACATCCGCACACCTGTACACCGTATTGGTCACTCCGGTTTACAGGACCCACTACAGAAAGTAGTCGTGTAAGGCAATAATGCACTAACAATACATTACACCCATTCAACGCTTCCTTGCCTATTTACATGTTATTATTGCGAGGAACAGGTTTTGTTGCTGTAGTGACCGACTGGGCCAAAGTGAGCGTGAACAATTGAGTGTTGAGTGAGTGAATGAGGCAGCTATCAAAATCATGCTTACATTCATAACAATCATAATAATCGACGCACTCATAAAACTGATAATGACCTGCCAGTAGTAGAGGTCGTCCGAGACGAGAAAATCATCGAGAAATGATTCTGCTGCTTTGGCTTTAGCTAACTAAATAGCTTTACTAATCGATGGTATTGTTAGATGAGAACACGTAATAGGCACTATTCTCACACCAAACAACCAGAGAACGAAAACGAACGACAAAGGCTAAGCGTCTTACCCATGCTATCTTCGTGTACATCGAGTAAATCACCAATCTTCTCAACACAAACTTGCGGCTGAGATTAAAGGTGGGATGGGGCGGGCATTGAATGCGTTGTTGGTCATGATCTCTGACAAAGCATTGCGACTGGAATTGAATCATGCGTTGACACGTGCAATGCACACCTGATTGATGAGTACATATTCAATCAACACGTATTCATTCAATACATTCTCACTTGTTGTTGTCCAATCGGCCACAACAAACAAACATCAATACGTTGCGTAAATATATTTGACATCGTGGGCGGGGATCAACCTAACTCAATCACAACTCACAATAACTTCTAGTAGAATATAATGAAGAGGAATGGGATGAAAGTTGTTAGTGCTTATGACTACAATCAACGTAGGCCGGGCAACGGTAAGTTTTTGAAAACGTTTATTTTTACAGCGAGGTAACGTTATCAGAGTAACGTAAACATAATGAAACATACAACAAAAACATACACAACAAAACTAGACGCGACCAGGCCCGGCCATGCTAGCACGCGCGGTAGGATAGGCAACGCTGGCCACAAATTTGAATTTCAGAACTGAGCAACAGAGACAATCATCCTTGATTCTCTATCATACGTCATAACGTAGCCTAGATTGACTACGCACAACACTAGGGCATTCCACAATCATACAAAAAAGTTGAAGCTATAAAACCTCTCGATTGATTTTCTTCAGTTGAAATTGAAATTGTCAAACTGTTTAAATGAACGTTGGACAAGCACAGGTGTCGTAAACACAATGAAATGAACGCTTTATTTCGATCGAATGTGGTAGAATGAGTAATGAGTAATGATTAAGGGTGCAATCCATATATACGATGTACCACATTATAATACGTTACATTACTCGACATCGACATTAAGTACAGCGTCGCATCAAAGGCGAGACCGACTCATTTCGAAAATGTCTTCGGAAATACCTAATAAACCGCTTCTGGACACAACTATAAATTGGATTTGATATATTATGTTGAACTGGGTCGGAAGGAGGACTATTTTACTGCTTCTTGTCTACCCAAAATTCGGGCCATTTTGACCGAAACTCAAATCATCATAGAACACCATTTACATTTTTATAGTAACACGCATGAAATTTTCAATCAGCATTCATAGTCCGACCGGACGGAAAACAACTTTTCCTATCCAATTTCATTCTAATAAACCGAAAAACAAACAAGACCCAATTTCCGCGAAATGTAATTAGCTAGTCATATCATAAGTAAGGTTTTGTTTGGAGCGAACACTAAAATACAGCTATAAAAAGGGTGCGCCCATTCGGAATTAGTAGTACGAAGCTGATTGAGCCCAGAAAAAAGCAATGGCATATTGGCATTACCCTGGCCTGGTTGTTATGGCCAACGTTCAGATCAGGAGGGAAGGAAAAATTGAAATCTTCTTTTTGGAAATTTCAAAAAGTGTTTTTTTGTTTATTCAGAAGTTAGTAAAATGGCTTGAAAACTGCTGATTCTCCACTCTTGACAGCATTTCCCTCCATTTGAAAGGTTTGCTCGTCCGCCACTCGTTCAGACCACCACAACCACAGACCAAACGTCTCCAGGGATCGTACTCGAGAACGATGGAACCTTTCGTACTCGGTCAAGTGGTCGACCCATTTTCATCGCCAATCAAATCAACCAGTCAGTTATGTTATGGATATGGTCGTCAAATAGTATGATACACTTCAAACAACCACGATAAAATAGTAGAATGGGGCCAGTGGTGGGCAGCGAATTTGGCCAAAATGGCGTTACGGTCATACACTTTTTAAAAAATCGGTCTTACGGTCAGGCACCCTCCCGGGTTTCGATTTTGGGGGGGGGGCATGACGGTCAACATTAAATGAAGTCAAATTTTTCACTCAAAAACATCAGTAATGGCTTGAAATAATGACCGAAATTTCGGCATTTTGAAAGCCGCTGATTTGTATAAGAAACATAACAGAAAATTGACAGACTGAAAGCGCGCGGCGCCGAAATTTTGGCATTTTGAAGCCCGCTGATTTGTATTAGAAACATATCTGAAACCTGACAGGCTGATTGGTGCGTAGCGCTGAATTTTCTGCATTTTAAAGCCCGTTCATTAGTATCAGAAACGTATCTGAAAACTGACAGGCTGAGTGGCGCACACCGTCAAAACTTAAGCATTTTGAAGCCCGCCGATTTGTATAAAAAACATATCTGAAAACTGACAGGCTGACTGGCGCGCAGCGCCGAAATTTTGGCATTTGAAGCGCGCTGATTTGTATTAGAAACATATCTGGAAACTGACATGTTGACTGGCGCGTAGCGCCGAAATTTTGGCATTTTGAAGCCCGCTGATTTGTATTAGAAACTTATTTGAAACCTGACAAACTGAGTGGCGCGTAGCGCCGAAATTTTGGCATTCGAAGCGCGCTGATTTGTATTAGAAACATATCTGAAAACTGACAGGCTGAGTGGCGCACAGCGTCGAAACTCAAGCATTTTGAAGCCCGCTGATTCGTATAGGAAACATATCTGAAAACTGACTGGCGCGCAGCGCCAGAATTTTAACATTTGAAGTGCGCTGATTTGTATTAAAAAAATTTATCTGAAAACTGGCAGGCTGAGTGGTGCACAGCTCCGAAATCTTAACATCTGAAGCCCGTTGATTAGTATTGGAAACAGCTGAAAATTGACAGGCTGAGTGGCGACCAGCGCCGAAATTTTTGCATTTTGAAGCCCGCAGATTTGTATCAGAAAGATCTGAAAACTGACAAGTTGAGTGCACAGCGTCGAAACTTCTGCATTTAGCCCACTGATTTGTATTAGAAACGTATCTAGTGGCGCGCAGTGTTGGTTGATAATACAGTACTGAGTATATCATCCAGCACCATACATCAATCATCGTATCGTGCATCGAATCGATCCAACGAACACTGATTTTAAAACTTGAAACGTTTTCGACCAATTTTTGGTCGATTTTTTTAAATTTGAAACGTTTTCAACTAATTTAAAAAAAAAATTTAAACTTGAAACGTTTTCGACCAATTTTTGGTCGTTTTTTAGGCGATTTCGTGTAATTTTAGGTCATTTTGACAGTAAATTCTCTCAAGTTTTGACCGTTACGGTCACTGGGTCAATTCTGAAAATCTCTCTTACGGTCGATCGATCAAGGGCACCCTCCCACCCTGTTTTTTTTGGGGGGCGCCCCCCCGCCCCCCCCCCCCCCGCTGCCCACCACTGAATGGGGCAACATAATACTGTAGTTGTACAGTATATAGTCATCGTATCAAGTAGCTTTATCCTATCCTCTGCACACCGGCGGACGAGCCAAACCTCCAAAGGGAGGGGAATATTTCCAAAGAGGGGGGAATCGGCAGTTTCCGGGTCATTTTACCTACACCTTAGGGAACAAACTCTACTTTTTGAAATCGCCAAAGAGGGGGGAATTCCACTTTTCCCTCCCCTTCTCGTCCGCTAGTGCCTCTGCAGACCACAACCACTGAATCATAACCCGCAGCCATGATGTGTGCGTTGATGAATCTTGTTTAATGTTGTTCTCGTCTAAAAAATCTTTTTTTCAGCCTAAACTGAAACTAGCTAAGCATATGAATAGCTGTTTCCCGTTGTTACCTGCGTTTTTGCGAACAATGATTTCAGAGTCAAACTCCAACGCTTTACGCTCTTCAGTGTACACCGCCGATGAAAAATGCGTGCAGGTGAAAAAATAATAAAGATGAGAAGATATTGAAGTGTAAGTTCTTCTGGATAACGGTCGATGTAAATATGTAATCGATTATTCCAGCATCGTGCCAACCGTTGCATTCATTCAATTCAAACACTACGCTTCGCTCCCATTGCCATATCATTTATTCCAAATCAAAACCATACCTCCCGACGAAAATAGCAGAACCATAAATTTAAAAACTGAAACAATAGAATCAGAAACGACACAAATTGTAAAGAATCGGACAATTGCAATCAGCATGTTATTCATTTTCATCCAATCACACCAAACAGGCAATCATTCAATTACTCAATCATACGATACCACAGGAATCGAATTGCCACATGCAAGACAACCTTCACGCAATCAACAAAAAACCTGTAGCAAAACAAAACAATACCAAACATTCTTTGATTGAAAAACACAACTCACGGCAAAGTATCCGTGTACAACTGTTGGAGCAATGGGCTAAAACACTGACAAAAAACGACCCACTTTAAAAAAAATTTGATTTCATTTGGGATTGCGATCGACCAAATATGTCCCAAATCATCAATCGGGGATGTATAAATGGCACGTCATTTTTTCTTTTTTCCCATCCATGGGTTGAAAACAATATAACAAAATAGTACTTCGTTTTATATGATAATAACGTGAAATAACATAGAAGCAGGACATCAACGCAGTCAAGCAATATTATTGTTTTGTGTTTTGACAAAAATAGTAATAATTAACACGATAATAAAATCCAACTCACATGTTGTGCAGCATGCGGCGACTGTGACCGTGACTGGATGCTGACCGTAACCCGTTGCAAGCCCGTGGCACTCGACTGCACCGGCGACGTAACACCCATTAACGAGGTGGACGTCGATGCCTCAGGGTACGATGGTGTCCTGCATTGTTGTAGGTCATTCCATAAAAAGTATAAAATTAAGGTTTGACAGCATGTTTGGTCGAGAATAATCATTATAGGTATTTTGTCGACTAAATTCGGAGTATTCGTGAAATGAATTTGTTAGATAAAAAGAACATTTTTACTGCTGAAAAATAAAGGAAGCAGTATTATACCTGGTGGTAGGTGCGACGGTGGCCATAGATTTGTGTGTATTGGAGTATATTGGCTTGTGATTGGCCGACACGGGGGCATGTAGTACGGCCGTTGTATCCTCCGATGTTGCCAAACTTGTGTTCGCGTCGAATACTGGCGGGTCTGACTGAAAACAACCCTTTTAACTACATTCAACAACAAACCATTACGTACTTGAATTGGTGCACAAAGCACAAACTACTGTGCACAACCGTAAGTTTGGCAGTGTATGTATTAGTGAGCTACCCACGTACTACGCATCTGGTTCGCATGATGATCGATGAACACGTACTACAAGTCGGCTACTACCCTTGTATGTATGGGGCATGCATACAAACATGTCAGCATTGTGATTCACCCTCGGCAATACCTATTTCATGGCCCTGACCGTGACACCACACTCAACCCAACTTAACTATTGAAAATACCTGTTGCCCACTGTGAGCGCAAAACGATGTTAACCGATTACGTTCATGTTTGTATGAAAAGGTTGTGTTCGCCGAAATACAAACACAATGCAACTCATTACTTCAGAGTTTATTCGAAATACAATGCGAGACTAGAGCATAGTGTGGGTGTCTACTAAATCGTGATACACTATGCTGATAGTTAGATCATGCCAACTCCACAATCAACCCACGCTTTGCTTCTTTGAATACGTTACATTACAACGATTACCATACCGTAGCTATCTTGCCCATGAAAAAGATTAACGCTGACGTAGCAGCATACGTCTAGAATGGTATAAAAACGATGGTATTACTACTGCACACCATTTAATACGCCTACTCTACATCCATTGGTACACTCCACTCCTACACACCAATTCATCGGCCTACATCTATAATGGTATCAACGTCATTGACCTACATCTATAACTATGGTATACAACATGAGATCAGCATTTATATATTAAAGGTAATAACTAATAACTCTGGTACTACTACATACCTGTTCATCAGCCCAACTATACAAAAAGTTTTAACAACTAAGGTGTAACTACCGACCATTTCATCAGCATTACTGCCAGTAATATCAGCCAGGTTGTGTGGCACACGTCTAGCCGACTGGTTGGTTCGTGGTCGACGACGTAAAGCCGATGCCGATGGCGTTTCGGTGGGCGGAGTCGGTTGTTTGGTAGCCGATGACGGGTCATCGATGCCTGCAAGTACGATTATCTCAGATCAAATCAACACATTTGTTTCAGTTGAAGGAAAACTGAATCACTACCTGTGATTGTAACCTGGGAATAAAATAATGGCAATCTCGGTATAACAAAGAGACAAAATTTTAACGAAAAAGAGTTTTTATCTGAATGGGAGCTTAATCCGTTCAAGTATTCCCATGTCACAAAACTGTTATCACAAATACTCATTATTACACACAAATCTGATATAAGGCCTGCCTAGTAAACTTTGTTTGGTTTGGTTAGCATAACTTATTGACTACTTCTTGTTGTTGTATGTAACATAACGATTCGATAGGAAAGCACTGTTAACGCTTATCTTAGTGAAAACAACAAAACATGTAACACTTATTTAAACACAAGTCACAACGACATACATGAACATGGATTGGACACTTCGATAAAAAAAACTTGTAAAAAATAGACTGTATAGAAAACGTTTTTAGACGGTCCGAAAAAATGTGGATGTCACATCGAACAACGTACTGTTGTATCAAACGAGCTGATTTATTCTATAAAGCTCCTGGATTATTAAACGAAAGTTTATACGATCTCGAGTAACTTGAATGTTTATATTTAGACGAAAACGACAAATAAGCATGAATATGGTGCAACCGAAAACAACAACGATTGTAGTAGTAGTAGTAGCAATACCGTACAGGCTCACCCTCCCATCCATCAACGATATCGCCCTCATGATTGAACCTTTGCAGTCGTGTTTTACACTTGGCAACAATCACAAAACAGTGACCTGAACAACGATCATCTCGAACAGACCAGTGTTTATGTAACTCATGGTTTTGTCTTGAAACTAATAATTTCGTAATGAACGGCTTCATTAGTAAACGAATTCTAGTCCTACCAAGAAACTGAAAAATTTCAAGTATCCTGGTAGGATTCGAACCCACGACCTTCCGTTCAGTACACGGACGTGCTAACCGCTACACCACAGGTACTCCTGTCTTGCACATGCCATTATAATTGTTCCGTAATGAAAACTTTTAAAGAAAAAGATTCAAAAACGCTTCTGTAAAACATTTACTAACAGTAAGTAGTAAAATTCAGTGAACGTCAATGATATGGTTGGTAAGATGCATGCCTACACAAAAATGCATTCTGTCTCTTTAAAAAAATGCACATGAAAAAATCGGCTTAAATTAGAACAACTTTTTTCTAAGGGGCTTCTACAAGGTGGGTAACAAAGTCAAAAAGTCTATTGCAACAAATTTTGTGTTTTTGCTGCTTGCAGGCACCACATGTAATGTAATGGGAAGTCAAGCAGGTCAAATAGGAATTGGTAATGTACCAACCTGCGGTGGTCCTGGTTGGCGTAACATTCAAGTCCATGTTGTGCACCTGATCCTGACTGGTCGGACTGAGTACCTGTTCGACAGTCTGACTCAGTGCCGACACGGGCGCATCCGTCCACAGTTGTTGGGGAGGAGGAGCATCGTTCTTGTCCGGGGTTGTCTGCAAGACGATTTAACTGATTAGAATGGGATTCATAACAACAGATGTATTTAAAAAAATTGATCTAGTATTAAATTTTTATTTCGAAAATTATGTGTGTAGATCGAAGCTAACCTGTTTCTCGAGTGCTCTACTGCGCCAGGGCATAGAGGTTGGCGTGAAGGGACTGGTCGGTGTGTTGATCAAATTGGTGGGTGCCGGGTCGGCAGGTGGTTTGTGCTGCTCGCTACTCGTTGCTATAACATTAATATAGTAACTTACCTACACACAATGTTCACAACTTGATGTAGCACTCCTACCGTCTCACCTCAGATGAATCGACTTACTAAAACACTAGACTAACCAATGTTCCTCGAGTTTTGATAGAACATAAAAACAAGATGGTAGTAGATGAGAACCAGCCAACCTTGACTGACACTGGCTGTACTCGATTTTCTACTGCTGCACGTGCTCTCAGCCGGGTCATACTCCTGAGCAGCCTTTATCTGTTCGAGTGTGACTCCCTGCGTTGATCGTCGAGCTGCTCGCTCCCGTTTCGACTTGGCTTTTCGCTCGGCCTCGGCTTCGTCCCGCTGAGCCGGTGGTGTGAACGGACTGCAAAACACTTATCTTATGAAAGGGATGGGGTCATTGCAAAATAAAGGTTGGGCGTCTGAAAGTTTCGAAGAGTAGTGGTGCTTTTGGTCAACAGGTTGTACTTTTTAAGACAGAAGGCTGGCTACAAAATAAATAATTGAAAATGGCTGACTTGTCTAGAATATCTAAGAAAACTAGAAACCCGACCTAAACGAAACGAAACGAAGTATTCTGGGTGACTCACCCAGATTAAAATAATATAAAGAAATAAATAGAAAAATAGATTCTGAAATCACCTGACCATCTTACAACCCCCATAAAGCTAACTTGAAGTGCGTTGGCAATAACTTCAACAGACCACTCACACCACAAACTGAACTTAAGTGCACCTTTTTAAACAACGATATGAAATTCAATTTAAAAAAAAACGAACGAAACGCCAAAGTTAATTAACACCAAACGAAAACCAAAAGGTGAAACGTTTGCTTTACCCGATACCACTACCACCAAACCAAATTAAACACCAACACCAAGCAACACAGCTTGTTACATCAAACCCAAAAACAATGAAAGCCAAATGAAAAGAAAACAAAAAACATAACAAAACACAAGAACAATTAATAAAAATTCTCACGGACACGAGCATGGGCGGTGGGTTGATGGAAGTGGGCGAGCTGAACACGGGCATTGACTGATGGACGGGCAGCTTGAGATGGGCACTGGCCAGTTCATCATCACTGGGTGCACCCGTGTCACTGCTGGTCGATATACGCACCCACGGATTCGGTGTCTTGTCTCGACGTCGGGTAGGTGTGCTCGGTAGTGATGGTCGAGGTGTCGGTGAATCCGGTGATGCTGCTGCTTGCCCGTCTCCATGTTCATGTTGAGGTGCAATTCTGCAGACACCCAGTTATTAGCTACTCTTTCTAACAGTGTTTTTAATCATATTCAACGTTGGTTCAGTGAAAACGCAGTGATATCAACCGAACATTAAACACACACGTACAAACGATATTCACGTTTACGACATCAACAAAGACATTCATGGGTGGTACATCGCACAACGAAACATGCAAAATCGTTTATGAAGTTAAATTAAGTTGAGTTTTCAAACAACATACAGCACAACTCCTACTTCAAAGATGTAACCGGGAGCTTCCACATCATTCAACAGAGGATGATTGCATATCATACAGCCAGAACATAATGAATAGCACACGGCAGTCAATCATAAACGAATGCGTGGTTTCAAACCAAAAATAAAGCCATCAAAACCAACTGTCTTGATGCATCTAATGAGGGTGACGATGGCATCATGTCGTCCAGCTTCTGCTTGAGTACTTCGTCCACTTTGAGTGGAGCTGCTGGCACCACCAACGGAGACGGCACCTGAATTATATAATAATAAATATTGGAAAACGGTGAAAAGTTTTGGCGGAAGTTTCTAGAAAAGCCAATAACTTTCCCTTCAACCGAACAACACATTCGGTTTCAATTTTCCAAAAGTTTGAAATTTATGAATCCAATTAAAATAATAAGTATTGTTCATATGAACGAATGCTTACCTTTTTAATTTTATTAGAATTGGATGCGAATGGCTGTATAACACTGGTTGGTGGTTGATGTTGAGGTGGTGGGGTGGCTGTGCGCTGGGATCGGGTGGACGGGGGTGACGAGGGCGGCAGGGGTGTCTTGAACGTTACGTCATCTGATGTAACTGGCTGAACACTGGCTACCGGTTGCTGCTGAAAATATAAGCCATAAATATGAAAAATTACATAAAATAATAATTGAATTTAAAATTTACATTAAAATAATCATGTTCCAAATAACTACCGTTGGAAACTAAAAATGATTGATTGATCAATCTGACGAACTTTCTTACTGCTACCACTATCGCTGTGGGCGCCATGCTTGCGCTTCACACTCAACGGTCGATTGACGAACTTGAGCATATTCTATACACAGTTGTTTGGAATAAAAACAACTTTAGTATACTACAAACTCAATTGAACAATGAAACGATTTGAACAGTTAGGCGTATTAAATTATAACGCCTACACAGTGGTCGCTTCTGATAAAACTAAGCATTTTCCCATTCCCATAAACGTTAAGCTTATCTGTTCAGTTCAGTGCACAATACGCATATCAGTGGTATTGTCCAATATTATCATTCACGTACGTGTGTAAAGTTTGGTTAGATGATTCAAAAATGATCATTAGTTCGATGACTCTAAACCTTTGAACTAACAAACCTTTTATCAGTTACAGTTTGAGTCTTTGAGAAAATTGCACTTGCGTGCACAAATAACTGTCAAGCAGGATTTAATAAAACTGACTAATTCCTGACAATATATGATAAAATAGCATAAATAATCAAATACGAGTTTTCGGAATGAATACATAGAAAAATTCGAACCGGAGTAACGTGTGTGGTACGTCTGAGAACACTGGTGATGGGTACCTGATCGGTACTAGTGATCTTGGCCACTTTGACCGGAGGTCGTTGGTACTGCGACTGAGTAGGCGGAGCTGAGGTGGGCACATCTGGCTTGTCCGGGTCAACCTAAAACAAATCAACATCCTTTTTCATGAGAAACATGGGAATAGATGATTCGGTCATTTGAATTTTATCCTGAAACGGATTGAAATTCCTAGTATAATATACAAAATGACTACCTCAACGTTGACGATGTTGGTATTTACGAGATCCTCATGCTCGTGTGTTTCGTCTTTTTTCGTCATTTCATGTTTCGTTTCGGTCGACATAAGACGATGCGATTCGCGGTTGCTGTTTCTACTGCAAAAAGGTAGATGATAAACATCCGCTTATACAGGGTGGGCCAAAAAAAATGACACGATTTTATCCGTTAATAACTTTTTCATGCATCGACAGATTTTCATGCGGTAAGAAGCATTTTAATAACAGCATATAAACTTAAAGTTTCTGAAATTTTTGATAAGATCCGTATATCCTAGCTCTTGGTATGATCAAATTACAAAATCAATCAGTTTTCAAATTTGAAAAAAAAACTATGTTCAGTATCACAATTATCACGGAACCGAATTTTTGTAAATTTTTAGTTGTCTACACAATAAAAATAGTATTTCAAACCAGTTGATCAACTCTAACGGGGCTGTTTCAGAAAAAAAAGATTTTTTATGTGAAATTCGCTTCCTAACTCTGTGGTACGAAAAATCGAGTCTCAAAAGATCAGAAGAGAAATTTGGATTTCTATGATAGTTATCATTATTTTTTTAACAAGACAACTTTGAAACAGCAAAAAAGTCGTAAATACTTGGTTAAGTATGTTAAATTAGTTGGTTGTAACAAGCAATCTACGTAAATGGTGATAAATAATCTAGTACTAAAAAAGTTTTGTAAATTTTGAAAAACTAACTTTTCGGATGTTCCTCTATTTTGAGAGCTTGGAACAAGTGAGGTTGACGAAAATTTCAGCATATTTAAGTTGATATTTTTTTATTGAAATGCTGCTCAACCCGATGAAATCGGTTGTTTCAAGAGAAAGTTATACACGGATGAAATCGTGTCATTTTTTTGGCCCACCCTGTATAACTAACAGTGCAAATAATAAAATGATACTATTATAATAGTTATCAACGTGAAAATAATCAATTGTTAGCTTCCGAATTTCTCTGAATTAACTGAACCTTTCCCTACTACTGCTGCGTCGCGCACTGCCTTCTCTACTCTCTGGTCGTTGTAAGCTGTTGCCGGTTTTCGACCACTCATTGATCTCCTGGGCCTGTTTTAGCTGCTGAAATTGATGAACATTAGTCACCAGATTTTTTTGGCATTCTTTCATTCTAAATCAGTATATCATTCATTCGAAATATTTCGCCAAAATACTATATTGTTTTATGTTATGATCGGTGGACATAACTTGCACATGGTCCAGTCTAAGGCACAGTCAGTTAGTCAGTCATTCACTGCCTGCGTCAGTCAGAGTCAGTAGTCAGTTAGTCAGACCGACCTGCAAGTACTCGACCATGTCATCATCAACGACATGCATGACGGTGTGCCCAACATGTGATTGTGCCTCAAAATCGGCCCCGTGTTCTGCCAGAATGTCACACGCCTCCCGTTCTCCCCAGTGTGCTGCCGCGTGCAACGCCGTCCAACCATCTTTATCACGTGCGTTGATATCGGCACCGGCTTGTAGCAGTAGACTAAAAAAATTAAACTTAAGTGTCTTGTATCGCATAAGGAATCAACGTTTTTTTTACCAGTCAGTAAGAGAATGAATTTAGCATTGACTATCAAAACTAAAAGATAGTGCCCAATTGGGATGATTTTCTCCCAATCGAAATATGCGCTCAAAAAATGGATGCTGCAAAAACACACACATGCAATTGTCTACCAACTTCATGACTCTGATGTATCCCTTGGCAGCGGCGACATGAAGTGCCGAAGCACCAGTCCGACTGTGGGGTACATCATGGAATGTGCCCGATTCGATCCAAGCATTTACATCTTGGAGCATCCTATCTTCCTCATAGTGTCTGCATGTATCCGGGTCAATGCCACGTTCCGAGTACGCGTCCAGAAACACCTGACGCAGGGCATCGTTCTCGCACAGATCGGTCGGCAGTTCTTTGTCGCTGTTTGTTAGTCGAACGTCAGCGCCTTAACACAAATACATATACTATAATAGCTTGTAGTTGTAGTGTATATTGAGTATATTATTTGTATAATAATGCTCACATATTCCTGTGGCAAGCACTATTCGTGATTAATACCCGGCGAAGTCTTGATGCGAAAGATAAAACCAACCAAGTAAAACAATCTTTCATAAATAACCAGAATGGGGCATACTTTTACATTCGACGAAAACGACATTCAAAACTCTTTCTTTCATAAAACATAATTCGGTCATTATGAACTGTATTGTATGATAAGCATTTCAATAGTAACCTTTTTCCAGCAGGAATCGTACAATATCCTGTTGATCGCAGCATGCAGCAGCGTGCAACGGTGTCCATCCCTCGTTGTCCTGTGCGTTCAGGTTGGCTCCATGCGATACCAGAAACTGAACCATGCTCAGTTTGCCGTCAATCACAGCCTACAAAGAAAAATTGATTGCATCAAACAAATTGGTTTATAATGTGTGTTCAAAATCAACTTCATTATCCAATCAACTGTTTACCACACATGCTCATTCATACAAGTTGGTCCCCTGTTAAGTCTGCTGGCTAGGGTGGCAGCTTTGCAAACTAGTGTGGTGCTTGGTGCTGGGTTCGAAACCTGGCAGATCCCACAGAACCGGAAGTGTGTTTCCGCATTCCGCCAATGCCCATAAGTTTCTTAATCATTCTCTCGTGTATGATTATCATTGACGGACACATTATTCTTATATGGTGGTATCTGTGTGCCTTGTTGACTACTTCCGTAATGGCCACATGTGACAGTAAAATATATTTCGAATCCCAACATCAATATATGTCTTCTCATTACGCGTCTTTTACGCATACTTCAACACCGGTTATGATCTCTCGTTTGATGCATCCATTTACACTCCAATCAACATCATCAGAACCATCTCCTTCTAACATAACCAATAATAATATCCAACTCAGCAGCATAACAGTGTTGTTGTACAGCCAAATCCCAAACGCATGTTCACGTACACGTGTTACGTACTGGATAACTAGCTTTCCCAAATAAGTTGCTGAAGCCCGACCGTGTGTTCGCACGCGTGCACATACATATATTACATATGTACATGTATTACAGCCGTAAGTAGCGCATCAATAACTTGGTAACTACGGAAACATAAAACACTATGTTTATGTTCATGTACTCCATAAAATGCTTTCTCGCTTGCTACCAACTGCACGAAATACTCACAAATTTACTGAAACTGGAACAACTTTATGAGAGCATTTGCGTGATCATTCGCTGCAGACGGTAACAGGCAGCTGTCAAGTTGTAGTGAACACCAAATAGATGTTTACAGCGCGCAGTACCTACATGCATGCATGGGGATGTGATGTGTGTGAACACGCGCGTGCGCTTGCATCGAGTGGCGCATCAATGTCATTAACTAAAACAAGCTCTAATATCATTTTTGTCATGGTGAATTTGAGCTGGTTTGGCAGAGTCACGATAATAAATAACAGACTTGACACCTTGGTATTTTTTCACAAAATCATTTGGTGCTCATAAAATAAGCAGAACCACATCATAATGTTGTTGTATGTGCATGTTGCGCGAACACGATTGCTTGACCTAAGTCGTATATCCAAATCACAGATGGACGATTAAATCGTTAAAACGGAGAGTTTCTTTCCTACTCAAACCACATTACCTATGGAATTAGCACCAGTTGTCACTCTTTACTTCTCCTAAAAATATGTGGGCTAGGCTACATCATACACACAATTCACTACCATTTCCATACCCTACCGATCACCATGGAACAACAGCATAGATTACTACAAAAATTAGAATCCATACCATCATATCAAGTAGAATACAATTAAAGATGACGTCAATTCTGGGTTTCAAAATGAACGCTGAATCTAACGACAATCAGGTGCTGCATTGACGACTGCAATGTAAAGTCGTCACACATGCCGTCATTTTCGACGTCATACATATGCCGGTTTCAAAACTGGTACATTTTGAAAGAAAAGCTTCAGTTTGTGAAAAGTATGACGGCTGACTGGCTGAAAACTTTCTCCCTTCTTCTGCCCGCTCCACCCCTGAGTACAAATGGTGAAGTTGCCGACCACAACCCATTTACTAAATATCACTAGTTATGTAGTGTAATCCACTACACTATTCCCCTTCCGTTTTAATTCGTTGATGAGTCAGAGCCATAAACCACGGACACACACAAGCACCTTCCAACGCCAAATGTTCGAGCTCAAGTTGTGGCCACAACAACAGCGTACAACATTTATTACATACAAAACGTTACGACTGGCCGGCCATCTGGTTTTACTACTGATCAAGTAACGGGACAAATAGTAGTGGCACAAATACTTTATATCGTATCCTGTTTTAGTTTTTATGATCCAATCCAAAGTTTTGGTTCTACGATGAAACACATTTTTTTAATGATGTTGATGCGTTGCGCTGACTCTAGAATGAATGGACACCTTGTTAACCGTGCTGCCCAAACCCAACACATGTCGCATACATACATACATGGTTGCTAGTCGGCACGTGACACATAAAATGCCAGAAAAAAACTATATTATCCCAATACCCGGTTACTTTTAGCTTTATTTCAAACTCATTGGGAAAACTACTCATATATTCGTCGCACTCAATACTTGATCCGCAATTACAAGTCACCCGCGTAACATTAATGAATGCGCTCGGCTTAGCACTTAATGAACCTGAGATATACAGTGCTTTATTTAGATGAGTCAGCGAACGCAATGTCCATTTTCAAGAAGTATGAAGTGAACAGGTCGTATGTCGGGTGGATTTTGGCGCCCACCTAGAAAATAGTAATTAATAGCATACCGTTTTGTCTGCTCTCATTCAAATAATGGCCACTCGTTTGATTGGTTGTCACTGACGCCCAGCCAGAGAAATGATGCGCCATCGCCACTTATTCTGAACGTCAAACCCGATACAGTCGAGTTGACACAATCCATATTGATTGGTAAATATGTACCAAACAAAACAACGCACAAATAATACTAAGTCACCGGCTAACACGCTGGCGCAGTCCCGATTTGTACCAGTTTGATCAAATCCAACAAAGCAAACTATTGACACAAATCGGCAACCGATTAGCACAAACAGAGTTTGTAGGCTAAGCCAACCACATATCATGACGGTCATCATCTGCAACAACGAGTGAGTCGGCTCAGGTCAGCCCCCCAGCGCATCACGTCAGTAAGTGAGTGCGATGATCCTATAGTCGATGCGCAACATAACATACAGTCATATGTCTGTTGTGTTGCAGTGTTGAGCGCAACAACCAACAATAGTTGATATACACACACAGCCGCTGGCGGGCGGGCGAGCAAATTAACGCAAACCAGGTAATAACAATGTACCAGCATGTACAAAGCATTCTATCGGATGCTTAGAAGCGGACGAAACAACTTAAAAATGCCTATATCCACAGGCAAAATAGAGTAACTTAAAGGTAAAATAGTCCCGCTACTGTGCTATAGCCGCCAGCCAGTAAACTTATTGCACAGGTGATGGCAGTGTTGTGGATACCCGACCTGAGCGGCCAAAAAACGAGATTTGCAGTAATAAGAAGCGCACAACAACGCAGGTATTGGTTTGTTGCGGTAACTGGCCACAAGCAAATGCAGGTACATACAACACAACTAGATCATTTCAAAAGCCACCAGCATTACACCGGTGCGCTGGCGGATTAGCAAATTGAACAAAAACGCGATTATCTTGTGAACCAGTTTTGATTGAGATTACGGTCTGTAATTAAGAGTTAAAAACGTTATACGAACGTCAAAACGAAACAAGTGATCCTATCAACTTTGCGAACGGCAAACAATGAATCAACAAACTTATCGGTAATGCTTATTATCTGTGTTATGTACTGCGTACCGGAATAGACGATTAGTCGCTACGAGTACAAAGAATTAAGATTAAAAATAAAAAAATCTTTGAATCAGATAATTTTTTCTGTCTTTTCAAAATCAAGAACAACATCTCACAATTAACTTAAATTTAATGCTTACCAACACATTACTACTACTACGCGTACAAATATTTTCATTTCAGAAATCACAAAACCTGGACATTACCACCACCCACACACAATTAGAGCTAAAATTTATACAGTCGAGAAGAGATACCAAGCCCAACCAACATAAAGGAATAAAAAAAGAGTATATTTAATTCCTGAACTGAATTCAATAACAGAAAAACTACAGAAAAAAACTCAGTTTTTTTAATAATCGAGACCGAGGTATTCGGACGGGACGATCAGTAGTTGATCACAAAAAATGGCTTTCATAACTCAAGTTTTGATAATGTGGAGCGTAAAAAGTAGCCCGTACAATTGACCCACCCTGTATCCAACACCATGCAACCCCTTCATCGTTTGAATAATCTGACAAAAAACGGTAAAAGGAATTAAAACTTAATTTTTACCTGATGAAGTGCAGTGAGCCCATCGACCGAGGTCGTGTCAATATTGGCACCTAGTTGAAGGAGCTCAGCGACTTCGTCCAAATCACCCATGGTACACGCCGACAGGAATACATCACCATCCTGTAAATTAATTTGCTTATTCACTTGACTGTTTATCATACATATTAAAATGATAAAATCCATTATCCATTAGTAGCGCTTCATCAAAAGCAATGAGTGTTGTACTTAGCAAACACGGGAAATCTGTAGTCTTCGCAGAGAGACACGATTTAGGATGACGTTTTGCCCCGATACCTAACTTTACCTGGTCGCCCGCCCCGCCCCCTTTCGGTTCAGATTTTCGGCGGCTTATCCACTTAACTTCAAACACCAGAAAAAACGGCCGCCAGTTACTTAGTTGGTTGTGCGAGAAAAAAATCTAAATCCGACCACACACTGGCGATGAGCCTGACTTTTCTCGGTTATGAAGTGTACCCTATGTTATTCGCTATTTTTTTGAAGAATTTATCTATGCAAGATTTTTGGAAATGGAAAAAACTCACTTCTGGGAAAAATATCGACATTGTGTGTTCACAAAATCGTGTTCACAACAATGTGTTTTCTCCGGATAAAATTATACAGAAAAACGCACGTGGAATTTAACCCCAGGGCTACCACTGCAGTGTACACTTTCATTTCTTTGACTGAGAGATTATTTGACGGAACGAAGATCCAGTAGAATATATCAAAGGAATATATTACTGGTTATGACTGAATTAACGATAGACATGAGAGAACATCCTGTCAGTCAGGAAAACATCATATTTCATTTCGCACAATGAATCAAGTAAAGTGACTTATAAGGGTCCACTAATATAACAGCTTGAACCAACCTGAAACTTTACCCGTTTTGACTTCTGTCCCATTCTTGTTTGTTTGGCAGGCGGTTTGTCTGAGCCCGCTTCGAGATTCTCGATAAATTCATCGTACCGCCTCAGTTGCTCCTAAAACAAAATAAGTTTAACCACACAACACACCGATGTCACATAGTTAAATTAAAACTTCGGAATTCAAATTTCGAATACTGATCAACCCACTGATCGTTTGTAAAATATCACGTCGCGCCGGCCGGCTTATTATTCCCGAAAGATTACGGTGTGGTGCAAACCCTTCTTCTTACCGCCCGTTTCCCGCGTAAAAATTATTATCAAAAAACTATTTCGGCATTCGGTCTACAAATGGTGTACCCAAAGTGTCTCTAACATGTTGAGAAGATATTATAGCACACACAATCTTTCTAAGCATGAAATAGGAATTTTTCAAATTATCAGCAACTATTGAACTCATTAATAGATTACCAACCCGTCGTTTGTTCTTGACGGTTGTTGACCGCGATTCCAGAGGACCTGACTCGGCCAAAAAGATGGGCCCGGTCGGCATGACTGGTATATCATCATGTTCCGTTTTCATCACCATTATTTATCTTCGATTATGCAGTTAAAAAGGCGAGGCACCGTAATTAAACTTGGGCAGCGGTTGGGTAAAATCCGCCTAGCGCCCCTGACCCGTTGCTATCTGCAGCTATTTACTGACGACGAACAATTCAACTCCTGAAAAAAAGCAGCAAGTGAAAAATTAAGCTAGGATTACGTTGAAGCTATAAGCGTTTTTGCGTCTTTCCATCTTTGGAACCTCGGGAAAATGCTCTCAGCTACTCGGTTTGTTCACATGCAGGAGAGGCGGCTAATTCACAAACTTTACAGCAACACAAAAGTCGAGTCCGTGGTGAACGTTCTCTGAATCCAACTTAGAGCAGCGAATCCAAAATAGAACAACTTTGAATTTCGGATTCAGAAAATGACAATAATGGATTCTCATTTCAGATAGTCTCAGAACTTGCGATTTGTTACAGAATTTATGGACACCGGGCACGACAGGACCATTCAACGTTTTACATAAACTGTTTTAGACACTTTTTTTTGTACAAACGCATAGTAAAATTTCCCTCAAGCAAAAATAGTTTCCAAAATGACTGAAAATTAAAAATTACTACATTCAATCTATTTCGTTGACATAACTCTGTTATAATATTTGACACTTGAAGCATGGAATGATGGTGATTGAAGTACGAGTTAACAGCGTTTTTCTGATGTTTCATGAGTAGTCACTTTTGGATTATTTGTGGTATTATACAACACATGTGGTTTAGTTGAAGTTTTTTTCCATAAAATTTTACTCTAGTAGAAGAAACCATATTTCTTACCCTCAAGTGTCACGTAAAGCCCCATTTTTATTGCCAGAACGTCTGATAATGAAACACCACTAGCCTCAAGTCAACTCGGTTGACACCATAGTTTAACACAGTATAGCATGGGGTGATGATGATTGATGTGCGTTTCAAACACTGTTTGTCTGATGTTTCATTATCAGACGTTTTGGGCAAATTTTTTGGCTGCAGAAAAAAATTAAGAGCTATAGACGGCACGGCATTTATACAGATAAGATAATAAATAATACACACGTAGATTAGTTAGACACCTGATAAGATAACAAGTAACAAACAATATTGCATCAGGCCAGGCGCCAATAGCACTTGTTGTTTTAACATGATATAATAATTTCTAGAATCTGTAGTGAAAACCTGATTTACGTGTTTATTTACGAAATTTAATAGAAAATTAACTGACAGTCTTCTAGAAGTTCTTTCAGTTAAGTCTTCCGCAGAGACAAATCTGAGCAACATATGTGGTGAAAACATATTTATTTCCAATGTACAGAAATCATAACTATATACCGTATGCGTCAGAAAAATATTTTGAAATAGATTGAAAATTATCCCGGCAGCCGGCATTCTGGTGAAATGAAATTCCCTTTATCAATCGTTATTTTGCTGTCGTTATGGAATTACTGTGCTGGACTGCATTTACTCGCCTTCTATCCCGAGTTTATTAGCAGCTACAACGTATTCTTCAGTCGTTATGCGCAGTCATTTGCAGCCGAAAGCAACAATACGGTCACCATTTGGTTATTGAGGGAGAGAGAAAATGAATGAGCGAGTGAGTGAGTGAGTGAGTGAGTGAGTGAGTGAGTGAGTGAGTGAGTGAGTGAGTGAGTGAGTGAGTGAGTGAGTGAGTGAGTGAGTGAGTGAGTGAGTGAGTGAGTGAGTGAGTGAGTGAGTGAGTGAGTGAGTGAGTGAGTGAGTGAGTGAGTGAGTGAGTGAGTGAGTGAGTGAGTGAGTGAGTGAGTGAGTGAGTGAGTGAGTGAGTGAGTGAGTGAGTGAGTGAGTGAGTGAGTGAGTGAGTGAGTGAGTGAGTGAGTGAGTGAGTGAGTGAGTGAGTGAGTGAGTGAGTGAGTGAGTAAGTGATTGAGTGAGTGAGTGAGTGAGTGAGTAAGTGAGTCAGTGAGTGAGTCAGTGAGTGAGTGAGTGAGTGAGTGAGTCAATGAGTGAGTGAGTGAGTGAGTGAGTGAGTGAGTGAGTGAGTGAGTGAGTGAATGAGTGAGTGAGTGAGTGAGTGAGTGAGTGAGTGAGTGAGTGAGTGAGTGTGAGTGAGTGAGTGAGTGAGTGAGTGAGTGAGTGAGTGAGTGAGTGAGTGAGTGAGTGAGTGAGTGAGTGAGTGAGTGAGTGAGTGAGTGAGTGAGTGAGTGAGTGAGTGAGTTAGTGAATGAGTGAGTAAATGAGGGAGAGAGTGAGTGAATAACGAACTTGCAGGCGTTCTAAGGTTTCTACCACGCCAATACCCGATAAAGACATCGAGATACCTGGTAGCATCCACACTGTGCACACCGCCCTTGGCAACGACGGATTCGAAATGGCAAACCCCATGTACATGAAGGCTGTATTTCAAGACGTATCCGTTTATGAAAAGCTCCAAATCATGTATGCCACTAGAAACTTCAGGTTTGTCATAAATCATGTATGTATGTAAATAATCAAGTTGGGCGTTCGTTCACTCACGTCTTAATTCAACTTATGTTTAATTTATGATACTCAATTTGTAAACATATTTCTCAAAAATTATGAAACATGAAAATATGATAGCTTTGTGCAGAATGCTAAAACAGCTTCGAAGTTTCTGCAGCACTTACATGCTGAACGGCACCCAACGGGCGTTCAGTGCTCTTGATAGACCGTCGTTCGTCCAAGGTCTATACAACCTGACTGGTCACTTCGATGTGATAATGGGCGTGCCATTTGATCTGTCCACGCATCTGCTTGCTGAACAACTTGGCATCCATAAGATTGTTTGTGCAACAACAACTATTCCCCTTTTATTCATTTACTGAATAAAACATTCACTCACTCACTCACTCACTCACTAACTCACTCACTCACCGACTCTCAGATCTGGTCTCATGTTGGTTGTTACGTGATTGATTCTGTGGCTTTGTGGCTTGGAGTGCCGCGAACCCCGAGTTACGTGCCCACAATGCAGTCAAGTTCGATTGGCACTTCATTCTGGCAACGTGCCTCTGCTCTTATGGTTACGGTACTGAGCTACATGCAAATGTTCCATGCTGGTACTCTGGTAGAGCAGGCTCAGTGGTATGTGGAACCGCCACAGCAGGTTTGTAGCGGTTCTACTGCAAACACAATTGTAAAAAACTTCCCGCATAATTCACTTATGTAATACAAGTTAAGTTGTCAAAGTCTACTAACACCTAACTTTTTATTCATTAAGTGTCACTAATGTATCTTTTGTTTGCATCCTTTTTTCAAAAACCTATTGACCATAAAAGCTGATTACAAACAATAAACATTTTAATAGAGGAACTTGTTTTGTTGTCTGTCCCTTGATTTATTACTTATGTTGCAGGATCACCGTGATGCGTTATGGGAAGTGAGTTGGGACAAGGGAGTTGGTGCCATAATCAATGGTGATTTGATGCTCGACCTGCCACGACCGCTTTTACATAACCTTTGGTATCTCGGGACGCCGTCGGTCAGTTCGAAGGGTACGAAACTGGATGACGAATGGCAGAGCATTGTGGATAATCCAAAGAGTAAAGGCACCATTTTGATGTCTTTCGGTACAATGGTCAACGTGACATTCATGCCTGAAGAAATGAAGGTTGGTTAGGTGACATACAATATGTATAGATAGATTACTGACTGGCTGACTGGCTGACTGACCGACTGACTGACCGGGTAATTTATCGTATAAATTACAGAATGGTATCTGTAAGTCGCTGTGCTCCCTGAGTGAATACGAAATAATATGGCGCTTCGCAGCCAGTGTACCCGATTTCGTTCATCGGTGTGAAAATGTTCACATCGTGAAATGGATGCCGCAAAGAGATATCTTATGTTAGTTAAACATGTCAAATCGGGAAATGAATACTAATGAAATGCTTCTCAATGAGTTTCAAATGCATCACATTTAACCGCATTACATTTCTCACTAATATAATGCAGTTAAAACAAGTTGATGGTTAAATGTTTTAGTTCACCCCAACACCAAAGTGTTCATCACTCACGGTGGTTACAACAGTTTACTGGAGACAAGTGAAGCCGGCGTACCGATGGTGATGGTGCCTCTGGCTATCGATCAGGTTTACTCACCATTCACATAAAACTAGAATGATCACTTGATATAGCACATACATTTCATTCATATTAAAAGTAATTTTTTTCTCAATATGACACTTATCATATGATAATAATGTATACTAGTAACACTGGTGGACGAGCCAATCCTCTGGAGAAAGGGGCATTTCTTCATCAAGGAATAAGTTGTACTGAAACTGCCAAACTGAGAGAATTCCACTGTTTCATCCTTACCCTGTCTACGCAACAATGTAATAACGCATTATAGCATGTGAACGCGCAACGTGCAGTCAAACGTGGCACTGGCACTGTGGTACACAAAGCCGATCTGTATGACCCAAACGTTCTCATCGATGCCGTCAACTCGGTCATCGCCGATCACAGGCTAGTAAACAGCTCACTGATTTTTTAACATTTTAATTGGCGTTTGCAAAATGGGAGGATCGATTTTTAATAATTTAACGTGTTATAGCGTATCCGCGCCGTCTATGTGAGCGCGTGCAGCAGAAAAATGTCGCTCCTGAAACATTACTTTTCCCACGCGCGGATGAGCCAACCCACCGAAGAGAGAGATTTTTTTGTAAAAAAAGAGAATCCGTAGTCTTCAGATCATTTTACACACGCATAATGAAATAAATTAACTTTTTTTCCTTTTAAAGAGAAGGAAATTACACTTGTTCTTCTCCTTTTCATCCGCTAACGGTGACAAATAATGTTTCATGAACGAGATTTTACTGCTGCACGCGCTTACACAGACGGCGCGGATACGCTATATGTAGTGTACGTAAATATTCATTGGCTCACTCTCTCACTCACTCACTCACTCACTCACTCACTCACTCACTCACTCACTCACTCACTCACTCACTCACTCACTCACTCACTCACTCACTCACTCACTCACTCACTCACTCACTCACTCACTCACTCACTCACTCACTCACTCACTCACTCACTCACTTACTCACTCACTCACTTACTCATTCCCTCACTCATTCACTCACTCACTCACTCACTCACTCACTCACTCACTCACTCACTCACTCACTCACTCACTCACTCACTCACTCACTCACTCACTCACTCACTCACTCACTCACTCACTCACTCACTCACTCACTCACTCACTCACTCACTTACTCATTCCCTTACTCACTCATTCCCTCACTCATTCACTCACTCACTCACTCACTCACTGACTCACTCACTCACTCACTCACTCACTCACTCACTCACTCACTCACTCACTCACTCACTCACTCACTCACTCCATGTCACAGATACGTTTCGAGTTCACTGAACGTGGCGTCAATGCACCACGACCAGATCGTGTCCAGTCGTCACTTCAACAATCACATGACTGCCACTGTCATTAAACCCCATTATAAACGATTCTACGATCACTACAAAGTCGGACAGATGTCATCGATAACGTACTTTTGTTTGGATGTGATTGCGTTTTGGTTGGGTCTGATGGTAATATCCAGCTATACCATAATCACAATCATTAAGAAAATCATCAGATTATTTTCGTGATAATTTTCAGGTTCTTTTAAAAATTCTAACCGGTTATTCGGTTGAAATTTTTTTGTTTTGTTCAAAAGCTTTTCGTTGTTGGTTTCAAGTCTCAACATAAAATATTTAACCAGTTCATGAATTATTATTGATCAGTTTGTTGAACTTTGTTGTTAAATTGTTGTTGTTTGTCTAAAATATTTATTTTGGTGATGTACGTTTTTTGAAAAAACTGTCTTAAACCATTACGAGATGTTGTTGACTAATGATGCAGAATTTAAAAAAAGTTTAACTGTAAGCATCCAGTAGTATGTCTTTTATTGCCTTTGGAACATGAATAATATTGCTATTCAACAGGTACAGGTGAAAACGAGTTGCTTCTTGAGTCATTTATTCTAATCGAATTATCATGAACATTATATAAATGAGACAAACGTACAAAAACTTTTTAATGCATATGATAAAAGTCTGTTTCATAAATTCTGCATAAATACGGACGCATTATACCTGGAATTTCGATCCAACTAAAATTATAATGTTTCATATAATGCAATTATTATGCAAGCACTCAATTGATACTTTATAATGAAAACAACAATCAACGTACATGTGCATTTTGTCGTAATCCATAAACGGTTTTTATTTCTTCTACTCCAAACACGTTTGATTGCTCGAAGTTTCTTGCCATGAGATTGATGAGAATATCAATGTTTTCTATAACAAGACAGGGCAGTTCAACCACATTTCCAACTCACCTTTATTGTAGACGTTTCAGAACACCGATCCACGCCAGATCAAATTGTTTAACAGATCAAACCGAAAAAGGGTTCGGAAACGCTTCTGTAAAACATTTACCAACCACTGTAACATTCACGCTGTCTGTATTTTATATCAGAGCTTTTTCTTATAGCATTATTAGATGATGATGTGAGGTTGGTAGAAATCTGTGTAGCTATTTGTTTCTTGAATCACAGGATTAATTACTGACAATGACGTTTTGTCAATCAGTTGTTCATTATATGAAACTTCAGTCGCAGACAAACTGAAATGTCTGATGCACCGAAGTAATCTTCTCGTTTTTTGTTTCAAAAGTGGGTTCAATACTTAACCCATTGTTTACTGATAAGTTGCATTAGTTGAGATAAGATAGTATGAATAAGAAAAACGCAATTGTATGTATATATGAAAAAATATGGCAATCGCAGCTTGGGATATAAATATTCAAATATTCAACGCGAAATTCCAAATTCCAAGCGAAGCAATTATCAACAACAATACAGTATGTAGCTATATAACCCAATATGGTTGTTGTTTCTTCTGATCATTGTAAATTAGTCGGTGAGCACGCATTCAAGTGGCAGGCTGTTCATCACATTCAATTCACCTAAACTTCAAATAAACCAAATAAAATCCAATCAACTAAAATTTAATTTATAAGAAGCATTCAAGCAAATACGCCTTTGAATCCGTTTCCTTCCATTGACATGATCGCCTGACTCCGCGTCCGTGACAACTTCTATTTCATAATGGCTGATAAGAACCAGAGTTGATCCACTTACTGTATTGTATTAGCATCGCCGGCAGGTACAATGTTTCGTCACAAATATGTAATCGGTCTGTATCACTGATTTGATTGACTAGTAAACACTATCAAATGTTGCTTAAAGTGGTGTTTGAACAAAATCTAGAAGAACCCGGTTCATTTTTCAATTAACAATCGCAGTGTTCGTAAAATACACGTACGAGAACTCTGTTTAAATTTTACTATTATATTTACGACTTCTAACTAGTAACATTGAATAACTTTTTGTCCAACTCTGCTGGCGAACGTTGAAAGACGGTGCATGCTTTTATGGAAGTCAAAGGCGATGAAATCGCGCTTCTGAAGATCAAACAGACGTACTAAATGGAGTAATCACTTCTTACCTTATAAATTTATTTCTAGCTCATGATCTTCTACAGTGAAAACCAATTTACACATGCCTTCCTTCTCCTAGCCATTTCAAATTTCACGAGGAAAGTTCTTCAAATATACATAATACTGAAAATACAGAAACGTATTCCACTAATTTATCGGCAAAATACGGATCCTAAAACAATATGATGATGAATCGGTCATGGTCGTTGCTGTTGTGCATGTGCACCACCTGGATGTCAATGGTTTCGACCAGCAACACATACTTAATGGTCGTACCCGGATTTACTACCAGCCATCTCATTTTCGGCCAGAAATTCGCCGAACAACTGGTAACGCCGAACAAAAACGGTTCCAACACGGTATTACTGCATGAGATGCGACTGCAGAGCGTGCCGGTTGGTGAAGCTTACTTCCAATTAAAATACTAGATAAAAAGACTGATTGGGAAATATTACTAGCTTTAACTAAGTTCGGTTAAAAGCATAGTTCAACACAGTAAAGCATGGGTTGTTAATGATTGACACGCCTGTTATGTATGTAGTACTGGTTGTCTGCATTTAATGAACATCGAATTCGCAGAAACCAGTGACGCCGAAGGTGAACGAAGTGCTGGCGTTCGTATCGTATGCGGAGGATGAACAGTGGGATGACGAGGCGTACCAGAGAGAGATCATTTACAGCGAACCATCGTTCAGTATTGTTTGGCAGTACAACAGTTGGTTTGCTCATTACTCATTCCTTCAGCATGTTGATTCCGGCGGTATTACGAAATTCTGAATCGTGACTGTGACGTTCAAAATTTCAGTAAACAGAAGGATTTCAATACGGCGAATTTTTTTTCATATATTATATATTGTTTTTTGTTGATTTTTGTCGCATGTATAGTTTCTGCCGCTATGTGTAGTATAGTCCGTAAGGCGCCAGCCTCGAAAACTGACGGTCCTACTGTAGGTTCTAAACTGGACTTGAGACACCTATCCTGTCCAGATGCGTTACTTTGTAGTTTCTGCCAGTGCCCGTCAATTTCGTCAACTTCTCTGGCCACATTTTGATTTGGTATTTTTGTACCTTGATGGCTTCGGTATTCAAAAAGTCCCAGTAAAAAATGTAAGTGCATATTTTGAGGAGCATGGGACACGGACTACGTTCGCAGTTGTGTATCACTGCTGACCAGCACCGAATCCACGGTCGACCAGCTCAAAGATCATCGCATCACGGCAGCATTCGTCCAGAGCTTCAACCCGTGCCACTGGCTCATCGCTTACAGGGCTCGTGTACCTAAAATGGTTGGGCACCGTTTCGTGTCACGCTAAGCCCACGTTGCCGTTGCTCGTGTATAATCGTATAACGTGGTGTAGTTTAACGTAATATGCAAATTCTAGTATCAGTTAACAAAATGCAAAAAATTTCCAGTTTCTTTACTCGGTGTCGGTGATGATACTGGACAACTCAGCACTAATGATGGGTCTGGATCGTAACCCGTCCTACATTAATGGCTTCCTGTCCATGATGACCAGCGACAGGATGAGCTTTCAAGAGCGAGTGCACAACCTGATCAGGTTAGAGCCAGAAAAGATCATTCATTTAATTATTTCAATTTTTAGAACGCCTATACCTGAAATTTGCTAATTAGCATGTTTCTAAAAAAATATTTCAAACCAATTTCGTGTAAAAATTGTTATACAGTATATTAATCATGAGATGGAATCTGAAATTTGCATAGATTGTTGCTGGTCTGCGTCCACACAACCAAAATAAGGCACTCCGTTACAGATACCGATGGCAGAACTATCGATATCTGAACCCGAACTCAATGGACAACCAATTCGATCACGTATTCAGTCAGCCACCGAATGAAGTAAGTTGATTGTCATTAATCAGAGAGAAAATGATAGCATAACACAAATAAACTAAAAGGAACATTTTTAAGAAGTTTGAAAAAACTATTATTTCGAAAACGTTGTAATAAACAATTCATTTCAGGACGAAAAAGGAGTTGTTGAAAAGATCGTGAAATCGTGGTCTGGTTTGATAATAAATGGTGATGCGATTGTCGAATTCCCGCGACCCATATTCCACACAGTTGCCTTCATCGGACAGACTGAACCGAGCCGGTCGTTGATACCCCATAAATATGTGGTACCCGCTGACATGAGCACGTTCATTGAAGATGACAATTATCAAGTGAGTTTGACAACCACAGGCAACACTCGTGTAGTTCATTCAGTTCGACAATGTTTTTATCACATCACATGCCACACAATTACTTTTTATTTATAGCTGAATCATACAAATATGCGTGAGTCATGTTGTGTTTTGTGATCAATACGATCAATCAATAATCTGTTCAGTCTGATTTTCCAGCAAAAAATAAAACTCTAATAAAATGTGACTGTGACCATGACAGTACATGTACACAATTCTAACACCACAGAGCTTCATAATCGTATCGTTCGGCACGAATGTGAACACGGAGATGATGCCCAAGTCGATGAGGACATCGATACTTGAATCGCTGGTGCGTCTCAGCCAATTTAAGATAATCTGGCAGTTCAAGGGCAACTTTAGCGAAGCCGACAATTACGCACACATAAAACGGGTGCAGTGGATGCCCCAGTTGGCATTGCTCAGTTAGTACCATTATAGTCCTTACGCTAGATTATTTTCCTAGATGAATCACGAATAAATTCAGACATTCGGTCAGTCATTCAGTCAGTCAGTCAGTTGGTCAGTCAGTCAGCCAGTCAATCAATCAGTTAATCATTCAGTCAGTGAGTCAGTCAGTCAGTTGATGTTGTTGATGATGGTTGTCATTCAATGATTGTAGACCACCCCAAATGTGCGTGTATCGTCAGTCACGGTGGATACAACAGTTTGGTGGAGAGCTCACACGCCGGAGTACCGCTGATCGTGGTGCCCTTCTGGGCCGATCAATATGCCAATGCCAAACGTGTGGAACGCTTCCGTATCGGGAGATCGCTGACCAAAATGCAGTTGTACGACTCGAGTGCGATCGTAGATGCAGTGATGACCGTCGTTCAGGACACATCGTTCGTTTAACAATTCATTCAAATCGTGTTCAATCTTTTAACCAACTTTACACATTACGCCCAAGTCAGGTATTATTTTCCAACTGCATGAGGAATTCGACGGACGTAGAATGTTTGTACCGTAATACTTGTGAAATGTGCTCGTGGTTCAAAATATTTTCGGTTTTTCTAATCATAATTTGTCCAATCATAGCTTTTATCTGGGCATTCTTATCAAACTTAATTCAGTCAACTAAGTCTTTGAAAAACTAATAAACTTCATTAACTCGACCAATCTTCAGTTACAAGCAGACGTCCCAGCACCTGGCAGCCATGCTCGATGACCGGCCACTACCCTCCAGTCAGTACTTACAATCCACGATCAAATGGTTGTCCAAATCACAATTTCCTAAATTCTACAACACCAAAATCCCGACCGGGATGCGGTATTACCTCTATTTTAATGCTGATATTTATTTTGCATTTGGCTTGTTACCAACTGTATTACTTGTATCGTTTTTGTCATCATCTTCCTGATTTCATAATACAATTCAAACCGTTTACGGCACCACTTTCAATCGCCTTATGTACAGTTTATGTAGAATTAAATTCAATTAAAACTTGTATAATAATAAACAGAAATCACAGAAAATTGCGACCATACATAACTGACCAAAATTATATATATGTACGATGTACAGTAGGTCTGGTTTTCACGCCGGATTGCATTTAGACTGTATCAGATAATTT
>OZ038445.1:18201348-18318848 GCA_964036265.1 Daptonema setosum
CAATCACAGTTTAGTAGCTTTGTGGGATGAACAAATGATTATACGAAAAGCAGCCATACAGCCATAAACCATACAACTGAAAAAAAACTGTGAAAATTGATGGATCATTATGATGTAGCATTTTTAGAACGAAGCAAATAGTAAGAAATGAAATGATATGAAATGAAATGAAAAAGTAAGCCATTTTAATTAAAAGCACAATAGCGAACTATAAAAATTTACACAATGAGGTGTATGGAAATGGCACTTTGAGTACTACAATCATTATCAACCTTATTATAAAAACGTTGGAAAAAAAACATGGTACAGCGACAAGTTAAACTGTGTGATACGGGCATTCGAATGGCTGGTGCAGAAAACTGTTGAAGTCAGGAGGACATACTTTGGTTATCGATGAAATCAGGTTCATACATGAATACTTTTGCAGCATTACCTTAGCTGACTCTCAGTTATTTACGTCAGCCAAGAACAAACTGATATGGATGTTACAAGCGTCAAGTTAACCTTTCATAGATAAATACTTCTACATATTTTTATTCAAAATATCTTAATCATACTTTAATGAATATTATTGTGTTGCGAAGGGAATTGGCACGGTATTATTGCATGATGTTACCCATGCCAGTATACACTTTCCGGGTAACCTGGCAATACACGTACTTAGTGTAAGTAATTGTACCTTATATATAAAGAGTGATCTATTGATATTTATTGGGTGAATATTTATGAACAAAGAAAGAAGACATTTAATCCATCTTTTCTCTGGTATCGACGGCAGGACCGCAGACGACAGGCTTGGGTGACTTGGCCGGTCGCTTGATCAGGTAGGCTTGGGCGAAGAAACGAACGAACAGAACCAGGTAGGTGCCGTAGATGAGCAAGCACAGACCAAAGTTCTGCCACGACTGACGACAGAAGTAGCCGGCTGCCTTGTACTGGTAAACGAGTACACCGATCGTTATACCACCAACCATTTGCATTGTCTGAAACCAAATGAATTTGTTGATATAAAATCAGCTGACTGACGGACGAGCCAATACTCAAAAGGGATGACTAATTCATCAAAAATGAGGGAACTACCAATTGTTAGGTCATTTCACCTACACCATGAGGAACAAATTCTATTTTTTATAACTGTCAAAAAAGTGGGGGAACTTCAAGACTCCGTTCTACCCTCGTCCGCTATAGTGAATGAGTTGACTTGTGAATGAGTTGACTTGAATAGCCCCTTAAAGTACTTACTAATCATCATAGCGACATTCTATAGAATATTATTGAGTGTCAGCTTTTCCAGTCCAAGTGGGTTAGCTTGGGAAAAGGTGCTGATTGGTCTGTATCAAAACACGACTGTACAGTTAAGTTCGGTTCAACTGCCATACACTCATTTCTCACCCTGTGTAAAAAATTTCCTAGAAGCTCTTTTAATGGTGTTTATCTAAATAAGCATATGACGAGTAAACGTACCTGGCATAAAGTGACGAACATGGCAATGCGTTTTGGCACACGAATGCCGAGTGCAGATACGGCATAGTAGGTGTACATGAGGGTGTGCACGCTCATGTTCATTATGATGAACCACCGACCAGGAGACGAATGCTCGGCACCTAAAATTAGATCCATTCTCAAGACATCAACACCCACTAACAAATAAACACTTATTAACATTCAACACTTATCAACAACCAAAAACAATTAACACCCATCAACAATCAACAGTCATTAATATTCAACACCCAATAACAACCAACACTCATTTTAAGAATCAACACCCAGAAACAATCTACAGCGGTTAAGAATAAACACCCATTAAAAGTCCCATAAGGACTACAATACGTACAAAAGAAAACCAAGTTAGCACTTTGGCTTCCAGTACGCTGGAACGGGGTTTCATATTTGCGACCTAAGTTGTGCCATTCAATTGGGTAGTGAATAAAGATATAACGAACATGAATGCCAGCTGAACACGAGCACCGTGACGTGATGGTACCAGTGCAGGAAGATGAGCGGTCGTTTCCTCATTACTATGAACAGCGTGTCGCCTAGTTCCACTACCTGAACGGCTGAACAGTGGTTATGTCACTGCGTTTATTCACACATTTAAAAGTATTTAGTTAAAATTACTCCACAACATTTTGACTGCTGGGTGATAAAGGTGCCAATAGTTGAATGAGCCCAACCTTTGACCACATGAACGCTTCTGACCAGAATCCAAAGGCACTGGCCGGTTGTGAGGCAAAGCAGACCGCCTCGTACAGACTACCCGTCTGATAAAGCCGATATGCCTCTTCGTACATTCGCAACGAACCAGCCAAACTAAAATGAAAAAGAGCATATTAATACAACAACAACAACAACAACAAAAACAACAACAACAAAAACAACAACAACAACAACAACAACAACAACAACAACAACAACAACAACAACAACAACAACAACAACAACAACAACAACAACAACAACAACAACAACAACAACAACAACAACAACAACAACAACAACAACAACAACAACAACAACAACAACAACAACAACAACAACAACAACAACACCAATTTAAATTACAACAACAACAACAGCAAACCTGTATCACATCTACCTGGTTACAATTTGTCAGGATGTGTTTGAGAGTTTCTACCAACCTGAATATAGCAAGTGAGGCATTCCATAAGACGAGCAATGCCTTTAGTTTTCTGGGTTCCCGTTTCACCATGATTTCTTGGAGTACGAATATGGCGACGGCGTATGCACCTGCTATGATCATTGATGTCCACCAGTAGTTTTGTAGAAAGATAGTGAAAGGCGTTGGGTTGTAGTCCTTCTCGTACCAGAGCTCCCATGTTGCTCTGCAATAATAAGTATGCTAAAATATAACAGTATGAAGAGTTAATTTCACTACGATAAATATCGGAGCAAAGTCAGTGGAACACAGATTAGTCAACATGAAAAATCTCTAGAGACGCCAAAAACCACAACATATACCGAACTACATAACAACAACAACAACCAACGTGTAATTAAGATAGTGACCGCTGACCATCTGCCCCTCAGCAGTCAATGGTTCCTTCATCACTGTAAACATTCTGACCGACCGACGACCATCCGACACACAAATGTACAAATACACCAAAAATTTGGAATACCCTGAAACAAAAAGTAGATTACATAAAAAGATGGGATGATCAAGGAAAGTTGTCAATTATTTGGTTGAACAAAAAAGTCACCGGCAGTAATTAATTTATATGCCGACAGAACGATTTCACACAAGCTTACATACGACAGACAGCTACTCAACTATAATAACTAGAACTGATTAATCGGCCCCGGTTGGGATTGCGAAATTTTATAGATATTTGTCAGCATGTAACTGTTTCTTCTACAGTCGTTGAGACTGTTTGGTAGAGACAGTCAAACCAAACGCGCATGTTATCAAATAGGTAACAAGTGATTTTTATATAAACTATATTATATCGAGCTGCATTAAAATGACACAATCAAGCATTTAATGCAGTACAGGTAATATTTTTGCTCAAGCCACCCGCTACAACAAGAAATATCGTTTATGTAATGCAAACGGCCACTACCATCCAACATCACTAAAAAACGACGCCCATTGAGAAGGCATGTTTATGGTGTGATTATTCACGTGACTCGCATGACGCCAAACCTTTCATTATGAAATAGCAACACAGCAAAACGATTTCCTTTCAGTTTGTGTCCTTCAAACAGTGAAAATTCAAAGAAAACATGATAAAGTAACATAAATCTAACCTTGGATTGAAATAAACAAACAAACTTAATTTTTTGGCAAATGTCAAAATATCCGGATATAATAATAAAGAACAATATTAAAAATATAATCGTCATGGAAAACCATCACCAAAACACAATCATGGAGCAGTTTGTGAACACCTTATTAAGTAATAAAGTTTGATTGAAAACTTCAGGAAATCTGAATTGTTAACATGCGCTGCAAACGAAAAGATTATTCGTTCAGCGCTGCAACAAAATCGTAGATTGAATCCAAGTGTCCTCGTTTTTCTGGCCCACCCTGAATATCGCGTAGATGTTGAAACCGTTCTGCGTTTCTGGTGATGACAGACACAGCGATGATGTGTTCAACACGCAAACACAATAAACTTTGTCTGATCCAATATACGAACAAACTAGTATCGTAGTTATACATCGTTTTGCAGAAGTTTATATGGGGTGGATTGGATTTGTCATTCTAATGCCCATAATGCGTTTGGCGAACTTTTACAGCGAGAACATATTTTGAAAACAACAAATTTATGACAGCTTTTCTCTTCCCAGTCCATCTCCATTGCCAAATGAAATTGGGAAGCCCTCATGCTCGGAAACGCTTCCGACGAATACACATGTGAAATACACATTTGATGGTGTGAGTTTGTACTCTGGTCAAACAGGTTATTGAGCAAACTTACGTTACTAAGCCGTCTGTCTGGCGATTGTATACGTTTATAGGCATACGTACATATATAACAAGGACAAGGTTCTCTTCTTACTTATCTAGTGCAGTAGAATATCTTATGTAGTACGACTGTCTGGCGGTTGTCAATGTGTAACGTGGTCAAAGGGGCTAAACGTTAAGTACATGTACTTAATGTACAGTTAGGTCCCTGAAATAGATACATTAATGAACATGAAAAAGGAATTTGTCAAAAATTCCCAGATAAAACAACTGTTGCAAAACTTATGCATTCGCATTAATTTAATTGGCAATAAGATTTATCTATGGAACACATGTTCTGACGATAACATCTTTTCATACGCAGTACTCTAAGCTGTCTTGTCTGTCATTTTAAGCTGTCTTGTCTGTCATACATATTTTTCTGCAAAAATTATTTTCAAAAACACAAGACAACATTACGTAGGTATGTGATATAAGAAGAAACTAAAATGACGCAAGATCAGATTAAAATATATAGAAAGTGAAATTACGACACTCACTGTACTGCGGCAAACTTCTGACCGTTCTTGTTTCGATGTCCGTTGTATGTATGTGAATATGCGTTACATACAATATAACATGACACAAATAAATAAAACAATAACAATATATGAAAGAAAACATCATTTCAGTCATAAAACATGTTTTGAGCACTGAAAAAAACATTTGAAACAACATCTTGAGCTGCTTAAAATTATTTTTAGACAGAAACCCACGCATGTAAAGATTCGGTTCACAGATAAATACAAATATAACATGCAATTCGAATGGAGTGTCTATACAGATTGACGTTCGCTTCAAAACCACCGATTTTTTCGTCCATTTTATCGAATCGGTTTACCTCTCGGCATATTCTTAGCGAAACCAAAAAAACCTGACCATTTTTTCATGTACTAAATTCATCAAAAAAATGCAGCAGGCACATAAAAATTCCCTGCATCATCGACTATAGTATTTCGTGCTAAATAAAATGCAATAAAACAATCTGAACGGACGAGCCGAGCCAATCCTCCAAAAGGGTAGAAATTATTTTTGAAGAGGGGGAATTCGCGGTTTATGAGGTCATTTTACCTTAAAATAAACAAAATTTACCTTTTATTACTGCCAAAGGGGGGAATTCATTCAGCGCAAGTTTTTGTGTATTGTTGTGGTAAAAACACGTTTCTAGGATGTTAATACATACATAATTCATGAACAACATGACGTACGAATATAATTTAGTTTTTCAAAAGAAAAGTGATGAAAACTAGAAACACAAAGTGGGGAATTGGTTTTTGATCTTGAAAAAGAAACCTAAACATGTTTCAAGTAGTTTTGTACGTTTGAAAGTGTGCACTCAAGTGGTACAAACAAGCTGTGGAGTAGACACATTGAACGCACTGACCAGAAGAAACATGTTCACACTTTTGTATGTTTGTATGTACAGGGTGTTCGGTTTAAAGCTCCGGATTTCTCTCTGCTCAAAACTTTCCTGTGCTTAACCGAATCTGAAAATATATGCGTCATTCTATGAGCATTCCTTAGCGTTGGTTGTGTTTCCAATTGAAAGTCTATCACAAAACGCAGTTATTCTGTTGGTAAAACAACATCCAAATAATTGAAAAATTTTCTTCAGCAAAAACACCATTTAATGATTGCAAACGAGAGGCTTTGTAAAAGGTTACTTCTAAATGATTAGAGCACTACATACTCTGAATCTAAATGTGAAAACGAAAGCCCAAAAATGGCGCAAAGCGAAGGCTGTTTGAATTTTCAGAATGATGAACCGCAGCAAAAAGATAAATAAAAAGTAATTTATTACATACTAGGACACCCATCATTTATAGCCATAGGTATTCTAAAATTGTGCAGTGTTGTACCAAAGTGAAACGGCTGCATTATTGCAATGTTTGCTTGTTGTTGAATACATAAATGCAAGCCATGTGATAGAGCCAATGCACACGTGGGATTAGGCCCTTGTTGCCAACCAACACAATTATAATCGGTTTAATACCACAAATTTCGTTGAAATAATTTATCATTATCTGGTAGAGTGTCGGCACTTATGGCTGGCCAAACACAAGCAGGTGCATTGCATTGCATTCTATGGCGGACGAGCCAATCCTCAAAAAATGGTAGCTATTTTGTTTTGAAGAGGGGGAAGTCGCCGTTTATGAGGCCATTTTACTTTAATAAAAAATTAGAGTTTTCACCACGTATTGATTGCCAAAGAGGGAGAATTCCACTTTTTCGTTCTTCTCTCGTTCGCTAGTGGATGAATTCGGGCAGATCTGTTGTGTCAACGTTAGTCGGGCAGGTGATTCCAAGTCATTATCTTAGTAGTTAATTCATAACGTACTGTAATGTTGTACGATTCCTATATACTTACAGTTAGCCATTTATGTACAATGAATTAAAAGTTATGAATGTTTATAAGAATAAAGTTACTTATCTGACTGTCATATGAAAGTCAATCATATGATAACAGACATATATGTAACATTGTTAGACTTAGAATACTGTAAATATATATCAAGCATGATTTGATTAAAATACGATTCAATACGACAGACTTGAGATCTTAAAATGAGGTCTGCGTTACGTGGTTGCATTGCAACGTATCATTCCAACGTATTTAATACAGTAATGTTCAAAATTGTTCCAAATGTGTTATATCATATGAATGAATGAGTAATGTGGAATGCATTCCGCGGCAGAATGTTGAGACAGTTTTGTATTTCCTTTGATGGTGAACGAATGGATTAGCAGCAGAAGCTGGGTCCGGGAACATACTTCAATCTTAATATTATAGTACGTTATCCTTCCATTTTTAGCACAAAAGACGCAGTCCATAAAAAGCTCATTCTTGAATGTATGTACTTGACAGATACTGGTCTGGTTACCGACTCAGAGGGTAACAAAGCATGTTATTTTAAAGTAAATATATAACCGGATGGAACCAGTAACTAGAAGAGCAAGCCAATGCAGGCATAACAAACGCACCAAGTAAATCTTGTCGAACAAGTGTAAAAACGGAAGGGTAACAACTCAAGCCGTCGAACAGTGCACCAAGTTTGTGAACATGTTGAACAAGTGTAAAAAGCTGAACATGTTGAACAAGTAAATAAAAGGGTGAAGCGACTGACGGAAAAAATATGAAAACCCAGTGGAACAAGTTGAACAAGTAAAATATGTGGCAAATAGAACAACTGCAACGGGTCCCTACCAAAATCCCTAAAAGCCAAAATACCTAACTGGACAAAATCCATAACATGCCCAAAATCCAAAACGGGACGCCCGAAATACATAAAAAGTCCAAAATACCTAAAAATTTGGATTTTGTACGTCCATAATCCAACAACAAATGTAATACCCCTCCTCAGAGTACCCCCTCCCTCTTTGATATGGTTATGTCATATTGCAGTCAGTCACTGTTCTCAACCGAGATAAAATGGACATTTTCATTGGTCCGCCTTCACTGCTGTCTTTATCATGAATGATGAAATGTGAAAGAAAATATTTTGTATTAATAACCGAAGTATGCGCCCTCATAATTGGTGTCATTGACCAATACGAGTTTTAGAGTACCTGGTGAGTGAGTGAGTGAGTGAGTGAGTGAGTGAGTGAGTGAGTGTGAGTCAATGAGTGAGTGAGTGAGTGAGTGAGTGAGTGAGTGAGTGAGTGAGTGAGTGAGTGAGTGAGTGAGTGAGTGAGTGAGTGAGCGAGTGAGTGAGTAAGTGAGTGAGTGAGTGGGTGAGTGAGTGAGTGAGTGAGTTAGTGAGTGAGTGAGTGAAAGAGTGAGTGAATGAATGAGTGAGTGAGTGAGTGAGTGAGTGAGTGAATGAGTGAGTGAGTGAGTGAATGAGTGAGTGAGTGAGTAAATTCAATCAAACAATGAATAGAAAATATGCAGTTACCTAAAAAAGACATAAAATTACTGCCCATCACTCTCCCCTTTTAGTACCAGATCCACTATTCATCATGTTTTCGACCGCTACTGTTTTTAACAGCAACCGCTACACTACGTTCACCATACGGTTAATATGCAAGATTATTCCACATTGCAAGTAACTGTTACATGAATACTGTAAGGGTGGGGAAACAGGGGAGGGGTAACATTTGTTGTTTATGTACTTTGGATTATGTAATTTTGGCGGACATAATCCAAAAAAATATAAATATGCACTACCAAAATCCAACATTGTTGTATGTTGTATTTTGGGCGTGTTTTTAGGTGTTTTGTCCAGTTAGGTATTTTGGCTTTTAGGTATTTTGGGATTCACCCAACTGCAACCAGTAAAACAAGTAAAATAATATAACCATTGGAACAAGTATGAAAAAGTATAAATAGTGGTACAAATGTATAAAAATATAGAAGCAGTACGAATACAATAAGTATAATAATCGTACGATCGTTCACCGAACATGGCCATACATACATAGTGCATTGCAAGTGTACCTGAGATGCCGTGTGTATCGCTGCGTTGGTGTGTTTGCTTTTGTACATAACAAACATTACATTTACGTACATATATACACATACAAGGTCACATTCAATTCAAATTCACTCTTAGTTCTCGACTCTATGGGTTGCATTCAAATTTCTAGATGGAAAAGGTTTTCTTTGAAAATAAATAAGTTTCCGTCATCTAATCAAAGCTCGTATGTTTTACCTTATTTCTAGGTATTCTTAGAACTTCTTAATATTACCAGACAGAGCGTTCAAATTTGTGGCAACCCTGTATTGAATAACGAAATCGTTAGACCACTCATTGAGCACACAAATTGTACAAATACATAGGCGTTCCCTCTATTGTGCTCAACTTTCATACGTGTACATAGCATACATACATCGGTCCTTAACAGAATGCGGCAAATCCGTCCGCATGGCTTCGACGTTTCTGCGGCGCGATTTCAACTTTGTGGTAACCCTGTATGGTATAACGCAATCGTTTGACCACTCATTCAGTGATTCAGCACATGAATTGTACAAATAGGCGTTCACTGCATTGTGTCCAACTTAGATATTATACATGTATTATAAATACACAGCATACTTTATTCCTTTTATAGAATGCGACAAAGTACCTTGTTCACAAAAAGGTAAAAATACATACCTAAAAGAGCAGAAATTAGAGCATCTAACAACTGCTTACTTTGTTTTGATTAGCAATATACTACGAGGAAAAAAAGATAACTGGTGGTGTGGAAGATACGATGCCGACCAGAGCTGATAAGCAACCGATGTCAGCTGTGTTTGTTGCTCACAACACTACTTTATGTACATAAATCAACATCGAACACAATAAGTTTATGGTGCCATTGAATACACCATCATCGTGCACCAAGCAAACTGTTAATGAACAAGTCCCAGTGAAACAAAAAACATAAAAACGGGTTTCGACTAAATAGAAATCCTACATTGTTTCCAATATCATATATTAAACAAAAAGGTTGGTGCTAAGTATAATGTATCATCGCTCAGCGTCATTGCTACCGTTTTTCGCTCCGCATAAAAGTCTTGAATCGGCGTTTCGTTCTTTTCAGTTGCAACCAGGAAAAAAGGAATTACTGAAAAAAGTATTGCACGGTGATCTTGATAAGAAGTGTTTGAAAAGTGCTGTTTGAGTGACAGTATATACAGATACGTAAAAATATTTTATTTGTTGGCTGCAACAATCATAAATTGTTTTTTGTTCCTCCATGTTTTGCTTATTTGATGCTGTTGCAGCAAAGCTGAGTGACGCTTTTTACAATTGATGCACATTTTCGCTGGCGTTTTTTTACTACAGCACGGCAAAATAAAAAAAAGAAGAATACAACAACATATTATTATTGTGAGTGCCTTACATTTACTGGTAAACGAAATGCTACAGATGCCGCAGAATAAATATTGATACATAGATTCTGGTTCGAGCCAGTTTATGTGAGTTACAGGACAACATTTGTCCTCAACGTCAACAATAAAACCATATTTATGTAAATAATTCAGATGCTGCTTTGTTTCTGTTACACTATGAACGATGTGATAACAAAAAAAATCATATCCACCAGGTATTATCTCGGTATCACCAGATTTGAACATCAAAAATAGTGGTTGTACTGCATAGTTGGATAATAAAGCTATGCTATCCGCAAGGGAATCCATTCCAACAACTGGTTCTACTTTGCCTGCAATTTAATAGTACGTAAAATCGAGCCTGTTTTGATGTGCTGTTTTTGTACCAGCTGTGTGAAATGCTCGCTATTTCACCAACATTCACGGTCACGGACGGTCCTTTATAATGGTGATATATAAAAATTTATCACATGCTTTTTAGGTAGTATGAAAACGTGTTTCCCTACACTACAGGGTGTTCCATCCAACGTTTTGTATGAAATGAAAACAAAAGCCTAAAGGCAGCCGACTAACTTTTCAAATTGAGAAATCCGTTCAGAACTATTATTAGAAGCTTTTACTTCACTTTTTATACCTCTTCAAAATCATGGTTTGCGTGATAGATTATTTATTTGATGTTTTTTTGCATCTTTACATTGCGTTGCGTTCTCTACATGACAGTAAAAATCCCATTTCAGCCAAAAAAAGCTTGTGAAATTTCTGAAATGCATGTTTTTCATTGATAATTCGTTGGTGATATTAAAATAACGAAGTGACGAGACTGGAATTTTCTCAAGCATTATTTGCTGAAATGAGTGAGCGGACATAAGGCACTTACAACTGTTTCCATTTAACGCAAAAAATATTTAAACGAAATTTATCAAAAACGTATGTTTCACCAGACACACACTAAAAAGCAAACCTTAGAAATGAATAATCACATTAAAACTTTTTGATTTCTTACGTCCACTTATTAAAAAAAAATCAATTACTTCAATATGGTGGTAAATGGAAGATTGTAATAGACAGGGTGTCCCAGCGAAGTGTAATGATTGAATTTTTTTATTAACTTTCACAGTGTTCTAGATAACGACCTAAAATTTCACAGGTTGATAAAACAATTTTCCGCTATTTCGCTGAATTTTAAAAATTTTGATTTGGGTCAGTATTGCGTGTTTTACGGCCGATCCAGCAACATGCCTTAAAATTACACTTTATAGCCAAGTATGTCGCATGAACCATTGAATAACTTTCTGATAGTTCAACTATATGGCTTGTAACATGCAACACTGATAGCTAATACCATAAACCTGAAGTACTGGTAACAGTTTTCGGTTTGAGCAATTATTCCACCTTCTATTGGATATTGAAAACAGAATCGCAATTTCTAGCAAATGTTGGCGAAAAGTTGCGGATAACAAAAGTTTGAAAAAAAGCACTTAATTGAATGAAAAGTGTACTTTGACTTTTGAAATATATCTCTTCCTGCTATTTAACACAAATTTAAACAAAAATTCTTTCTTTTGAATCACTTTTTATTTTCGGTGAAAATCTCTAGAATGCGGTCGCGTTAAAAACATAAACAGGCATGTTGCTGGATCGGCCGTAAAACACGCAATACTGAACCAAATCAAAATTTTTAAAATTCAGCAAAATAGCGGAAAACTGTTTTACTAACCCGTGAAATTTTAGGTCGTTATCTAGAACACTGTGAAAGTTAATGAAAAAATCCAATCATTACACTTCGCTGGGACACCCTGTAGAATAGACGTTGAAGCTGAGGGTCGATGTATTAGTGGACGAGAAGGGGTGGAAAAAGTGGAATTCTCCTCTCTTTGGCGTTTTCAAGAAGATAATTCTGTTCCCTGAGATGTAAGTAAAATGACCAAAACTAGCAATTCTCTCCCTTCTTTGACGAAATTCCCCTCCCTTTGGAGGATCAGCTCGTCCGTCCGCAAGTGGGTCGATGATAGCACCCTAATTTTACGAGCCCTAAAGTTTTTTTCATTTCACAGCTTTTATCAGAATTTTCAGAAGTTAACCCGGGCCTGTAGAGTTTGTAGTCATGCGTCAAAACCTCCCGATATCTGAGTAAAGAGCCATACATCGTTATTGCATATCACAGAGCACTCACTCACTATCAAGGCAAAGCTTGAGGCATGGATTCGAGGAAGCAGCCGGTGTGTACCTGAAACAGTGATCGCTCAACCGAAATCAATTAGGACATACCTGTAGAGGCAATTAGTGATGCCGACTAATAGGATTTCATCACTTCTTAGTAGAGCAATTAAACAACAACAATTTGAAGGTAGCAGCGGATGACAATCTACATTATAGGGAATTCCATTTAAGAATACTTGAAAACCCTTTTTTGAATAACACCTATGATAGCTAAGGATTGCCTTTCGTCGATAAAAACGATTGGCAAAGACAATCATTAGAAGAAGATGCACTTTGATTCACATGGTCATTTGGTGCTGCATGGATAAACATCTGGTTAACGATCGAGTCACTCATTAACGGCCAACTACAACTTTGGCAATTCCTTTGCTGTGCTGCAAATTTTAATATAATTCTTCAGACCTGTAAGTAGCATCAGAACAGAAATGAACTCATAAAACGGTAGTTGAAAATAAAAAAACAAAGATTTCAACAGTTTTGAAATGAGGACCGATCAGGGTTTAATGTTGGTGTCTGTAATGTGGATGATGTCATCATGGTGTGATGGTGCCAAGCCACAGGATACGGTCATCAAGGTCGGCTTGCTCTTTGCCAGTGATGAACACGAACGAGGAGACGGTTGGTGATATCAACAAATGTACATGCTAACCTTTGCCACATCATACCAAAGAAATTATCCTTCAGGGATCAAAGCTGAATCCCTGAACCACAGCTGAAAACTGATGAGAATCACATTCGGGCGGAGCATACTTTTATATCATGTAATCAGATAAGTTGTTTGTATGCATTTGTTTTGTATGTATTTTTTAGGTAATACAACGAGTGCCGTCGAGAAATTTGCGTACGAAACGTCGGCGGCCGCCGTGACGATGGCGATCAGCAAAATAAAGAACGAGGAAATGCTGCCTCATATACGATTCGAGTGCGTTAATGTGATCAATGTCATAAATATATAATTTACAACTGATTGAGATTTATTGTCGAGCTTACTAGATCAAGAGCAGACTGTAAACATGCAGCAGAAACAGTTAATACAGCCGTGTAATGAGACAATGCCTACGTACAGAGAATAGCATTAACACAAAACTTCACATGAACAAGGCATCGGAAAGGCATTCTAAATGTGTCCACCTTTCAGACCTGTGTTCGCTTTCTCCAACTGCGACGAGTCAATCGCGGCCGGATTAGCATATCGGATGATAAAGGAGGAGGGTGTGGACGTGATTATTGGACCACCCTGTGATAGCCGTTGGTTTCCATCTCACATATCATTTTATATCCGCCTTCAAAAATTTCCAGTTCTCAACGTCTGTGGAATAGTAACAGGCTACCTGGTTTACATATTGTGGTACGAAAATTAAAGTTACTCCTATTTATCTATAAAATCGTGCGTCACTCATTAATTCGTGCTATATTCAGTACATGAAACTTAATGAGTGATGCGGTATTGGGGAGTCATAATTCCCTGTACCTCAAACTTTGATAAGTCAAGTCTCGATGTTAATGGTTGCAGCTGCTGTGATCGTGGGCACCATCGCCGGACACTACAACACTCCGATGATCAGCTGGTCAGCCACTGTCCACGAGCTCGAGGACACTTTCAGATTCCCCACAACCGTACAGGTCATCGGCAGCACTAATCGGTCTGTTTCACTCACTCACTCACTCACTCACTCACTCACTCACTCACTCACTTACTCACTCACTCACTCGCTTACTCACTCACTCACTCACTGATTGCAGTCTGGCACTGGCCACGCAGTACTACCTGCAGCACTTCAACTGGTTGCGAGTGGCCCTGTACTTTACGGACGATCAGCGAGGACGGGAGTGCCATCGGCTGGCTGCCCGACTCACCCAGATCCTGGCAAAATCAAATGTAGTGCTTATATACTCGATTGGGGTGGCAAATGCGCGGCCATCCGAGAAGGAAAACGATGCGTTCTTACACGATCTGCCGTCCGTTTCCAGAGGTTTTCACGCTTTTATGCGTATTTATGAGTTGGTAGCTCAGATGAACATGTAAACTTGATGTTTCAGTGGCGATAGTTTGTCTAGATGAAGGCATCGTCGACTTTATGATGCGTGCCAAAGAAGTGCTGGATGAGAACAGCAAGAAGGGAAAGGGCAAGACCAACGAGTACGTGTTCCTGTTGCCGTTGTATCTCAGGAATGAAGTTGTTGGTGGCAGTAATACACATCTAATGCTTTATTCGTATATTCGAGGTCTTCTTTTTACAGACACATCGATGAAAAAAGCATAAAATTTATAGATTTGATGAAAATTGCAATGTTACAAAATGAATCTCAGGAATCGGAGCCATGGCGTTACGCCGGATTTGACAACCAGCAGATGAAGGCGGCACGTGAAGCGTTCAGCCTCGCATTCTTTGTTTGATCTTTCATTACATCTCAATTTAAACCTTTTTATATAATATTAAATAAAACCTTTTCAACTAGAACATTGAGCAGCTAGAGTTTTTTTACAAACGTTTTACTGAGTTCGTATATCACAGTATATAATACTCTCTGTAATCTTCAGATTGACATGAAGCTGGCCACAGGCGAGCAGGTGCAGTACTTCCGACGCACCATCCCAATGAAGATGGGCGAAGCACCGTTTTTCTATCACAGCACCGATGTTACTGCCGGTGTTAGTCCATCATACATACTAGTCAACATTCGCAGTTTTCCAAACAATCCTGTTAATTTGCTGGGAAAAGGCCAGTATGAAAAAATATGGTCGAATAATGATTGTGTCATCTTATTCTGATCATCGAAAGTGAAAATATACCAAGCAACTATTGAACAAGCTGTGTTAAGATTGTTCTGTGATGACTCCGGAATATCATGTAAAATTAAATAAAAGAAAGAGAAAAATTTGGAAGCCCTTTTTTAGGGTTCACTGTACTCGCCGTTTCTGCACGATTCAATGTACCTGTACGCCAAGGCACTCAACACAACCATACATAAGGCCGAGAACTATCGGGATGGCACAGTGCTGGTTAAAAATGCTATGGACATGTCGTTCTCTGGTTCGTCGCTGTTTTATCAAGTTGAATGGCAAAAAAAAACAAAAAAAAACATTTTGTCTCTTTTCTGATAATGCGGCAACTGCCATAACTAAGATGTGAAAACCTTAGAAAAAAATTTCAATAGCCTACATGCGTACTCACTCTCTTTTCCGTTAATAGGAAACAACGATGATAAAAAGTTATCATATTATATGTATTCTCTCGTTGGTTAGTTATAATAAAATTCATAGTCAGAATCCCATGTCAACTGACGAGCTCTTGGGCAATCTTTGTTTTGGCATCTTGATATACAGAGCGAAACGCCACGTAGGGTAACTTAAGCTAAATATAATTTATAATAACGACTACATAAGATTGTTCTTGTTAAAATTGTAATTGTTAACATGCAATACGATGTGCATCACATGTTTAGTAAGATGAACATATAAAATTATTGCAACAATTTAGTACATTAAAATTATTGTTATCTTGCTAACTTATTTAGAGAATTAATTTTAGGTATTTCGGGTCGCGTCATTCTGGACCAGACGGCGACCCGGCAGCCCGAGTTTGTGCTCAGGGGTTTGGACAGAGACCAGGAGGTAATGGAGATGATTATGGCAAAGATGTACAAGCCCAGGAATAAGGTAAACAATGATCACTTGAACTTAATTTTTACTTAATGTGTATCAGGAATTCTGAATAATCATCATTTTTGTTTGATTAAGATTATTGATGAACTGGTTGGCAAAAGCGAAATGTTTGCGCTTCGCGGTGGCTATGTGCCCACGGGCAACCCGGAATGCGGCTGGAAGGGAGAACTGTGTAATACTGGAGCCAAAGACGGTGGGTTACAAGTTTTCATAAAACACTTTTATGGTTACACTTTTAAAATCGGACTGCCTGATAAAAACTACAGTTTGGCGTCGACGAAAATTATTTGAGCTCTTTTGAGCGGTTTTAGAACTACTATATGGTGGATATGTAGTAATCGACCATAGTAATATAAGGGTCCACAAGTGTTTCAAGCTCGGGAACGGCTACTTCAAAATTTGGAAAACAAATATTTAACAGATTAAACTTTTTACAATTTTATGTCTTCAAATGGCGATAATAAGGTAAATCTGTATATTTTTTGTGGTGCACGGGCAAGGTTGTACATTTTCTTCTGGAGATATTCATCCGCCAGCATTCACCAATAGTCTAAGCCAACAACAAACAACAAAATATTTATCAAGAAACAATGCCTGCCTAGGCCTATTTTCAAAACACAAACAAAATAGTTCCTTTTCTATCATTGTCAATTAGTCCATATATTTTCTCAACCAATTCAGCAGCTTTCTTAATTTTTCAGAGTTTTTAGTTCAATTGTACTTACCTATGTACATAGTTGAATATCGTAAAAATGAACAAACTACAGCAAAGGACGGCTAATAATGGTAAAAATAAATTATTGTTAATATGGCATGTACGAAGGAGCGAAGCGACTGAGTGCTCACCTTCCCCAGGTAGGGCTCGCGCCCAATAGGATGTAGTTCGAAAATCGTATTTATTATCCATTGACCCCTTTGAAACATAAATGTAATTTTAAAACTTTTCGAAACAATGAAATGGTGGTTGTCGTTGGTGTTAAAAAATGACGATAGCTTCGCTGCCTTAAAAAATAATCTTTGTTCGTTAAAGTGAACAAGATGAAACGTGAACGAATTTTCTACTAAACGGTTTAGTCAACAGCGTGTACGAACGACCTGGCCTGAGTGGAATGACCCTGATCCGGGACATTTTTGCGGAAATAATGTGTTTGAAGAAGTTTAAAAAAAAGTTCAAATTTCAGCTATGTTGACACTCGTGGCCCTGATTGTTGGCGGTACTCTATTTGTCACGTTGATGTTGTTTGGCATGACGTACTTCATTCGGTTGGTTCTGCCAGCTGTACCAATATGCCAGATAAGCAGTGGATTTATCAATGATTTAGTTCATTAACTCAATCTTTGCAGGCGTAAAATCAAAAAGAGTGAAATGGCGCACTTGGAATGGAAGATGAGCATCAGAGAAATAGCGCAGTTGAAGAAAATGGTTAGCGCTGGGTCCAATGATGAATATGATTTTTTTGATTTATTAGTGTATCATATTAATAATTGATTGAATAAACAAAGAAAAAAGTACGCCGCGTAATAGTTTACATACCAATCTGGTGTTATGAAAACGTGAAATTTATCATGCAATCCTAATGATATTCAGGGAGGGAGTCGCAGTTCTGGCTTGTCGGGCAAGAGCAACCAGACCTTGAACGAAGATGTCCAGGTTAAAATTGACTGGTTTTCTAACTTATTACAAACAAATTACATATAGTCATCTGTATTTCCTTAATCAGCCAGTAATAAAAGTAATGTTTATATTGAATTTGGTTTTGCAGGAAGCCATTCAAAAGGGCTGCGATGAAACGGGGTATTACAAGGGAATGGTGGTGTGGATGAAGACACACAAGTGCAACGTCATCGTGGCTGGTAAAGAGGCCTATGAACACATGCGAGCTGTTGGTCGTAATAAGTAATTATAATAATTTGTTACATCTTGCGTATCAATTTATGTGTGTTAAAAATTAATGCCGACGGTTTGGGTAACATCGCACCCTTGCCACTTGTCAGCGCCAGCATTGCACCTTGAGTACAGAATGTGAACCACTCACAAAATGCAGAAATTACGCTTAATTTCACCAAAAGCAAATTGAATTTGGTAAAAAAGAAACGTTTTTGACAGTTAAACCATGGTTAGATAAATGGGTGGTTCTGAATTGCAGATGAAAGCGATAACAGCGGAGAATGTGAACTACTTTGTTGGTCTTTGCCTGGACAGTCGTCAACCAACCAGTGTCTGGCTGTACTGCCCCAAGAACAGTCTACTCGATGTTTTGTCCAATGATCAGATAAAGCTCGATTGGTTCTTCAAGTTCTCGTTCATGCGAGATCTGGCTGCTGTTAGTTTGTACATGAGTGAGTGAGTGAGTGAGTGAGTGAGTGACAATTAGTCAACTACTAATCCTTACAGGGTATGGACGCCATTCACCTTTCACCCATTAAAACACATGGTCGACTCAAGTCTTCCAACTGTTTGATTGACAATCGATGGGTTTTGCGTGTAACGGACTTTGGAATGCACATGTTGAACGAAGGACGTGTTGTGGAGATGAAAGGTTGTTGTTGTTGTTGTTGTTGTTGTGTTGTTGTTGTTGTTGTTGTTGTTGTTGTTGTTGTTGTTGTTGTTGTTGTTGTTGTTGTTGTTGTTGTTGTTGTTGTTGTTGTTGTTGTTGTTGTTGTTGTTGTTGTTGTTGTTGTTGTTGTTGTTGTTGTTGTTGTTGTTGTTGTTGTTGTTGTTGTTGTTGTTGTTGTTGTTGTTGTTGTTGTTGTTGTTGTTGTTGTTGTTGTTGTTGTTGTTGTTGTTGTTGTTGTTGTTGTTGTTGTTGTTGTTGTTGTTGTTGTTGTTGTTGTTGTTGTTGTTGTTGTTGTTGTTGTTGTTGTTGTTGTTGTTGTTGTTACAAGCCTAGCTTCAGATCGCGTTTACTTGGCACCGGAGATCTTGCGGAACAGCAACCCGCCGCTCAACGGGACTCAGAAAGCTGACGTCTACGCGTTTGCTCTAATCATCAGTGAAATCGTAACCAGAGACCGACCGTTTGCCACCAATATGCTCACACCTGATGGTTAGGAAAGAGCTTCTGGTATAAAAAATCTATATTTTTATTGTTCCAACGTAGTTTCTTTCAAAGACCGTTTTTTCATCACTTAATTCGTTATTCTCCTCTGCAGAAGTCGTGGGTGCAGTTCGTCGAGGCGAAGACCCACCATTCCGACCTGATATTAATGATTTCTTGACGAAAGAAGTTGACATGCGCATAGTGAAGATGATGCAGGACTGCTGGGTGGAGGCATCTGGCATGAGGCTGTCGTTTAAGGTGTATATATAGACAGACAGACAGACAGACAGACAGACAGACAGACAGACAGACAGACAGACAGACAGACAGACAGACAGACAGACAGACAGACAGAGTTGGGTACTGAGTAACATGAGTTTTAAACTTGATGTTTCATAGGACATAAAATCGTTGATGCGTACGATTGGCAAAGGTCAGTCATCTAACTTGATGGACCACGCTCTGCGTATGATGGAAAGCTACGCTAAAACACTCGAAACACAGGTTAAATTACAAACGACAATTCAGTAAAATTAAGAGGAATTATGAATACTTTTACTTACATGTTTTGACTACACAAGAGTACGTATGTTTTGTATGTATGCTATGGAACTACATTATCATAAATACCACTCAAAATTTTTTACTGTCAGGTCGGTCATCGAACACAAGAGCTCGCTACGGCTTATCAGAGATCTGATAATCTTCTAGCGTGTATGATGCCCAAGTGAGTTTGAATTACCCTTCCGCTCACTTATTCAATCAAATATGTACTTACATACGAATTCCAGTATGTAACTCACAATGTACACAATCAGTTTTCACTATGCCACCCTCTCACTGTCTCACTCACTCACTCACCTGAATTTTCAGAACGATAGCCGAAAAGATAAAAAATGGCATTCGGGTCGAGCCAGAAGATTTTGATTGTGTGACCGTGTTCTTCTCAGACGTGCATCAGTTCGCCACGATTATTGCCAGAAGTGACGCTATTCAGGTGTGAATTGTATGATATAAAACGGGCCAGTGTCCTCAAACTTTTTTCGGTATGACTGCAATCTCATAGTTTTCTCTTTGCTCTGTCTCTCTCTCTCTGTTTTTATAATATTTGATGGATTATCTCTATTATAACAGTGGAAACTGCAACACGTAAAGTTATGTATTTGTAGATTATCTCGCTTCTCAACCAACTGTATACGTTACTCGATGGTATCATCGACGAATACGATGTGTACAAGGTTACTTACTTTATTTGCTTGTTCATTTTTGTGTTCAACATGAAGTTCAATTCAACCTGCAATCATTCTGGAATTAAAAAACTATACATAATAAAGTTTAAAAAAATTGAGTGTTCAGGTGGAGACCATCAACGACTCGTACATGGTTGTATCCGGCTTGCCGCATCGCAACGGTGACGCGCACGCATCGCAGATTGCTGACATGTCACTCCACTTTCAGGTTAACATCGATTTTAGCCGATAGTTTTTATATTTTTTTTAATATTACACATTTTTTTACGTTTAATAAATGGAAGTCGTATTTTGTAACGTTGAATAAATGAAAGTAGCATTTTATACAGATAGCAATCGGCAGTTTCTTCATTCCGCACTTGCCGGGTGAGAAGTTGCAGTTGCGCATCGGTATGAACACTGGTTGGTACATTGGACAGGATGGGTTTTTTTAAAGTTACAAAGTATTTATAATGTATAGACATTATGTACGTTTCAATCTAAACATGTTGGTCTCAATTGTTTTCTCTTAACCTGATTATTCTTCATGGCATTTTCCTCATCTCTTAACCTGATTTTTGCTCATGCCATTTTTCCCAGTCTGATTGTCATCTGCCCTCTTTTTTCCTCGATCATGTTTAAAATGATTGCAGGTCCAGTAACGGCGGGCGTTGTTGGATTGACGATGCCCAGGTACTGTCTCTTCGGGGACACCGTCAACGTCGCCAGTCGTATCGAGACAAACTCAAAGGGTTTGTCTCTTCATTGTTCATTTGTTATACCCGATCCAGGATTACTTGTTACTCAGAAAAATTTTGCGCTCCACAATCACACACTTCTTTAAGTTAAAATTCGGGCCCTTATATTTTCACGAAAAAACTTGCTCCACATGACACACTAACGTTGCTCCTGATTCATTGTTTTTCAAGCATAAGTGCTAAACTTGATTCAGTAATAAACTAACGTGTTGTAAATTCAGCATCCTGCATCCATATGAGTGAAACGGCCAACAACCATCTGGTGAATGTCATCGGCGGCTATATCACAAAACCAAGAGGTGAAATCATCATCAAGGTTGGCGTTTTTATGAATCATCCATTATGGACAGATTGTGCAATTGATAGAGCTCCAGTCAGGGTAAAAGTAATAAATTTGCTTCGGATAACAATGAGAAACCACCTGCTCTTCAGGTCGCGAGTTCTTATACTACAAATGAATCCAGATTTCAGCAATTTTTTGTGCGAAACGTATATATACCATTACAAATCGATTAGGGTTGAATTCAATTTTGCACCAATCAGATATGCACTTTTTCCAAAAAATAACGTTAATCCTTTAAAAAGGAATAAAGTAGGTTACTAGAAAGTATTTTTTGACGAAATACTGTTTATTTCATGCGCCGAAAAGTTTTACAATAACGGTTTGCGTTAGTCTCCTAAATAATTAATCAAGTGTAATAAAGTTAGTTCATCAAAAGCAGAAATTGACTGGGATTGTTGCAGGGAAAAGGAGTCATGTTCACTTACTGGTTACTGGGTAAAACATCGGGTGGCATGTCCGATGCTCATGAAGCTGCTGAACAGGTTTACAATTACTTACATTTTATTAAACTATTTATTACTGTAGGATTACTTGTTTTAACAACTTAATTACTTAGTTTACTTCAGCTATGCAAACTGAAGCATGATGCATAAAAAACAATAAAGACTTGTTTGTTTCAGGAACTGATGGTTGCACCGACTACAGGCACTGACCCTGAGTAGAATAACATATTTGTAATACATTTGTACGTAATCTACGTATTATACTTTTGTTTGATATAGTCTTTTGTTTATTTATTTTTTATTTATGTTTATTGTTTATGATATGTGCAAAGTTTGAGTTCGTTCGTTTATACAGCTGTTCGTTGTTTGCAATAGTATAGTCGGTTATGATAAACCTTTCCAAAAAGGTGTTTAGAAATTTATGTACACGCACATAGAGAAATTGATTTTGTAAAAATATTCTTTGTCGTCGTGTTTGACACTTTGACGAAAGTTTTACAAGAAATTTTGTTCAGAAATTTGTCGTTTTATTCATAAAGGTAAACCGGGAAAAATAACGAATTTCGTGTAAATTATTCACCCACAGCCAGTAATAAAGTCTGGTTATCACTTTTTTAATTTTTCCTGAAGTTATTTTATTTGATCTTGTTCAGAAAAATAATCGCTCATCCATGCGACAATTTTAATTCGACACATTTGTGTAAACCTTGTGCTACAATTCTAAACCTGACGAAAGAACAGTTTTACAAAAATATTTTTTATGTGCGGCTGTTTCCGACAATATTTCCTGAAAAACTTGGAAAGGTTTATCATAACCGACTATATCGCTGTTCATTGGTTTATAATGGTACATTGAGGATCACATAGTAAATTAGTAAAAATGTATACAATGTGCAAAATATAATACGTACATTAATATGTGACGGATATGCATTTTCTGAATTGAGTAAACAATTAGTAGAATTTTTCTGCTTCCATTTGTAGCCCTGTTTCATAGCTCTATGAAAACCTTTCTGTTCACTCAAATAATTTAATCACACAGCTCTCTGAACTTTCAGGTATTTCTATATAGTTATACTAAACTGAGAAATGAAGATCGTATGAATCAGAACAGAAACTCGACAAATCTTCTTGTATTGGTTAATATATTTTAAATATGAACATGCAAAATAAATGACGGAATAATACGCAAATAAAAGTCAAAGTGGAACAAAATGTGACAAAAACAACAAAGCAATGATAATGGTAAAAAATAATAAAAATGTAAAACAATAAAAATTTTAAAGCTGACAAATTTTTACAGATAGGGAATACTTCCATCCTCCTGAGAAATCTTTGTGGTGGCTTAGTCATTACAGTTTGCCAGACTTGCATGATACTATCGAGTGATTCATGCAATCGCAATCCAATGGTACATATTTGACTATCCACCGAATACATTTCAACTACCGATTTGTTTAGAGATCCCCAATCCAAGGTTTGAACATCTTTTGCTTGGCTCTGCATTCAAGAGCCAGGTTTCTGGCTGGTATCCTAGAAGATACAGTGAAAATATACGTATGAGGTTTGCATTAACAAATTCAGTAATGCAGAAACTACGAGAATGTTAACGCAGGTCAAACGTCTGATTAAAAAAATCTAAAAGAGAAAACGAGTCAATAAATCCAAAGAACTCTCATCTGGGGTGTGAGCTGAGCATTTGAAACTGTGTGTCACACCAAAACCAGATACTGAGTAAAAATGAATGTGAAAATCGGTGGACCAATGCGAAGTCCACAAAATGAGTAATGAGTATCAACCGATGTTGCGCTCAAAGTTTAACTCTTTTTGCTGTCAACGCAGATCCATCAACAAACCAAGGGCCACAAATAGTGAAAATCATTAAGATAAGGTAACAACAAACAACCTGTAGTTATGAGACGTGATACTCCGTATAAAGTTCAGTACCGAGCAGGGTCTATACAAATGTAATCATTGTACAGTTTATATATAAGAAAGCAAACCATGGTGACATTAACTTTCGAAAGGCTAGAACACTGTTTTAGCTTCTCTTCCCAGCCAACATCAGATCACACGATTAGCCTGGATTACTGTAATGTCATCCATCGGTAACATTGTTCAAGTATCTGTATTTGTATTGTTGCGATCGTTGCCTATTTGACTGTGACGGCTATGTATGGCTTGAACAATGTACCCACACATCTGAGTCCAATAATATATGTATAGGTTAGCTTTTATGATCGACATTGTGGTCGTCATTGATGACGTAGCAGGTACATGACGCGGGCACCCTGATCTGCGTCCATCGCCAGCTACCAACCACCACGTCATTATCGTCTACGTCTCGAACCTTGGCATTCACATACGAATAGTGCGTGTCACACACTGAACGCACTCTGAATACGTGAACGACTGAGTGAGTGAGTGAGTGAGTGAGTGAGTGAGTGAGTGAGTGAGTGAGTGAGTGAGTGAGTGAGTGAGTGAGTGAGTGAGTGAGTGAGTGAGTGAGTGAGTGAGTGAGTGAGTGAGTGAGTGAGTGAGTGAGTGAGTGAGTGAGTGAGTGAGTGAGTGAGTGAGTGAGTGAGTGAGTGAGTGAGTGAGTGAGTGAGTGAGTGAGTGAGTGAGTGAGTGAGTGAGTGAGTGAGTGAGTGAGTGAGTGAGTGAGTGAGTGAGTGAGTGAGTGAGTGAGTGAGTGAGTGAGTGAGTGAGTGAGTGAGTGAGTGAGTGAGTGAGTGAGTGAGTGAGTGAGTGAGTGAGTGAGTGAGTGAGTGAGTGAGTGAGTGAGTGAGTGAGTGAGTGAATGAGTATACATGTCTGTACATAACGAACGTGTCTTTAGTGCCATAACATGGTACACCATCATTAGCGCATTCACCGATCACAAAATCATTGGTGTATTCGTGCAGCTGTACCCGAATGCTGGGAGTGTGGTTGAATGCACGTGCTAAACATACATAAACATTATTTCATAATAATTACCAATGCTTTCTTATAGTCTTATCTTTTTTGTATGAACAGTGTTGATAAGATTTGTCACATTTCAAGCAGAAAAGTTCACGGTGATTTTTTGAGTCTACACGCGGCGTTACCGGATGTGGTGTAAAAAGTATCACGTAGACAAAATAGTGAATCGTGCACTAACTATCAGCATAGTTCAATCGTACTCGCCTCTCCACCGTTTCACATGTGCGTTCCATGTCCTGAAAAAAACCACAAATTAAAAAAGTTCTTTGATGAAATGACTAATTAACAAAACAAATTACAAATAAAATCAAACGATGTCCATTGAGTTTTTATGAAAAAAATTAAAATGATCTGAAAGTACAAAACCTGTGCCCTGTTGATGAGCCAGCCCCGTACCATAACCAGTGTTAGTGTTAACCACAACACGCCAAGTTGCCAGTTGCGCATTATTTTAAACAATTATATCTGGAATTAATGAGTTAAATGTTGAACTGAATAAAACTAATGTATAATGACATTGATATTTTCATTTATTAATGAAGACAGACAAACATGCCATAATATATTTTTACATCGCTGATTCGATTTTTATCAAATGATTTCTCAGTATGGAGCTGTATCAGACAGTGGACAAAAGGTTGTAGGTATGTATTATACCGTACATAGCTGTTGCAAAACAGTTATCTCAATATTATATTAGAACTTCGATTTGAATTACATTGATGACTCATCGTACTGAATCAGTAATCCGTTTAATACAAACTGTAATTTAATAAAAGTGTTGGAATATATCTAGTTGTCATTATTGTATCATTCTATCAATTGAGCTAGAAATCGTATTAGTAATAAAAATAACAACTGACTGATAGCTTTTGAAGGTCAAGTCAAATATTTTCGGATGACATCTCATCAGACAGAGGTTAACTTTTAACTAAAAAATTTGGTGTTTCCCCGAATAGATAACCATAATGAAGATCACTGTGTGACTTTTCTTCGTTTCATGATTCACATGTTGGACAACATATATGTAGCCTTTATATTCTCTCCAATCTTGACTTTTGATTTTCTAATCATTAAAACAATAAGTTTCTGACATTGAGATAAGATTTTTATAAGTTTCTGATAAGTTTCTGACATTGAGACCAAGATTTTTTTGATTCGTGGTGAAAGTACCAAATGTTTCGATTACCGTTACCATGTACAGTTACATAGTAACAACAATATCCAATTCGTTGTTTCAATATTAAAATACCCGTCCATCTCAGTTGTTACAGCTGAAAGCCGGTCATTATCAGAAATGGTTAACATCGAACTCAGGTGACATATTCTAGGCCAATGATCGGAAAGTGATACTTATGTAGTGTATTTTTACCTGGTGGCAGGTACGAAAGTCAGAATCAGGTATGTTCAATGCAGGTCACACTTGGCCGGACACATTTGTTGTGTCGGATGGTAAAGGGAGGGCATGCAGTTCTCCACTCTTTTATATAGACAGAAGATTTCATTACGAGGATGTCATAAAAATATTTTACTAACAAATATTAACTATCGATTGTTAGAGCTGTTCTCTTTAGTTGAAACAGATATGTAACAGTTAGGCTTATTTTACCTTTCATCTTGTACTATTGCTTGCAGATACCTACAGTATACATGGTGCATATTATCAGACAGGTGATGCTACATTTATGCACCTGTGAAGTACATAGTCAGGCACACTCACCAAACATACATACATATACATATGTACTTACCCTTCCATGAATTAGCTTTAATTCAGAATTCAGATTAATAGATTACTTTGACCCAGATGTTAGTCGAACACTATTAAGTTGTATTCGAACAACAGCTGATTTATATGGCAAATGGCTTGAAGTCTTGAAAAACTCAATGCTTGTGAATGACGGTATGTATTTGGGTGAAACGATAGTTTAACTCAATATCTTAAAGTATAAATCCTATCCAATCATTATTTGAAGATAAAATTCTTCACTGCAACGGAACACGAACCGTAGCAACACTTTAAACAACTGTAGATCCGTTGTAAAACTTAATTGCCCGTAAAACTGGGATTATCTTGATTCGAGACGTTCCTCAGTTAATTAAAATAAGTTGCCATTTGCACCTGGTTCACCTGCAGATGCAATATCTACGCTCGAAAAAGCATTCTCAATTTGTTTCTGACAACTTGATCGTATACAATATAAACCAAATACATATCTTAGTGACCCAATTACATGATGAATCGTCAATCAATTACCGATTAATAACGAATTAATACCCAAATACCCAATTAATTGAATAATCAAATACATCGATTGAACGAGTATGATCGTTCATTTTTTCATTTCATTCGTTCATCTGCCTTATTTAAGCAAGAATTAAGGTAAATAAGCAAGCTTGTTGAAACAAGATATGGAACCGTACAATAGGGTGCACCATTTTATATTGCAATTTCAACTATATATGAAATTTTATGGGATTTCTACAAGAATTCCATTAATGAAGATACAACATAACAAACAATAACTTTGGTTAAACTTAATTTCGTTTGTTCATTTCAAATTCATATATCTTTATAAATACATGCTTACAGTGACAAATTATCGTCGAAATGTACATATTTAAAGCCCTTTTTGTTGTTTCTGCAAGCAAAAATATTGCCGAAACGTCTGATAATGAAACATCACTAGCCTCAACTCGACTCGGTTGATACCATAGTTTAATACGGTATAGCATGGGCTGATGATGATTGATGTGCGTATTAACACTGAATGTCGGATGTTTCATTATCAGAAGCTTTGTGCAAGGTTTTGCTTACAGAAACAACATACGGGCTTTAATAGCATTTGGTAAAATATGTGGTAATGAATGACGGAGTGTGAATAGATTGTGTTGGCAACAAGCTTGGATCGCAGCTGTTAACCGTGACCGAATCCTGTCCAGCTTATCTTTGCATATTATATAAAAAACGATTATATGATTTCATCAGCCACATCCCACATTTAAAATACATATTCTCCGCAATATATCGGTGGTGTATACATTTATTTATACACGAGTGTTATCTGGTGGAATGCCAGAATTTATATGCAGATATGCCAAATATTCGAAATCAGATTATCTCTGTTTTTTATGAAGTCCAGAGTCACCGACTTACATAGCATTATGTGGGGTAAACTACATACATTACGATAAAGTTTCACAATCTGTTCTGTATATTTGAGTGTGGATGCCAAAGTGTAGATGAATGAAAACTGAAATACGAAGGTTATGCAACTATGTACAGGGTATCCCATCCTTACTGGGATGCTTACTGGGTCCTTCCGTACTGGCTCTAAATAACTGAAATTTCATTTTCGAATGAAGAAGTCTTTGGCAATTTGTTTGACACCTACTAGAAGTTTATTGGACGTCTGTAGCTAATTTACAAGCAATCGAAAAAGGTCCAAGTTTGTACTGGGTTTTCTTCCTTCTGTTTATTTTACCATGTAATGCTATATACATAGGACTCAGTGTCATCGAATGACAATAGATTCTATTAAAAATAAGTCAAAAATGAGCAAAACAATTATCAAACATAACACGTGGGCCGATTGAACGTGATTCCATTGAACGTCACCAACCAACACGACCTACCGTAACCCGTTGACGGCAAGACAAGCCCACGTAACCGAACCTGTCTGCAAATCACGAGTTTGGTGTTCGGTGATTGGTGACTCAGGACACAAGTATGTTCATGTCAACTTACTCAATAATATTATGAACACGCCAAATTTTTATTCTTTCGTAAATGTGTACATAATTGTTCGATAGAGAAAGAAGACTGCAAAAATGCTTTGCGACCATTTAAAAACACCATCTAATGCTATTGAGGAAATAATTGTGCAATAACTCCATTTACCGGTTTATTAGTTTTCATTCACTGGTAAAGAAAGTAATTTAGCTACGTTACTATCAAAATTACTGCCAAAAACACGGGTTTTTTACTCGAAATTGTATGTGGATTCCACTTGGGTCGAGAAAAAGTTCTGCAGAAAAGGTGAAGCACGAAACGGGTAGTGATAAGTAATTTAAAAATATGAATAATCACAATGGGTTTTTGTATCTGATGAACTATGAAATCTGTAGAACGTGTTTGACAGACCTGATTATTGAATTTATGATGAAAAAGAGAGTTTTCAGTGCAACTATTTCATTAAATTACCTTACCAGTACACAGTCACTAAGATATCCAAATGTAGAACGAATGTCTGATTAGCAGAAGACGATAGCTGTTGTCCTATCAGTTGATATGAAACAAACAATACATATTTACTGAATGCCTGTGTAGATGAATGAAAACTGAAATACGAAGGTTATGCAACTATGTACAGGGTATCCCATCCTTAACCGCCGATGTTGACGGCTCCGTGCTTGAGTTGTACTGGGTCTAAATAACTGAAATTTCATTTTCGAATGAAGAAGTCTTTGGCAATTTGTTTGACACCTACTAGAAGTTTATTGGACGTATGTAGCTAATTTACAAGCAATCGAAAAAGGTCCAAGTTTGTGCTGGTTTTTCTTCCTTCTGTTTATTTTACCATGTAATGCTATATACATAGGACTCAGTGTCATCGAATGACAATAGATTCTATTACAAATAAGTCAAAAATGAGCAAAACAATTATCAAACATAACACGTGGGCCGATAGCTACGTTACTATCAAAATTACTGCCAAAAACACGGGTTTTTTACTCGAAATTGTATGTGGATTCCACTTGGGTCGAGAAAAAGTTCTGCAGAAAAGGTGAAGCACGAAACGGGTAGTGATAAGTAATTTAAAAATATGAATAATCACAATGGGTTTTTGTATCTGATGAACTATGAAATCTGTAGAACGTGTTTGACAGACCTGATTATTGAATTTATGATGAAAAAGAGAGTTTTCAGTGCAACTATTTCATTAAATTACCTTACCAGTACACAGTCACTAAGATATCCAAATGTAGAACGAATGTCTGATTAGCAGAAGACGATAGCTGTTGTCCTATCAGTTGATATGAAACAAACAATACATATTTACTGAATGCCAGTGTAGATGAATGAAAACTGAAATACGAAGGTTATGCAACTATGTACAGGGTATCCCATCCTTAACCGCCGATGTTGACGGCTCCGTGCTTGAGTTGTACTGGGTCTATATAACTGAAATTTCATTTTCGAATGATGAAGTCTTTGGCAATTTGTTTGACACCTACTAGAAGTTTATTGGACGTCAATACATATTTACTGAATGCCTATGTCTGAACAAGAAGTAATGATGTTGCTGAATGCTATAGCGCTCTTTTTTTTGTTGTTAGAAGACCGACTTTTTAAGAGGATAGAATTTGATTCGAATTTCGAATTCTCGCACAACAAGTTACGAAGTAATAAGGCCATTAATGTGCACACACTGAATAAGAGGGCGTGCACACATTCAAATTAATTTTCGTAGTCAATTAAGAATGGTATACATACAAAGCTTATGACGACATCATAATGATACATAATGGTTACTGCATCCATGAATAAATTGGCGCCCGCAATTGAAGATAGGTTGAATGCGTGACGTCAAATCAAGATGACATAAAAAGGAGTCAAACAATGAATGAAGACCGCAGTAATTTAGAAAGCGACTACTAATCTGATTGTGATTGAAGTGAATAATGAAGGATACGGTCTCTGGTCAGTAGGCATGATGGTTGGAAACTTATGGTTGAAGTGAAGTAGGTGGACTTACGTACAATCATACTTTGTCGAAAGCAGTGTGACGTGTGAAACGATGATTCACGAATCACGTGTATTATAAAACCTGATCAAAAGTCTACAATAACGCTGACGGCGCGGTGGGCGTGAATATTATCTACATGTCATCATCTTAGAAATTTGAACAATTATATTGGCCGCTGTCCAAAGATCATAACATCTACAGGGTGTTCAATTGAACGGAGCCAGCTTGAACACAACGTCTTCCGAATTGGTGAACCTGGTAAGTCTGATTCTCAGCCTCATGCGCACATAATGCTTGCTAAGGTCAAGGCATGGTTTCAGTGTACAATCACGACCTCTGATTGTGCCTTTTATCAATAGTGGTTACTACATTTTCAGTTTGTAATGGGACTATTCGAAGAACTGTTAAATTGAAGACACTCTGCAATAAGATAGGTAGAAATAGCATGTTTTCTGTATGGCATAAGCTGAAATATCTAATCAGCCGATTACCGTAACTTTTAGTTGGAAACCCTGTAAATAAATAACTGCGCTATCATCACGTTCGGTTTTTTATGTTTTGATAGTACAATGCAGGTATTTTACTAGAATACTTATGAACAACCAGCTTTTTATGGGTTGCGAGATGGTACGCAATGATGATGATACAACACCACGTGCTTTGACACGTTGTTGTTTCAATGGGATTACATCATGATGATGAAACTATCAACATTTAAGTACCTGTGCACCTGAAACTAAATTATTGCATATAGTTTTTGCTTAGAAACTTTTATAATATAATTAGTTTTATATGCTCTATGAATTTGAAAATATCTGATCTCCAATTAAGCAAGATTGAGCATAATTTTAGTTAATGTATGTACTTTGATATGCAAGTACAACTCTATTTTTACTTCACTATATATTTTACGAATAATCTTTGCTTCGCTGCAAAACAGTCTGAAACAATTGGCAGTACAGTAAAGAATACTTGGCAAAGGAACTAGGTGGCTGAAGGTTAAATTAATATTTGCGAGAAGATTAATCATATAATTTATAATGTCAGGAGACTGTTCTCACCGTGAAAGAATAATTATCTTCTTGTACGAGGTCAAACCTGCGTTGGAACGAGATTTGAATTAAAATCAAAGCAAAAATTTCTTGATTTTTGATTCTATGTTCGACCAAATGCAATAATCTGAGTTTGATTGTGGCAAGTGTGTACCGTACCACATCACATCGTTGTTATGCCAATAGACATCAGTACTCAGAATGGGCATACCTAATCGAACGTTGGTTGGCTGTCTGCACTTGTAGTTGTTTGGTAGCGGGTCCATATTACGCAAGTCACAGCACATTATTTTAACGGGAATTAAAATCTTCTAAATCTAATTCAAACAAACTTTAATAAATGGATATTGATGTGATGGTGCGTGATTTGTTTGATTGATGGGCTGCAACGGGTGCATCACCCCCTTGGCGGAAGAGGGAAAACAGAGAAGTAGAATTCACTCATGGTGGTTTCAAAAAATATAATTTGTTCCCTAAGGTGTAAGTAAAATAGCCTCGAAACGGAAAATTCCACTCTCTTTGAAGAAACTGTTATCCGCTCGGAGGATCGGTCCGACCGCCAGTGGCATCACCTAACAGAATATGATAGCAAGTCTCCGCCTTCAGCCATTACATCAGCCAGTCCCCCTTTCTCAATGACGCCCGCCGTTGATGTGCCATTCATAAAAATTTTGGAGCTACCACCAAAAACTACCAAAAACTCGGCTTTTCGGCGAAACGTCAAAGGCCAACAGATTTGACAAGTGGCGCACAAGAGTATTATTGCATAATCAATACAGTAAAACACGTACTTTTGTTTTTAATTTAACTTACCTTTAAATAAAACTTGCCCATTGAATATGAGTCCCGAAGAGAGAAAACTTTGTGTTTAACATTTCCTCATTTAGCTAGATGGCTTGACACTTGCGTGATGAGCCATTGCAGTTGACGACCTGAACATGTGATTGATTCACTAGTTGTCGTCCATTCACTAACTTCGTGGCCCCAACTTTTTACCCGCAACCGATTTTCCATTCATCGCCTACAACGCCATTTCACTCCCACGCCCCTATATATCTTTTGTGGAACTTCAGTGTCAATGAAAACGAGTTATAGTAAACGTCGTATGTACATATGTAAAAAAGATAAGCGTGTAAGGCAAAGGAATGCATTCGATAGTCGAATATCGCGGATAGATGTATGTTTTTCAACTTTTATCTCGGACTTTTTACAATTAGTTTACCCGTCTAATTTTTGCAATGGTTTTGTATCTTTGATTAAGTGCATGCCCCACGTATTTTACTCTCCGGCAATCGTCGCTCCTACCCAGACACATCCAAAATACTGTACCTTTTTGTTTGTCAAAACAGTTAAAACGGAAATGGTTATAAGTTAAATGTCCTTGCCATCTACACGGTGACTCACTCCCAAACGCAATGCGAAGCATATAAATGACATCACTTGGGGATCACAAACATTTCTCTTTGATCAACGACAATGGTGAATTGGTTGGAACAAAAAAGTTGAAGATTATGGTAAATTACACCGTACGATTGATACCCCATAAGCAGCGAACAATTTACGAGAATCAACATCTTTATGGAAACGAAAGATTTTAGATAAATGCCACAAGAGGTTATTGTCATTTAACTGGTCCATTCGGTGACGAAACGAAATTTTTGTAATGCAGTAATGTGCTTGGGGGTTACGGTAGCTGGGCACACAGATTCGAACCGAATGTATTTACTTTGAATGAGTGCTTTGCTCATAAGGTGCTCAATAAACCAACATCATAAGAAGATGCTGTGAGGCTGAAACAGATGAAATAATAAAAACTGTGCTGTACAGAAACTCAATAACTGATTTGCCCACTCACTCACTTACTGACACAATCACTTGATCAAAGTATAGTCGAAAATGATTTACTGTTCCAAAAAGCTGAGTGAACCTCTGGAATGATCTTTCTCAGGAATTGGTTGAAATCCCATGTTCTGTTGTTTTTAGACGCAAATTAATTGATTCAAACATTGTGTATAAGTACATCGAAGATATAAAGCCCACTTTTTCAGATAGCCGATATGCCTAAACCACAGAACTGTAATTAATTTACTATTTACTACTATTCCACCTTCCTACTATCACACATTCCATTAATCAATCGAATCTCGACTTTTTATTTACCAATATATACTCTTATTTGATTTGTTTTCGTATTACAGTAACGAAAGATGTATTCGTTTATTCGAACCCGTTGTTATTCCTCTCCTTAAACCCCTCCGGTTTTTGATATGTCCATCAGGACAAGTTCCGTATATGTCTGGTCGTTACTCTCACTTTATATTTTAATTTTTATTAATTACGTCTCACTTACTTTCATTATATTTCTTTATTGATTATTCAAAGTAATTTGTAATCCGTAATTTGTGAGACCGATTATATACGAGTCAACCCAATGAAAACTGAAACTGAAACTGATTACAGTCATACCGAGCAAAATTTATAGAATTATTAGTTGGAAGTAACGTGTTTCGGCGGATTTAAAGAAACTAGACACGTTAGCTCTACCGACGTATCACTTGTATTCGATTGTATCACTCATTCTCTCGACTCGACTCCACGCACTCGCTTACTCACTTACTTACTCCCTCAACCACTCACTAAACCGGATCTCTGTCTCACTCACTCACTCAGTAACTCACTAGCTCACTCACTCAGTAACTCACTCACTCACTCACTCCATCACTCACTAAGGCGCGTAACTTTCGTTACTCACGACCGCCTACTCTTCTGTTACGCACACTTGCTGGAGAATACTCGATATCAGGCTGTTTCGACAAATTTATCGTGTGGTTTGAAATAAAACAAATCTAAATCGGCAAACATAACAACTGTTTGTAACCTTCCGTCGTTCAATGAACAGGTTTTCTGATGAACAAATGTGGTCAGTGTACGCTCAAGTTTCGATTCTATAGGAGAGCCAAATTTAAGAGTTAATCAGGAATCGGTAGTCGGTCGTTTATCGGCAGAGCGGACATTGAATGTGTACGTAATCTTTTATAAAAGTTTACAAAATTCTTTTTTGTTTGTCGATTGTTTATTAAAATGATGTTTGAAAAAGAATTTATTGCTTTTGTTTTCTACCGTAATGTATTAGCTCGGAAAATAACGGTCATAACTTTTTAGAAAATCTTCAACCTTCATCAATAGCTTGAAAACCATACTAACAGTGTGTCATGGACATGGGTGAACTGAAATATTGTATTATTTTGCCTTATCAATAAATAATGCTGAATTTGTGAGTTGTTTAGTTTTCTGGTTATTTCACATAGATTGCCGGTTCATATCTCATTGAATTATGGTACGTTTATAGTCTTCCCAGAAAAATCCCTTGAATTTCTCAGGAAACAGTTGGTATAAGCAGCCACTGGCGTACGAGCGTATCTTCCAAAGATGGAACAAATTATTCTTTTTGGAAACGTGAAACAGGGGAATTCCAGTTTTCCCACCCCTTCTCGTCCGCTAGTGTAAGCAGCGATCAAAGGGGAGGGAAAAGTGGAATTCCCCTTCTTTGGCGTCTTCAAAAAGTAGAGGTTGTTCTCTAAAGTGTAGGTAAAATAACCTAATTTCTGTCAATTTCCCCCCTCTTTGGGAAGATTTTTTTTGCTGTTGTTTTTGCAACTGACTGAAAAGTAAAGGCACCCTTGATGAGTTACCTACAAATCAATAAGAAAAATTTCCTACCGTAGTAAAATCTTAATTAATTTTGTTTAGATTACGGTGAAATTGTTGTTAAGATTACGGTAGAATCTTTTTGGAGTAACCTTTTACCCGCACGCTATTATGTTTCAATTAAAATTATTTTTTATTTCAATTTATAATTTATTTATTATTATATATATTAGTTTTGATTTTAGATAAATTTGTTATTAGAGAAAAGTTAGGTAATGTGGTAATCTTGTTCACATGCACGTTCACCTGCCGGCTGACGGTCTCTTTGAGAGCCTAATTTTCAATCAAAGTATAGGCAGCCGCATGGCTACCCTCGGAGTCGGAAATCTCCAGCTCAGCAGCTGACCTGAGACCAGTCTCTTGAAGAGAGACTCGAGATGGAGAAACCCGTGGGCTCTCTTTGAAGGCCGGCAGTTTGACGTGCACAGGGCTTTCCGCCAAGGCTTTACTGACATTATCTAGAACTTACGCGGCTGTGGATTTGTCATTCTATTCTAATCACCTCCTTGAAGACATCACAAATTTTATAACGATGTCTACCTAGCTTCTTTTCAGATATCAACGCAGGGTTGAAAACTGGTCGGCTGTAATCATGGTTAGTTATTTGTTCGGATGGGGCGTTCTTTTCTTTGTTGTTTACTCCTTTGCTGTCTTTTTATTGCAATATATAATCTGATTCTGATATAAATTTGGCATGTGGAACTCGAAAACAAGTGAAAATACGTTGACAAGGTCAAGGTGTATTTATTAATAGGTCTGGTCTGTTGTTTTCCGTGTTGCGGAACGCCACACCGACTCAGATTATTACAATCTAAATCTACACGCTTTTGTTTTTATTTCAGACGAAGGGTACCACCTCATTTGGTAAGAGGCACAACAAAACACACACTCTGTGCAGGCGGTGTGGTCGTAGTTCATATCATATTCAGGTGTGGTTTTGATTCTACTGATTTAAAATTAGTTTTCCGTCCTAATGCCAATGATTTGATTTATTTACTATATGGGCGGGTTCAAGGACTCTTTCTTATTAAAAGTGGACATTATTAGCCAAGGCAAGAAATGCCGTAAGCGAATTTGATTCAAGACTGTTAAAAACCAAAGCTAGATATTATTTTGTAATCATTGGTTCACGGTTGGTTGAACTCCTTAATTGGTTTTATACTGAGCGGTGCTGGTTGTTTGACTTACTGATTGGTTTAATACTAATGCTAACTGAATGACTGACTTGTTTTTACTGCTGGTTGACAAACTAGGGGACTGACTCACTAACTTTTTAAGCAACTGACCTAACTGAATTATTGGTTCAGTTCACCAATTGTATGACTGACTGATTGGTTGACCAACTGTATGACCGACTGATTGGTTCACCTTGATGAATGTTTGACTGATCTGACTATTTGACTTTCTACTGACTGAACGATTGATTAAATAACTGTGGGTGCTACTAAAACACCCACTGCCCGGGCCGGGAAACAGCATTTCTGAAACACCCACACAAGCCGGGAAAATTTCTAAAACACCCACATCCCGGGCCGGGAAAATTACTAAAACACCCACAGTCAATCAAAAAGTGTGGGGAAAATTTCTAAAACACCCACTGTTCCTTTAAGATCAGGGTAAAAGTATGACGTCACCCGGGGTTTTCATGACGTCATTACTAAAACACCCACACTGGATAGGCCGGGATTATTATTTTACGTTGCTAGGCCGGGTTTTTCCCGGGCAGGGTTGGAAAAAAAGTGGGGGTTTTTTTTACTAAAGCCCCGGGCCGGGGGCCGGGGTGGGTGTTTTAGAAATGTTGTTTTCGAGTTTTCCCGGCCCGGCCCGGGAAAATTACTAAAACACCCACATTTGAAAAATTTCAAAAAAACCAAGATGTTTCAGAATGAAAACCTAATGTTTCAAAACTTTTTGTAATGCTTCAAAAAGACCAACTAACGTGTTTGTATTAACTCGCGGTCGGTAATTTTTTCTTTTTTTTGAATTAGGCCAATAATGTTTCATTTTATGGCTTTTTAACCACATTTGGTTAGAATTAGATGTTTCAATGCAGTTATCAGACATGCAGCAGCGTCTGCAGTGTTCTTGTAAACAAATTTTCTGCATGTTTGAATAAATGGAACCACGAGCGCAACCATTGATGTTTAAAGTGTATTTTGAGTTTTCCCGGCTTGGCCCGGGAAAATTACTAAAACACCCACAGTTGAAATCTTTCGAAAAAAAAACAGATGTTTCAAAATGGAAATGTAATGTTTCAAAACTGTGTGTAATGTTTCAAAAAGACCAACTAACGTGTTTGTATTAACTTGCGGTCGGTAATATTTTTCTTTTTCAAAAATTAAGCCATTAATAATTAGCTTTATGGCTTTTTAAACATATTTTGTTAGAATTAGATGTTTCAATGCACTTATCAGACATGCAGAAGCGTCTGCAGTGTTCTTGTAAACAAATTTTCAGCATGTTAAATTAAATGGAACCACGAACGCAATCATGGATGTTTCACGTGTGTTTCCAGAACGTAACGTCCCTCCATACTTCATGCTTCTAATGCTATTTTTATCGATTCATATTTATTTTTTGCCGCCAAATGGGGTTATGTAAAACAGCTTGACGCGATTTTTATTGTTGCGTGGACTAGCAATAGATTAATGTGGGTAAATAATTTCAAAACATTTCTTAAACGTAATGAAAACAAATTATTTGCTGCAAATTTTGTAAAAAAATTACGTAAGCTTAATTCTTGCTAAATTTTTTTTAATGTTTCTCTTATTTGAATAGTTAAGGTTATCGTACATAGTGTGGCACCAAATTGGGCTGTGTAAACAGTTTGTAGATTCATAAACTGAGTTTCATCTTGCACTTGTGTTTCACACACTTCTGAAACTAAAGAATGTCGGAATATGCTTGTGTAAAGCAGCCTAATTTTTTTCAGTGCGTCAATTCAAACTAACATTTAAGAAATCAATATTTGTAGAATATCATTATCGCTTTTGAACGATATTTCAACGCTTCTATTTTACTAAATTTCACGTTTTAATCGACTACTATTTTTAATTACTTCATGAATTTGAACAATATGGGTGCATTGAATGGCTCCTTCATGTGAAGGCTCGATCAGAAAATTAAGGTATACAATTTTCAACCAGCTCGTATTTACTGATCCAGGGGTCCGGGAAAAGTCAATTTGTGTGTATAGCTTGGTCAGGGTATCTTGTTACTCATTATTTTTCTGAAAACCTTATACTGAACAATCAAAAAGTTGAGCATGTTTAATATTATGTTATACAGTATGAATTGAGTGAGTGAGTGAATGAGTGAGTGAGTGAGTGAGTGAGTGAGTGAGTGAGTGAGTGAGAGAGAGAGAGAGTGAGTGAGGTTTCAGTTTCCATCTGCGATCGATCACACTCGGGTCCAAGAAACACTGAAATAGCTATGTTCATTATTTGTACAACCAAATATTCACTCATTGCTTCCAACATTACTACAGTATGTGATTAATTTTTTTATATTATATTATCACTTGTAAATTTTTGTCCAGCAAAATATATTATCCATTTGCGTGATAGTAAAAAGCTTCTCGAGATTGAAGTGAACAAATGACACGATAACTTGTCCAACCCGAGAAATACGTACTGAACATGCAAAAAGAAAAAACGTACTTTCCCATAGAAATACGTACTGAAAAAAGGCTAAACAAATGTTTGACACATGACAAAGTAAATCATAGAAGGAAGCTGAAAAGAATACAAAATGTTTTCGAAATTCACTCGCTCTCTCGCTCTCTCACTCACTCACTCACTCACTCACTCACTCACTCACTCACTCACTCACTGAGTTAATCACCCACTCTTTTCACCAATTCGTCATCTTTATTTTTACTTTGTCTCATGCACTAAAAAGTTTAGCTTCGGGATCATGGGACTTGAATAAATTTGAATGCGTGCCGAAATTCGAATGCGCGCCAAAGTGAATACGGTAAAAAAATTGGAGCAACGAGAAACTCTGACCAGACTTTATGCTGTAACAATTTATGGTGTCAACCGAGTGGAGTTGAGCCTAGCGATGATTCATTATCCGACGTTTTAGGCAATATTTTTGCATGCATTTACAACATACGGACTGGAACACTCTTAAGATTCAGCAGTTTAAAACACAATTGCTAGAAGAGACGCAGTTTATGTTTCAGCGAACTGTTTTACACAGCCCGATTGGGTGCCAAACTATGTACAATAAACCTAACTGTTCAAATAAAAGAAACGTTAGAAAAACAATTTTAAGCAGAAATGTAGTTTACGTAATAATTTTTCACAAAACTTGGAGCAAATACAAGTTTTCCCCCACATTAATCTAATGGTAGTCCACGCAACAATGAAAATCGCGTCAAGCTGTTTTACATAACCCCATTTGGCGGCAAAAAAAATATGAATCGATAAAAATAGCATTAGAAGCATACGAAGTATGGGGGGGGAAGTTACGTTCTGGAAATACACGTGAAACATCCATGATTGCGTTCGTGGTTCCATTTAATTTAACATGCTGAAAATTTGTTTACAAGAACACTTCAGACGCTTCTGCATGTCTGATGTCTGCATGTCTGCATTGAAACATCTAATTCTAACAAAATATGTTTAAAAAGCCATAAAACATATTATTAACGGCTTAATTTTTGAAAAAGAAGAAAATTACCGACCGCGAGTTAATACAAACACGTTAGTTGGTCTTTTTGAAACATTACAAACAGTTTTGAAACATTAGATTTCCATTTTGATACATCTGTTTTTTTTCGAAAGATTTCAACTGTGGGTGTTTTAGTAATTTTCCCGGGCCGGGGCGGGAAAACTCAAAATACACTTTAAACATCATTGGTTGCGCTCGTGGTTCCATTTAATTAAACATGCAGAACATTTGTTTACAAGAACACTGCAGACGCTGCTGCATGTCTGATAACTGCATTGGAACATCTAATTCTAACCAAATGTGGTTAAAAAGCCATAAAATGAAACATTATTGGCCTAATTTAAAAAAAAGAAAAAATTACCGACCGCGAGTTAAAACAAACACGTTAGTTAGTCTTTTTGAAACATTACAAAAAGTTTTGAAACATTAGATTTTCATTTTGAAACATCTCGTTTTTTTTTGAAAATTTACAAATGTGGGTGTTTTAGTAATTTTCCCGGGCCGGGCCGGGAAAACTCGAAAACAACATTACTAAAACACCCACCCCGGCCCCCGGCCCGGGGCTTTAGTAAAAAAAACCCCCACTTTTTTTCCAACCCTGCCCGGGAAAAACCCGGCCTAGAAACGTAAAAAAATAATCCCGGCCTATCCAGTGTGGGTGTTTTAGTAATGACGTCATGAAAACCCCGGGTGACGTCATACTTTTACCCTGATCTTAAAGGAACAGTGGGTGTTTTAGAAATTTTCCCGGTCCCGGGCCGGTGTTTTGGTAAAAAAAATTTTTTTGTTGTGCCCGGGTGTGGGTGTTTTAGAAATTTTCCCGGCCTGTGTGGGTGTTTTAGAAATGCTGTTTCCCGGCCCGGGCAGTGGGTGTTTTAGTAGCACCCAATAACTGTTAACTGTATGACCAACTGATTAGTTCACCAACTTCATGAATGATTGACTCACCGGACTGACTGACTGATTGGTTAAGCAACTGTATGGCTGACTGATTGATTCACCAACTGAATGAATAACGGACTGATTGACTGACCTGGCTGACGTTTCGAGTGACTGAAAGACTGACGGAATTAATGGTTAATCAACTGAAAGCCAAACAATGCTGTGTTTTTTTGTTTGAATGACCGATTGGTTCATCAACTGAATGAGTGACGGACTGACTGATTGGTTGAGCAGCTTATGACTGATTGATTGACTGGCTGATTGGTTGTTGACCAACTGAATGTGATTGATAATTGTTACTTCAATAATGCTTTACATACTTCATGAAAGTGAGTCTGCATGTCATTTGGGCATAAACATGTATGTTTAGTATGTTCCTTGTTTATGTGGGTTGTATTACTCGTTTCAGGGGTGACATCATACTTACTGATTAACTGATCGATTGATTGACCCATTGAATGAATGAGTGACTGACTGATTGAATTTTTTTTTTAAATGACCAAAGTTGAAGTTTCAAGTGAAAATGCAACGGAGGGGAAGGAGTTCACTCTTCTAACTACGAGTGGCGCTATCAATCACCTTGATTGATAGCGCCATTTTGATTGATAGTGCCGTTTGATTTATAAACCCGTTTTGAATACAGCTTTAATGTAAATTTTGACTTCTCTAAGGAAGTCTACGCTTACTAAAACTCAAATTGACTCACTCAATGACTCACTCACTCCCTTGCTCACTCATCCCCATACCCCCAACTCACTCACCGACTCTCGCACTGTCTGACTATCGGACTTACTGAGTCCTTGACTCACTGACTGAGTAACCAAAAGACTGACCCAATGACTCACTTTCAAACTTAATCACTCTCATTTGAACACTCACTCACACACATACTCTCTCACCAACTGCCTTACTCACTCACTCATTCAGTCTGACTAACTTACTCACTCACTCACTCGCTCACTAGTTCACTCACCGTCTCACTCACTCACCCATTTAGTCAATCACTAACTGAATCACTTACTCACTCATTCAGTCACTGAGTATCTTCCTTCTCACTCACTCACTAACTCACTCAACTCACTCACTCAACTCTTAAGTATCAGAATCCAAAATAGAATAGTTAGAAGAGGGGGCACCGGAGGGGAATTTGGTGCCCCCTCTTTTAACTATTCTATCTTGGATTCTGATACTTAGTGACAAGTGAGTGAGTTCCTGAGCGGCTGTTTGAGGTGAGTGTGAGTGAAGGCGTGAGAGATTGAGTGAAGGAGTGAGTTAGTGAATAAGTGAGTTAGTGAGTGAATAAGAGTGGGTTACTGAATGAGTGAGTGGAGTGACTAGTGAGTGAGTGAAGGAAGGAGTGAGATGTGAGTGACAGAGTGAGTAAGTGAATGAATGATTTAGAGGGAAATAGGCTAGTAAGTCTGAGTGTTGGAGTGGAGAGTCAGTCGGGGAGTGAGTTTGTGAGTATGGAAGTGAGTGAGCAACGTAGTGAGTGATTGGGTGAACTAATTTTAGCTTGAAAACGCTAAAAGTGCTTTGAAATAAAAATTCAAATATAATTTGAGTTGATCTAATTTTCAATAAAAAAATATACCCTCAGCGCTTCGGCCCGACTACACTGTACTCACAAATAACTTGCATGCGCGTAACTCAAGTATTTCAACCATGTTTGGCTTTATAGAAAAAAATATCATTCGTTTCAGAAATCTCGTTGCTCTGCGTGCGCGTACCCAGCCGTGAGGAAGCGAGGATACAACTGGTCAGAAAAGGCTCTGCGTCGTAGGACTACTGGCACCGGACGCATGCGACACATGAAAGTTGTCCAGCGAAAATTCCGGTTAGCTATTTTTCATCGCATCCAGTGATGTTGTTTGTGAAAAATGGGTCTGGGGCGTTTTTTTACATTGTTTCAGTCTCTAGTCTGAAAATAACAACCTGGATTGGAGCAGAGGCGGGCCGCTGGGGGGGTTTACCCCCCACTTTTCAGGGTCGGCGGGTAGCCTACCCCTCCCCTAGACAAAAATTTAGGTCGCCTACCCCTCCCGACTCAAATTTTTGAGAAAATCGGCTTTAAAACCTCGATTTTTAAGCTCATTTTTCAAAAAATTTTGGCTGTGAGAATTTTTTTCGAACAAACACGTTTTCTGTGTCAATTTTCTTGGTTAAAACCTGAAAAAACCGGTTCATGTGATGTTTATACCTAACAATAAAATATTTTTTAGCAAAAACGAACAAAACGGGGCTTTTTTGCGAAATTTTTTTCCTACCCCCCTCCCTACCCGACCTTACTCCCCCCCCAAAAAAAAAAACGCGAAAAAACCCGGCCCGCCCCTGGATTGGAGTACATGTTTCTATCTCCTAATAAGGATCATTGGATTGGAACGTAATCTTTTTCTAAATAAAACCGCCAATCGTTTTGTTAATTTCATTTCAGCTTATATTTTACTAGTAATATAATGATTCATATTTTAAACTAATGTTGTTTATGTATTGCAGCAACGGTTTCCGTGAGGGCACTGTGGCCAAGTCACGCAAGCGGGCGGGTCAGCAGGCGCCGGCCAGTCAGGCCGTGGCCACCAAGTAAACTGGATGGCTTCATCAAAGTAAATTTATTATGGAGTGATATACACATTATTGGTCTGATTGGATTTGATTTTGTGCGGTTTACCTTTGGCTTGTGTTCGGCGGCCGGTTCGTTTATTGTTGGTTCTGTCTGTCGGACACTGAAACTACAAATACAATTATTATACACACATGTAATTGTTCTCGTTTATACCATTAAGTTTTACCATATTATAATAAATCACTATTATAAACAGCGTTGCTTGATCACCACGTGATATGAATATAATCAACTTGTTCTTTGGAAAGAGAAAGTTGTTAGATTTGGTTCATGCGTATTGTTAACAAATATCAATGTTATTGTTGAACCAAAACAGCAGGATCGTTGAGTATCACAAAAAAATCTACTACTAGGTTCCTTCGGAGAATAGTCAGTTTTAATTTGCAAACAATAAATGGCTGTTTAGATTTTTCAGCGACGTTAATTTATAATTAAATACACGCAAAACTAATCAAGCAATTTGTGTACCAGTAGGTAACTTAACTTATGGTCCCTCCGTTTACAACTTAGGCAGATAGAAACGGTACATCCATTCATAAATCGGTCCCTAATCATGTTATCCAAGCGCAGCGAAGGGTGCATTGCCATTTCCAAGCTTGATCCGCGCATTGCCGTCCAACCAACCAGAGGAGACTATGCACGTTGGTCTTAAATAGAGATGAACACCCATTCCCTTCCCTGCAGGACGCCTAAAAGGGGAAAAATGGATTATAACTCGGGATGAACCTGATTCGGAGGCAACCACCCTACAAAGAATGGAACGCTTAGGCAGGTATCAGATGCAGGCACAGGATCCTAACAACACCTGCTTGCCACCATATGGCCTCTTTGATTAACATGTTTGTGTCGGACAGAAGACGTCTCTCCATCATTAAACTTTTTTATGCATGACGGAAACATTTAGCGTTGTAAACGCATTTATCACCAATAGAATGAGCGTAGCTGGTAAGCGTGCGCATGTAATGAACATCTGCATGTTTACGATTATGCTGCTGGTTGCGTAAAAAACAATTGGCATTGTAGATGTTTTGTTTGCGATCTGCCGATTACTGGTGGTTATAACGCTAACGTTTTTATAACGATCAACGGAGTCATTAACTACTGACGGCCAGTTGAGTTTGAATCGGAGGAGGCAAACGATGACTTGACGCAGTTGGATCGCACCTGACTTGACTGGTCCGGTCATCGTGAAACACGATCTTAGTCAGTCAACGATGGACTTCAACTCCAAGCACAAGTCAAAGGGTTATCCCAGGGTTTCTTGTTACTCAGACGATTTTTGCGCGCGAATTGAATTCGAAACTGAACTTGGCGCGCTTGTTACACAAAACTGTCTATGAAATCATTTTCTTCACATGACAACTTACGAAATTTATAATTTAATTGTTAGTTAAGCTATTTTTTTTATCTCTAAATGATAATCTGTACATACACACATTAATTATCAAAGTTTTATAATGTTAAACGAATAAAATGCGGATGTGTTTGTTGTGATGGTAATAACACTGTATCGCCGCCGCTGTAGCAACAACAATTATTATATCATAAGCGCGCAACCAGCTTAACGACTGCAGCCGGATTACGCTGCATGTCGCGTTGCCACAGTCAACCGTGGTTGCGGTAGAGCAGCATAACAACGCGTTTGGACAATCTGAGACTTACGGTAACATGTTCCAATAGAGAGTAAGTTATAAGAACTTACGGTAGAACATAATATAGTAGAATCCGTTCTTGACATCTTACGTAAGAGTTTTTTTAAAACAAATTAGCCTCTTTATGAACATTCGTATTCATCAACCGCGATTATAATATATACTAGCAACTCGTTTATGTTACACTTCTTGTTGCGGTGCTTCTTCCTATCACGCTTTACATGTTGCACTTCTTGTTGCGTTAGTCGCCGCGTGAAACAACGGAAGTCATCTATTGGTTTTGTTGCCTCACAAAAAAATACTCGATAGCTGCTTAGTCTAATTAACATAATCAGCTCACATTAATCTAGTCCGGGCAGTAAGAGTGAAAATATGAGCGGCAAGCGGTGTCTTTCAAAGTGCTGGCAGTTTTATACAAATCGAATGGTAACTTTACGTATAATGTAAACTTTAACCTGTTGTGTAATCCCCGATTAACGTGAAACACGGTCACCCCTTGCAGGAGTACAGCCACCTTGGCATTAAAAAATGGCGGCTATTTGAACTTTGAACTCATGACAGTTTTTAGCTGGTGACGGCTGGATCATTGGATCGTTGAAATTTTTTCTGGGGATGATTACCCCTTACTACATCCCGCTGCATCCTTGACCCAAAACATGTTAACAAGACTGTTGAGTATTTAACTTTTATGTCTCTGCGTATGTACAAAGATTAACCTGTCTTTGTTCACTTTTATTATGTTTTTTTTAAAGCTAGGCAACTCTCCGTAATCATTCAACGTCTCTAATTTGCATGTTGCCAAACGAGATTAATTACATACATACATGTAGCTAACCGGTTAAGGTTTTTGCAGTTCAGACAGATAATTAAGTTGTTCAGTGATTCGTTTGTTGTTAGAATGTTATAATGTATGTATCTTTATCAGGTTGTTTGGTTACCACATTTGTTTCTGTATGTTATCCTTACAGGCTATAAATTAACGGATTGGCTGAATCAGTCAAGCAATTGAATACATTCAACCAGAGTACTAGCCTACAATGTACATGATTGAATGGACGATCGTTGGTCTACTGATTGTTGCCAGTTGGGTATCGGGCCAGGATGATACAGGTTCAAGTCGGGTGTTCGGTACAGCTTCCATGGTCGGGTCACATCAAACACGTACGGCACAACGAGCACTCAGCACTCGATTTGGTCACGTTTTACAGGCACGACATTACATTATATCCAATAGATTCTCATTAAAAGTTTTTAAATTTTTCAAAGTGATACCAATAAGGAATAACATAGATTCACTTGGGCTATGTATTCTTGTCGTAAACAATGCCCTTATGAACGATATACAATAAAGTTTTTGTTTGCAGTCGTTTTTTTAATTAATAGTATGATGATATCGAGTTTAGAGTCCCCACTATTATCCATGTATTAAGTTTTTAATGTGAAGAAACTCATTCAGGACGTGTCATTGCCGGATAACGAGCTTACGCCCAGTCGATCAAATCGTCGCCGTTCCAGCGAAGGAGCACCCGTTGCCATTTATGTGGATACACCAGACGGTTAAATGTTTATTTCAAATACAAAGTGAATGGTCATTATTATTACCTAAAGATGTTATAATACATATTGATTTAGATGTTACAAAGTGGTAGGTGAGTTAAACTTCAGCAGGTATTTAAATAACTGAGAAGATGGTGGTAATTTTTTCGAAAGTGTCCATAACATAGTGAGTAAGCCTTGTGAAACAGTTTGTGATTGGGCGATTTTTTCAGGCGTTTGCATGAGTAGCAGAATGTTTGCGATGGCCCTCTGTCTGAACGTGCTGTTCATTGCCTGTGTTGTTGTAGTTGCGGCATACATGATCCACAAAGCAACCCGCCCAACTTCCAGCACACTCCCACCGAAAAAATCCCGTCTATTTAGCTTAAACTCCCCTCAAATTACGAGATTGTCAAAATCATAACTGCTGCATGACGGCAGATATTTTTCACTGCAACGATTTAATTGATTGACTTGTTTACTCGGCGATAAACTTTTCTGGATCAAAGAGAATACATTTTACCATAGTAAACCAGTATTAGAGGTCGAATAGCCCTTGATGAGATTTTATTATAGGCAGTATTTATTATAGATAATATTTCAAAAACTCATTTGTTTTCAAAGTCTGTTACACAAGAAATTTTTCAAGCGTATGGCCTTTTTTGCTCGGAGAAGTTCATCGAAGAGTACATTAATATAAAAAACTACGGTGATATGTACATAAAAATATTACAATAGCGTTTTGTGCCACGGTACACGTTTCTGATTGGGGACGAAGATACTCAGGGCAATGTGCAATTTATTCATTATTACGATTTTTTATTCATGTCGATGTTTTTTTCGGTATTTGTATATTACGTACTGCTATATACTGTACATACGTATTTATTTTATTGAAATATGCCATTGATACGATGCAATGGAACAATCGAATGAAATCAATGTCATACATTTGTAAAAGCCGGCCTAACTGAATTCGATAACAGTAATATTAAAACTCGCAGTTTCAAGGATGAAGAAACTTACGCGAACTATTTTAATTAGAAATAAAATTTCTTTCGTTAGCCATTTAACCCAGACGATCCAGAAGTGAAAAATGATTTGAAAAGCCCGTTAAAATTGTATAATTCATGGTCACGTTAATCTGACAACCTTGGTTATCTTGTCATATAAATATATAAGTTTAGTTATTTTATTTTATTTTATTTTATTCAGCACATTCGAGTATAAGTGTGTGTTAAATGGAGATGGTATTAATAGTAGAATGAATGTAGGGACGAATGGAATGTAAAAAAGTGTAATAGGTGTGAACAAAAAAATAATAATTCAATGTGGAAAATCAATCAAGAGAATTTCAACTCATGCTGTTTTATGTAATTAATTATAGATTTACGGGTTTTGAGGGTGTCTTTAGGAACCTTTTCATAAACGTTGATAATTCTATTAGACCAAAAATTAGCAAATGTAGATGTTTGGCATCGAGGTTTAAAAAGGGCACTACGAGTATAATCAACAGAATGAGTAAATGGATAAAAATTCAAGTATAACGAACCGGAGAAATAGTCGCGAGTTGTAACCAAATCATTAGTCAGCAATCTTGTTTCAATAGTAGGCAAATTAATAGATTTTAATCTATCATTATAGGGAATATCAAAAAGATTGAGAGTGTATAGAGTGAATTTCCTTTGAATAGTTTCAAGATCGTTGAGCTGCTTTTTGGTACTATATATAATAACAGGCGAACAGTAATCAATGAGTGGCAGTATGAAACATTTATAAAGTTGTAAATGAAAGGCTGTATCTTTGGCATAAAAGGTGTTTCGTAGAATAGCTACTTTTTGGTTGGCTTTGTGACAGAGATTTGTGATATGTTGTTTGAATGAAAGCTTTGAGTCAACTATTATGCCTAGATCTCTAACTTGATCAACTGCATTTATCGGTTGTCCATCCACTTCATATACATGTTCAGGATTATTAGTTCCAAAATGCAAAATGAGGGATTTGGAGTTATTAAGGAACATGCCGTTGTGGTTGCACCAACGAAGTATATTATTAATATCGGACTGAAGTTGATGGAAATCATCAAGTGAGTGAATAGGTTGTAGAATTTTGGAATCATCTGCATAAAAGAATGGACATTTAATGATTTTAATTAAATCAAAGGTGAAAATAACAAAAAGTATTGGCCCAAGTACTGTTCCTTGGGGAACACCACTGAGAACCGACATATGATCAGATGTGGAATTGTTAAAGCGAACGGCCTGTGACCTATTGGTTAACCAGTTTTGGATAATGTTAACAAGTTGAGGGTTAACTTTGTATTTTACGAGTTTAGCTATGAGTAACTTGTGGGAAACCTTGTCAAAGGCTTTGGCAAAATCAAGATATATAACATCAACAGGTATGCGCAAATCAAGATAGGTAAGAATATTGTGTAAATACGATAGAAGGTTCCCACAAGTAGATCTTCCTGTTAAGAAACCAAATTAGTGCGGGGAGATGAGATTATTTACATTGAAGTGTTCGAGTAATAAATCTTTGATAAAATACTCAAAGAGCTTGCCGTCAGCACAGTTCTAGTTTTGTAAACATTTGCAGATAAAGTTTGAGTATAGTTTGGTCAGAGTTTTCAACCCGATTGCACATGCATCGAATTATGTAGATGGTCCGTTCGTATATATTCCAGGTTTCTGTGAAGAAAAAAAATCTGTTCTCAAAAACTCGCAACAAAATGAAAAAATATTTTTCAGAAAGTTTTTTGGCGCGTAATCTGAATTTAATTCTGCTTTTGGCGCGCATTCAAAATTCACAGATTTTTTATGGTCTCGAAGCGATAACTACAGTATTCAAATTCGAAATTTGAAAATTTGAGTTTTTTTTTACTTATTCAGGAATTCACCAAAATGCTAATAAAAATGCAAAAATGCAAAAGAAAAATCTCTTGATTTTTAATTATCCATGTATTCTTCTTTTTTATAGTTGAATTCACGTATTGATCATCAGTTGCTGACTTTTCATCTCAGATTACTGTTAAAAGTCAGTTTTATTTATTTATTTTCACCTTCGATTCCGAGTCGCCTTTCCCCTTTCAACTTCTCGACATCGCTCATCTGCTCGATTTGTCGGTTAGTCTTACAGGCAGGAATGGAGCCATTCATCTCGGGATTTCAAAATGACGTCTGAGGCGTGCTGCTAATTTTTGGTGGTATTAGCCAAAATTCCGGCTCTCAAAAGGAAAAGTTTTTTAGTAGCGTTGGGTCAGTGAAGGGCAGAAAAAGAGTGCCCATATAGATTCGACAGAGGAGAAAGAGGAGAGACGGTTGACAGCTCCATGAGGTTGTCTCGATCACGTTCTGTCACTGGTTGGTAATTTCGTTTGTCAACAAGTTGAGCGAGCAGTGGTGGGAACAGAACAACATGGTCACCGACCGATCTCTGGTCGTTAGTTGACACAATTAACAGTTACAGTGGAAAGCTATAAAAGCATTCGATTTTTTGTTCAGGGCTCCAAATTACAAGCCTATCCATGCATGGAGCGTTTCTCTGTTCCTGTCGGTACCATATCGTAGTTAAAGCTCAACGTAATACGTGAGCACTATACCTATGCAATGATGACCTTTGCTATTTCCAGACTTCCAGAATTAGTTGCAAGCTAGAATGCTCCAGTTTGTTCTAGAATCAACCACAGTCACACTTTCATTCTAGGGAAATAAATGTTCTTCAAACCAAACACAGGTATTATTATGAAACGGTGCACGTTCGAGAATATTCAACTGAAAATAGTCGTGTTAGATAATTCATGCCAACTGTGGGAATGTTATTTTCATTTTTACATAATGGAAAACAACGCTATGTGCTCACATCTCATCCGCTGGCGTCATACGTCGTACATGTACGTGCGCGGCCGTCACAGCGAGCAGAGCGACGACTCGTAGAACAGTCCAGAACATTCGAGAACATTCTATTGGTTCGATCAACTTGAATCAGGCTGCGCGTGGTTAACATAATGTTTCATTTTCAACTAGTGGCGGGCGTTGCAAATTTAGGAATCCTAGAATTGTCCTCTCTTTAGGACTTTCCAGAATGCCATCTCCAACAGTCATACATGTGTCGTGTAGATGATAAATTTTCTCATTCACTTAGGAATTTTTAGTTTGGTCAGTTGAGTTATGCGGTACGCCACTGGTTTGTGTATTGTTGTATAGAATACTTGCCCGTGCCGTCTCGTCGATGAGTAATACCACGGACTGCTTTTGTCTTATATTCTTTCGATTGTTTGTTTACTCAAAAATTCTTTGTTTAGTTTCCCTGGATTTGCTGAAGTAAGTGAATGCTGACTTCCGTTATGCCAACATATCTGGAGATTACCTGAGTTCAAACTTCAAGGTCATAATGATGAGTTTGTTCTGTTAACATTGGAGAGGTGGAACACAGTTTTTGCTAGTTGTTTTCAAACGCTGCATTTTTGTCAGTGAGCTTTGGTCTATAGGCTTATGGATTGGATTGCATCCGACATCCGAGATTCTTCATTTTTTCATTAAGTCAGTTGGTCATTCCATCAATCAGTCAGTCATTCAAAAGTTCAATGAATCAGTCAGTCGAGAAAATTACTTAGTCAATTACTCTATCACTCGTTAAGAATCAATCAGCCTGTCAGTTAGTCAAACAATCAATCAATCAGTCTGCAGTTGGTCAATCAATCAGTTTGTCAATGAATCAGTCGCCCAAAAAGTCAGTCGGTCAATCAATTAGTCGGTCATTCAAAAAGTCGCTCAACAACAGTCAGTCTGTCCATCAACCAGTCTTTATATGAGATCAAATGTACAAAAGTGAAATCAGTTTTTTATCTGTTCTCCTTGATAGCTGGGATGGGATTAAAAGTTATTCTTGTTCAATTGCAGTTTTGGTGCCAATTTGAAAGTGAGCCTCTTTAGCATGCTGAGAAGAAAGTTGTTATTGTCTCTACAAGATTTCATAAACTCACATTTGTTGATCGAACATGGGTACGATGACTAAGGTTGCACCACACGTCTCCGTGTCTCCTAAACAAACTGCTTGTCTGCCGATATGTTATGTTTATCTTTGTTATTATTGATTGTTCAAATCACTAACATCTCAGATATGTGACTAACAAAGTTGCTGAAAATAAGGTTATGTCGATCTGATTTTAATCTATCAATGTATCCGCTTCAATCATCATAATCCGTTTATTAATGTTATAAATAAGCAGTGAAAAAAATCTTTTTTGAAATAAAATACGATTCACATGTACAACTACAGTTCATGTAGGTAGTATGGCGCATAAGAGGTTGTTAATGCGACATAACTTGCAATTGCATAATAATTAAATATCATCTTTTCAACTTACAAGCACCCAACAGGTGATGATACTAATAAGAAATGAAAAAAATAAGTTTCGGCATTGGCAGAACAACTGTTCTTCTTTCTGACTGTAGTAAACATACGCAATTATATGCTATGATGAGAACGAGAGTAATATCAACCCGAAGTCATTGACCTACCCTACCTATTATAACGGTTTGTTAGTTAATTCTCACTGGTCAGCCGTCAGCTTGTGCTGAACAAAAACATTTGATTGTTTTTTTTTATTAAGTAGGCAGGCTGTTTTTTCAAAATTTTTGCTTTTGCTTTTTATTTTTTGTTCCGGTGCAATAAGTAATGGATTTGTGTTACGCCACATTTTACTGCTACTGCAAGCCGTATTTGTCGTACGCAATCAATCATTCAAGGCCAATTTTGTATCTGTATCGACGCTCGGCTCGTGCGTCTGCCGCTTCCGCCATCAGCGGATAGCCGAATAAACCATCTTAACAGTTGATGTTCTCAACAACTTTGCTTGTGAATTATCTGCCTGTACTGAGCTTGTAAGTAAAGACTATTCCAACCTGTAATTACAAGTGTTTTAAACTTTTCGAAGTGTTTTTTTTTGTTAATTTTACTTCTCTGCTCTTTCGTTTTTACCCTGTTCCTTGATTATCCGCTACTGCGCTAACCGCGCATTTTCTAGCGAATCAGCCGACCTGGTTGTTGTTGGTTGGCTACACGTGTAGTTGAATCATGTTATGATTTGCTGTGACATCTCTTTCACGTGTTACTGTTCAGTTTTGTTCAAGTCATGAATCTGTCTCATAGTGCCAAATCAAGTCGGATTTTTAGGCAAGCCGTTCAAATACACTCTTTTCAAGGATAATATTGTTGTTTATGTGTGTCTTTTCAATCATTGTTCTATCCACGAACAGTTTTATATTAATTGTAAAAACTATAGCTTGCTTCAGATTAGCCTGCAACACTACAATAAACAAAATACACATAATCGTCATTCGTCACACAAAAACATGACCAAGGATTATTACGCCGTACTTGGCATTGCCAAGGGAGCCACCGATGATGAGATCAAAAAGGCATACAGGAAAATGGCACTGAAATATCATCCCGACAAAAATAAAGCGCCTGGTGCCGAGGAAAGATTCAAGGTAAGTTCTTTTAACTTACTTAAATTCCAGATGAAAAGCATTGGTCATCGTTTTAATGAAAAAAATCGCGAGTCAAATGTATTTATCTTTCCAGATCGAATGCTTAATATAAATTTACAGGAAGCTGCAGAAGCGTATGATGTTTTATCAGACGCCAAAAAGAGGGAAATCTACGACAAATACGGTGAAGATGGATTGAAGGGCAGCATGGGAGGTGGCGGTGGTGGTCCGGGCCCAGCCGGAGCCGACTTCCACAGTTATCAGTTCCAGTTAGTTTGGGGTGGGGCGTGGGCGATGTGATGTTTGACAAGTATTTAGCTGGACGATAAGCTAACCAGATACAAACGACGAAACGTCCGGGTTACTGTACATCTTTCGATTCGTTCAGCATTCATAAAATCATGTGATTTTAACTTTTTTTCTTGTCAACCATTCAGTGAATCGATACGGCACAGACCTAGTAGGTTAGTCTTCTAATTTACCAAATAACAAAATCTCCCGAAGGGCTTCCGTGATTTGGTCATATTTTTACTTTCATTCTCGAATGTCAATTACTGTTTTCAGTCTTCAGTGGTAGCCGGTCACCAAACATGTGTAAATTTTTAATGTGAACATCATATATGATTTTTCGTGAATTTTTTAGGTGTTTTCGAACACTCGAATAGTTTTTTATTTGTTGTTGTTTGCTGATGGAAGTTTTAGCGATGAAATTTTGGTCAGTAAAATTCATGTGTTAATTCATGCTTCTCGAGCTACCACTGAAACTTTTATTGCTACCATAATTCGGTGAAAGATTATAAGTGTCAATCAGTCGATATCGATTTAGTTGCTGAAAACTTTATAATTAACAACCAACAACCTGGTCTAACGAATGATATTTGTGAACTTCTATTTGCAGAGGCGACCCGATGCGCGTGTTCTCTCAGTTCTTCGGCAACGAGGATCCGTTCGCGACGTTCTTCCAGGATGGCGGCATGGGCGGCGGTGGCCAACGATCGATGTTCTTTGGGCCGGGCACCGGCAACGTTCACATGCAGATGAACGGTGCAGGTATGGATGCTGGAGATGACCCGTTTGGTAGAGGCGGACACCACTACTTTATGGGTGCAGGTGCGTGTCCGTGTGCAGTGGCGCTGTATTACCGACCCGGCGCACAAACCGTTTGCATTCCACCGATATTTACCCCTTTTATTTTTTGAACAGTTTGGAAGCTTCAATCAACCTTGAAAAGGGGTATGATGTGATGTGACTATGTTTTGAATGTACAAAATGGTCTGGGTCGGCAATACGGCGTCCGTGACGCGGGGTACCAGGGAGTGTGCTGCTCATGTCAAGTCTTGACCAGTCGGGTGTTCCATTGCCAATTATATCAGGATACACTTCCTTTCCTACATGCCTGCCATCCATAACCCTGCGATCGAGTCATTTCACTAGTTTCATGCACACTACACTGTGCCTCTTAAAATTTCGTTATTCTAAAAGGTCATCGTTTTCACTTGAATTCGATCAAAAAACATCTCGAACAAAACACAACTTATACGTGATCTCGATTTGACTCCGTCACAGAGCCCCATTCACCCGTCACTACCAGCTCTTTTCAGCTCCGAGAAAACCATTTCTTGTGCTGAATTACAATTAACCTTTTATGTTTTATTTTCATACTAATCCCAGTTTCATCTATCCATGAAATGAAACTTAGATAGTTTCTGTTTCCTTATGTATGAAAACTGTTGAATTAACGCTCATACCTGGGGGTTCACTCACTAGTCTTTCTCTGGGTTTCTATAACAAATTGCACCTGCACGCACACTTTCTATACCCCACACCACGTTATCATTACATTGCTTTTTATTTTTGTTACTGGTATGCCTTCTTTTCACGTAAACCGGTTCTGATAGAGGTATTTACTTCAATTTAGAGACAATTAGGTCATTGGTGTCTATGGAAGCTTCCCAGAATCTGCTCCATTCCTGCGTATTTTGGTCATTATTAGTGAACTATTTCAGTCGTATTTTAAAATTTTTGTTGGGAAGTTTCTGTGTCTTCTTTCGTTTCTGAATGTATCAATACAAAATGACCATATCTAACAAATCGTAAATTTTTTGTGGAGTTTATGTCTAATGAGGTGTTATCTGTTTCAGGTGGTCAAGGCGGCCGCAAGCGACAGGACCCGGCTGTGACACACGAACTGCACGTCGCGCTCGAAGACATTCTTAAAGGCACCACCAAGAAGATGAAAATCACTCGCAAAGTGCTGAACTCGGATGGTCAGTCAACTCGAGTGGAAGACAAGGTGCTGCCGATTTACATCAAACCCGGATGGAAAACCGGTACCAAAGTCACTTTTCCCAGAGAAGGTGACCAGGCACCCAACAAAATTCCGGCCGACATAGTATTCGTAATAAAGGATAAACCACACCCGTTATTCAAACGAGAGGGTGCCGACATAAGGTATACGGTGAAACTGCCTCTTAGGGACGCGTTGTGCGGCAGTACGGTACAGGTGCCGACCATAGAGGGTGGTACAGTACCACTCAGACTGACTGACATCGTCAAACCAAACACTACCCGACGCATCAGTGGTCAGGGTTTGCCCAACACTAAAGAACCTACCAGACGGGGCGACCTCATCGTTGAATTCGATGTCAAATTTCCGACCAAATTGGACACCACTGTTAAAGACCAGTTGAAATTAATGCTGCCCGCTGAATAGTGATGCATCATTGACGACTGCTTTTGACTTGTTTTGATTCATTTCATTGACTTCAAGTTCAAACAATACATTAAATGTCATGTGACAAGTTGAATGCAGCTCGTTTTTTAGACCGCGTGGATTCGTTTGCTCACTTTGGGATTTTGGTTGCAATTTACTGCTTTTATTAAATGCGTTTTTATTGATTTTTTTTGATTGTTTTACTTGAAGAGTTTAGAGTTAAATATTGCGAGTTTATTATGGTGATTATTATCACTGATTCAAGTGATTCGTTCAGTTTTTCGTATATATTTTTCTATGGCAGGTCTGGTGATGATGTTCATATATTTCTGTATCCGTTTGTACGTTACTGTTTCCTTTGTTGCTATTACTGATTTGTTTTGTGATGAACCGTTTAGGTTGGAGGCGAATACCACTGACATGCTGACGTGATGTGTGTGTGTCTGATAATGTTAACTGTTTTTGCATAACCAAACTAACTTGTCTCGTCCTTACATGAACTGAAAATAATTTGTTTATTAAAAATACAGTACACCAGTCAAGCATGTCAGTGATATCTCTGTTCCACATGCACATGATTGATTTATTCTAACATGCCATGCAAACAACATATTTATGATAACACATGCCCTGTGCCTGTTACGATGCTGAGACGATGAGGCGATTTATTTCTGGACGGTTCCTTTTAATTACATGGTGTAGTACAAGATTGGTTCAGAGGTATGCTGCTCAAATCTTTTCCATTTCTGTAACTTCAATTCCATGTAAAAGTTTCTCCTCGAACCACATCTTGTGCTACAACTGAGACTGCCTTGCTCAATATCTTAACCTTCATAGTCCATGTTAATTTCGGATATACTCGGGTTTTTCGCATTAAATAGTGTCTGTATGGCCAGTATTGGGAGTCATGACTGGATTCGGACACTGAGTAAATTGTGTTTTTGCTGAATTGATATTATTGGAAACCCTTGCTGGTATTTTTTATTATAACACATTTAGTATTTTCTTTTATTTAACCACTGCCAGTCATGTCTTCTTGATCTTAAAATTATAAAAAAGCATTATAAAGTTCTGTTGTACAATGTTTACGATCACTCTCGCTCTCATCTTTGAAACTATCACAGTTTCAGCACTGAATAATGCAACAATGAAGGAAATATGTATAAAACTTTTGTACTCGTTGATTGATGATGAAGTGGGAAAACTGCCCTAGTATTATACCGGGTTATCTACGGAGTAAAATAAAGTTGTTAAGTTGTGCTCGTTGCATGACATCGTTATTTTGTTCAGAGTAAATTCACAGAATGACGAACAAAGTTCAGCAAGCAATTAGGATTCTTGACCGGGCAGAGACGGACACGGATAAAATTGCTGCCTTCCTGTTGGTTAGTGATGAGTTGGCTTACGGCAAATTCAGCAACCATATTTCTCCGAACTTGCAACATTTTGGATGTTCTGCAAACACGGGAAATTTTAGTGAACAGCATGCTTAAAAAAGTTTTACAGCTGCCAAAGTTACTGGGTGATGAAGGACTGGATGTTGACCAACTTCAACTGCTGGTCGAAGCTGTGGATGTGCAAATGCTGGCCAGAATGACTGATTCTGGTTGGTAATAATAGTTGCTGGTTCGTTTATATCCTGAATCATGATTGAATGTAACTAATTGTTACAGAGGAGGTGGATGAATCCGCGGCTGCTGAATCTATTCTCAATGTGTTGCTCACCGGAAATCATCTGGTTAGAATACTGTGGAGGCTAATTATTGTTACCTGTCACGTTCAATCACACCATGCATTTCATGGTGGAGGGAGACGCTAACTTTTCGAAAGTATGAAGAATACCAATTATGTAGAAACTAAATTTGAGTTACCGTAATCAATTATGATCGTATTGACAATGGTTACGTGCAGCTTGATTATAACCGGCATGTTTATTTGAGGAGGTTGTGACTTTACTTCACTGTTGTGCTGGTAGCGGACTGCTGCAACGAGTTGAGCGTGCAGTGCAAGAAGCACACGATTACAATATTCTCATCCAGGTGTCTTCAGTTCAGGTTGTGCATTATTTTAACTGCGGCTGATTTAACGGTTGCATCCTGAAACCATGTGAGTGATACTCTTGGTTTTTGTTTGGCAGTGAGTATGTGGTTATTTTTCTACTGTCAAAATTATGAAAGAGCGTTTGCTCTGAATATTCATGATTCAGGTGTTCCTGTCCTTGTGCTCGGCCTATGATTGGATATCACTACGACCTCTCATCACCACACTTGCTCAACACTCTGATTTAACCGGTAAGTATTTCAGATCACATCAGTAAACAACGCAGTTTTTTTTTCCATTATTCGTAACGTAGATAATCTAGATGATTATCATAGCATAGCAATATTGTTTTCAGTTCGCTTGCTACTAATCGACGTTTTGAGTGCACGTGTGATACCCGGCCAGATAAAGTCAACCGAAAATATCGTAGCGGCTCTTGAGCCTCTGCTGGAAAATTTCTGGTATAAGAAAGAGGTATGTTGTTTTTATAGACATACCCGATTACCGTAAACGTACGTAACGCTAATATAAAACAGCTTAATAATTAGAAAAAATGATTTCAGGCTTGCATATTGCGAGTGATGTTAGAGAAACTGGAAACATTGTTGGACGTTTTGTGCACATTTGAGTCACATGACGTTTCCTCTGCACCCGTGGTGGAACGCAGTCTGGTGCAGGGCATCAAGCACTTGGTTCATGCTAAATCAGGTATTATAAGACAATTTTTTATATTACAACAGCTGGATATGATAAGTTAGTTGCTTAGTTATCCATTTCAGTTGTTTAAAACAATAATTTGCGTTTTCGTTTACCTTTGTAAGTTTGAGTAGGTATCTGGGATTGTCTGCCTGTTTTGTAGACGCGACTGTGAAACGATTATGTGTGCGATTGGCGGCGTCATGTATGCGATCATTGGGTGATGGTTGGTGGCAGGCAGACCAGTCATTGTTGGTGCTACTAACCAACGTGGCAACCATCGAACTCAGGGTCATCGCTGACCAGCCAACTGAAATGATGGTTTGTCACTTAAATTGATTAATTCATTTCATTTATTGAATATTAACAAAAGCACACTAACAACTCAGTGGTATCGTAAGGTTGACCTGACCACATACGCTGTATTTATCTGTTCCAAAAATAACCAGAATTAGCGGAATCGATTGTCCAATAACTCATGACCATTAATGGTTGTTTGATTGATGTATTATGTGGCGTGGCTCATCGTGTTTCATTGATTCACCACCATTGGTTAACTGTTATATAACTTCAGGGCAGCAACTACGCCGACACGTGTTTCATCTCCAAATCGTGTGTTCTGCTTTCTCAGCTGATCATAACTGTGAACACGGATGACAGCATTGATGATCATCATGCATTCATGATCAGTGATCGAATTCATGATATTTGTGCTTTTTATGCCAAGTACCTGGCTATTTGCCATGAAAACAGGTGACGTACAAGTACAGAAAATAATCATTCGTAGAATAACCTTAGATTTGTATGCTTAATGAATGATTGAACGTAAAACGTTTTCAGTCACATACTCGATTGGAGTGTCGGTCGGTCGCTGCTGCTCATGTTGTGTTCCCTGATTGGTCAAGGCGGTGGTCAGGTCATTCCTCCCGACATATTGCGTCCCGCATTAAATAAGATGATTGATATGATGTTAGTTCCCAAAACGAAATAAGATTGGATTGCGTGTGAGATTCCATTTCGTGTAGTGTAGTTGGTAAACGGGAATGCATAGAGCTTCATCCCAGCTGTCCATTCGAGGAACTATAGTTCGGTGTGATTCGGTTTGAATTTCTTGGTCGATTGGATCAAAAACTGGCATTAATAAATTACTTAATAGCATGTGCGAGTTCGACATGGACACAACATCTGTTCTGGTTGGTTGTTTGCCTCAACTGGACTCGCATGTCATACCAACCGAGTCGCTATGTGCCCTGTGTGTGATGATGATTGAACATGACATGCCCGATGACTACTGGCCTCATGTCGCTACCGTAGTCCAGTCGTTGAAACTATCGCACTGCACCCACTCACAAAGGTTATCAATCACGATCACGTCTTGTCTGGCAATAGTGTTGCAGTTTACACTCTTGTTTCCATTGAATCTAATCAGTTAGATTTCATATGTTGACAACTGTTGAAGTAGCATCAGTCATCTTTGATTCAGGATTGCAGTATGAAAGTTACCAGTTGAGTTATGTTTCAGATTGAACGAACTTTGTGTCGAGTATTTGCCGAAAGCGGGAACAAGTGATCAATGTATCAGTAGCATGTGTGCCAGTGCCACCTGGCTGAGCAGTATGCCACACTCACAATCCGCTGATCATCAAATCATAACTACGGTAATTTTTGTGTCAGTCATAACCACGTTCTTTTTTCAAATCTGTCTGTTGTTTTTTGTTAACTATGTTTGTTGTTCTACAATGTTGCATAAATGTGTAGATCGCACGTCACCTGTGTGTAATGGCCACATCCCCCGCATTATCCGGCACCGAGGACCAACCCACCGGTGACTCGTTGCAACAGATTTGGCTCAATTGTGCTCATGGTTGGTGGCCTTTTTAGATGAAGTAACATGATTTAATTCCAGCTGCAGTTATAATTACTGATTTTAACGGTATCGTGTACAGCGATACAAGTATACTATAAAGAAGTATGATTAGGTTTTAGATTCAACATATTCAATTTTTCAGATGTGCAGCAGATGGTACCCCCGCCTACCACCGACCCGGTTCGACCCAAATCCACTGATAAAGTGCCTGGCTTGCTCAAGAAAACTTATATAACTTTATCTAGTTATTGAGTCCATGTTTTGGGATTTGATTTTATGATACCATTATCTGAAATATTTATCATCTCTGTTTAGCATGTATTTCTTAACATTATGTTTCAATAAAATGGTTCTAATAAATGGTATGTTTCGGACCTGAGCTCACTATATGTACTACCTTCTTAACCTAATAGCTAATTTTTTTAATGTTGAGATAAATGAATTTTATCCCGCTAATCACTTATAGCATTTTCTACTAACATAACTAACCCACCTTAACAAGTCATCATGTTTCCATTGCCACTTAACAATGTATTTTGCTTTTTGCTGATTATTATGGCAGCCTCAACAATCGCTGAAGATTCGGAATCAACTCTTGCACCGAAGAAACCCGATCTGAGTTAAATTTGATAGAAACAATTCAATATCGCTCAGGTTTTATGCCGTTGCCACTGAGCGTGTATTTGGCTTGTTTAGATGATACTTTTGGTATGTATTTGATACGTCAATTGTCTACGAAACTAATATTTGCACGTAAGGAAGTTCACCAAAAAAATTTGAATTCTAACGACGGTATGTAACTGAGTTTTGTGATTGTTTCGGCATTTTTATATTAGTTAATACATGTTTTATAATTGTTCTTTACAGGTGGGATCAACACAGGTGTGTACGTTCTCTACATGTTAACGGCACTTGTGATTGTATTCACTCTGGGTGCCTTCATCGGACTCTGCATCTCGTCTCGTACTCGAGAACACAACATCGAACACAATCTAAAATATTTGGTTGGACTGGGATGTATTCATTGTAATAAGTTTTTTTCGGCATCCATAACCATTAGAATATTCTTTGAGAAAAACGGCTACGCAAGGAGGTAAGCATGGTTCGACTCAAATTGAGGCTTGTTAATTGTTAAACCAGGTGTAGAATAAATGTAGTGTGTTCTTGGTTATCGGTATTTATTATACAATATATGAATGTGACTAGATAACTGAAGCTCATAGTCTAATTTATTACGATTATCAGCAATACCAGCTATTGTTTCAGCAACCATACGACGACAACCACCCACGGACTCGTATGTCGGTGGCACAGGTAATCAAGTCCCAATGGCATGTACCAAAACCGGATGATGAAAAACCTCTGCCCAATTTCGCCTTCCAACGATTCACACTGGCCGTCACTGCAACTATTGATGCTGAAAGTAAAGGCAGTAGTCCTGAGTCTGAACGTGACGAATCCACACAACGTAGCAAAACTTCCAACAGTGGTGATTAAGCCGGCAAAAATAGATGCTTGTAATGGATAATTTTTGTGATGACGCAACGTAATAAAGTCACAAATTACTTGTATGTTGACACAAAAATGATCAACTCACTCAACCACCACTATACAAAGCCATGCATTTGCATATTACCGTAATCCAAATCAGCGTATTGTGTTATCTGTGGGTTGCTTGATTAAAATAATAGAATGCGTTGTTTTTAAGGATTGAGATAATCTGGAATTTGTCATATTCCTCAATCTCGAATGAAAATTGCAACATGTTCCCTGAGATAACGTTTTTGCAGGTAATATAGAAGTACATTTTGTATATCACGCACTATGAACGTCCTTCTTAACCTTCAACTGATTTTCGTAAGGCCTCTATGCGAGCTTCGATATATACGAAGTCTATGGTAAACACGTGAAAAACTTTGACTTTTGACGGTGCGGTTATTTTATTGAGATTAATGGAACCAGCTATCCAGGCTCACCGAACTTTCAATTTCAGTATTTGAAAATTCACTGCAAATGTCAAAAAACACGGTAACTAAAGATGCGAGCAACCAAGTACATAAATATATTTACGTATGTACATACCAGGAAGTCATCAATTCTAAGCAATTAGGCTCGTTAATCGATCTGTTGAACTTTGCGGCCTTTGGTGTCAGAATAACATGTTTTTTCTTTTGTTATTTTGGAAGGCTGGAGCGGATGGTATTCCAGCAGTTATCAACACTGAAAGTTTTTCATGGAGAAATCAAATGTACCGAATCCTGTTAAATTATTGTTAACTATACCGTAACAGCTAGAGAGACGTCTGAAGGGCTGTTTGGCTCTACCGCTTTTCAACGAGTAGTATTCATCAAGTCACCACACTTTCTCCCCTCAACACAAAACCGCATAGCGTATGGCTATATAACTTGGGGGTAACTCGCTCACCACACCAGTTAAGTGCCCTGATATACGTGGCTAATATACTAGAATGCGAGTGTTGGGTTCCGTTAATGGCGCGCAACAAGCTCGTAATGAGCCAAAGAGAAACCCAGTATGTTAATAACTGGCATTTGCAGGTGTTACTTTGATGGTAGGATGTCTCATTTCACTATGCACTTTTTGAGAGTATAAACTGTGTCTTTTAAATGCCAAATGTCATTTGCCATGCAAGTGCTACTAAATGTATGCAGCATTTCTCGAGTTATCCCACCTTGTTTTAGGATCTTGTTTTGAGGATTTGTTAACTAACCATGTTCAGATTCGAGAATTCATACAATAATTCAAGTTGGTACATAATGAAGCTTGACAGCGATCCATTGTGCATTTTGTTCCTATTTAAACGTGTACTTCTACTGTATGTACCCAAGATTGCCGGTGGTAAGACACCCTGTGCTCGCATCAGTCGCTTATGGATTCTGGTTGGTCACTGAGAGCTTTTAAGCTTAAAAAACTGAGAAATTATGGTTTCAGACTTACTAATGTTCTATTTTAATACTTTCGGTGAATTCGTTAATAAAAAACAGCTGAATTGTCTCGTTTTACATTGAAAAACCTTTCAATTACGACCTTCATTTCCAACTATTTTTTGAAAATTCGTGCTGAACAGGGATCCGATTTCATTTGACGTGATGAAAAAGTTTTCTACAAAAAATGCGAGATGTTTTCCTGAGGTTCACTAGCGCTTCGTTTATTCTTGATTAGTTCATTTCAGGTGGTCTACATGTGCTTGGTTCTGTCGGCATTCATCTTTTTGAGTGTTGTGTCCAGATGGTCTTTCGTTACCAGTTTACATCGATTCAGCACATCATTCATCATCTATCAATTCATCATCACCATTCTGGTGCTTTTCGCTTTTGGCTACTGGCAACAAAACGGTTTGTTTTAGGAATTCTAAAATTGCCTTGAAAACACACATGGTATACACACAGTGTAAATCGTTTTTACGCTATTTATCTAGACAATCTAATTCTTATCTAATACCTATGTATGTGTACGCAGGTGCTCTAAGAAATGATCACTCTAGAAGATCAATCTAAGAAATGATTGCCAGAAACCACATAGATCTGTAAAGTTTCAGAGTTGATCCACAAACTACGGGTGCTTATCGAAACAGCCACATCATCGGCGGGTATTAGAGAGAAGCGGCGTTTACTGGTCGCATTTCAGGTAGAATTATCTGAATTAATCATTTGATTGGTTGATAAAACACTATATAATTTGTGACCGTATCAGTGATTCAGATAATTGGACTCGTGAGTTGCCTTGTGAGCGCCGTCATCCCCATTATATCGCATGTTACCATACTAAAATGGGAGAACAACTGGCTGATTACGTTGTTGCTGGCATGGTTAGCTTACAACGTACAAAAATAAATTTCTCGAAAACTGTATTTTAAAGCTAGCATCATCAACAAACACACAATTATAAATAACAACAAAAAAGCAACATAAACAACAACAACAACAACGACGACAACAATTTTAGGTGCATGATGGTTTGTTCGTTGTCGGTTTGGATAATGGCGTCGGCAGTGTTGATGCTGTTGCTGGAGCATTTGCACTTCAATCGATTGTTGAGCTCAAAGACACGCGAACTCAAAACTTACGGTTGACTTTCTAACTCAACAAATGATTGGTTCACCTTATAAACTAGTCATTCATACATTTTGTTTCAGGTACTGTACACGAGTTACTGGAACGTCATCTGTGTCTGACTCGTTGTTCGCGTCTCATCACTGTACACTTCCGAATCATCAGGTTCATAACTATTCCAGACAATTTCTTCAATCTATCTCAGTGTTTTACTTACAGTAATTTAATGCGTATATTTTCACATTGTAGACCTTCTCTACAACAGATTATTTTCAGTGTGCTCATAACGTTCTTTACAAGTGTGATACTGTTTGTGGCCCTGTTCCTTACAAAACACGGTATCGGGGCCGCGAGTGCGTTCAATGGCACTGCTGCGATTGTGTTATTGGCATTATGGGCCATCACAAACTTACTGTTGTTGTTAATACTACCATCTTGTCTGAGAGCTCAGGTTGGAGAACACGTTCCCGTTGATATGCATAACTCACATCAACACTCTCTCACCCACTTACTCACTCACTCACTCACTCACTCACTCACTCACTCACTCACTCACTCACTCACTCACTCACTCACTCACTCACTCACTCACTCAACTCACTACTCAAGCAGCTTGCTTATTAGGCAATCAAGTCTACTAGTCTGGTTCGCGATAACTACGACCTGCGCATGGACACTCCGACTTCTCAGGTTGGTAATAACTCATACTGAACTTTATTAATTTATTTGAAGAGCATTTGACAGCATTCTTATTTGATTGCATTATTTTTTATGTTTTTCTAAAGCATTAATGAGAGTGGGTTATTAAGGGCTGTGCCCCGTTCATCGTTCTGATCGACGAGTTATCGCGCAGTGCCGTCGGTCTACGCATGTTCTTCGGGCAGATCTACGTCGATGCACAGCTCACATTCTTCGTTCGTTTCATCTCATAGTGACATAATGGCTTTACAATCATTTACCCCTGATTCGGAATGAATTACCCTTTAACAACCATGCGTTCATAGTCTTATTCATTTATCCAAAACCCGGTTGGAAAATCTTTTTATTTTGAGTCGCGATGTATAAAAAGGGCGTCTCTGATTTTAAAAAGAATAGAGCATTGACAAAAAAATTCGTATTGTTTTTTTCAGTAATTTTTTGTTTCAGATTGTGTTCAGCAGCGTACTCGCAGTAATCGTGATGTGCGCACAGACTTGATGCCAACATCATTACTGATATTCTGACATTTATATTGTTACAAATGTTAAGTATTTATCGTGCAACAATTATTTATTTTCTGTTACAATTTTTGTACATAACATGCTTTACGTCATTCGAATATGTGCTTTCTTGTATTTATTTCATGATTGCAGTATGTTAATTCTTTTGTATGTATTTTGCATTAACCCATATTTTTTTGTTCGCATTTTACGTTTGGTGAAAAAAAACATCTGTGTGTTTTCTTCTGAACATGAATCCATGAACAGGCATATAAAGAAATAGAATGACAGCTGTTCGACTCATTCAGTTTCTAACGATACTCAGATCTGGTTTGGTATATTCGAGCACAATCAAACAAAGCTAACAACAAAACAACGTGTTGGCTGTACAATGGTGGAATTTGTTTCTCCATTGCCAAAATATACGCATACACGGCTACTGAGATCCGCAAATGTTCAGTATAGTCGAACATATGAACAATCATGAGTATACGATCTGCATAACGTTTCGGTTGTGCAATGATCTAAATTTTATAATCGCCCAAAAGTAATATGGGCTTTGTAAGAAAATAACAGCGGGTTTTAGTGGTGTGTATATTAAGCAGAGTATTGAAGAACCCATAAATGCAGTGATTATCTACAATTACAGTAATATTTTAACAGTCGGTTTGGTATTGTTTTAGCATCATGTAAAGCTACACTGTTGGTTTTAATATTCTATCATTGCCTACTACCATCCAGCATTGAAATGCTGAAATCATGTTTAAAAACATAGTCGGATGTAATGTTATCAGGTTTCTCACAAACACAGCCAAGGTCGGTTATTTTAATATTCATTTCGGGCGCAACGGTGTGTGAGTCAGTGCTAAATATTAATATTATACCATTATTATTTGCATTATAGTTGCTGCTGTTGTCGTTGTTATTGTTGTTGTTGTTGTTGTTGTTGTTGTTGTTTTTGTTGTTGTCGTTTTTGTTGTTGTTGTTGTTGTTGTTGTTGTTGTTTTTGTTGTTGTCGTTTTTGTTGTTGTTGTTGTTGTTGTTGTTGTTGTTGTTGTTGTTGTTGTTGTTGTTGTTGTTGTTGTTGTTGTGATGGTGATAGTTGTTGTTGTTAAATAAACGTATGTTAGAGAAACAAAGTGGACAAAATCAACTGTTAATATGGAGAGTGGTGTTTATGTGCAATGAATAAATAGGATAACTGGTGAAAAAAACGAGTATGGCTGATAACAGTCTTCTCAGCGATGCAGTACCGCCCGACCGCCCGGTTGTGCTCTACAACAAATTTGTCAGTCACCCGTCCCCGGTCACAAAATCATCCCATTCCAGTTGACTTTGAATTTTAGCGCGCGTGGTGACTAGAATTAGTGCAGTTATACGTGGAATAAGGGTAAACATTGTCAAATTCTCATGATTTAACTGACTTTACATTTGACATATTTTGGTCACGTATATGTTTTTAGTTACAGAAGGTCATAATTCGGTAGCAACATGAGCTATTGAAGCTATTTATCCATAATCCATCGAAGTTCAGAGCGTTTTTTAAGTGCTAGAATAAAAAAAATGAGGAGGTTTCGATATTTTTTCTGTATGAAATTCAGCTGTTGGATTTTCAGTTCGTACGGAACTGCATACCACATGATTAACATTCTAAGTTTGACGTTGTCATTCCACCCTTTCATGAGTTGTTTTCTCATGGTTGTAAATTGAATATAAAATGATTTCGTCGCAATATCTTGTATACCTTCTCGTCTACCTTGTAGTCCAAAACACGAACCAGGTATTTTTAAAACAGGCCACCGGGAAATTCACTTTGATCTTTTATATGAATTTCCAAAACATTAATAATCTCAATGCATCATTATTCTTATTGACTATGAGTGCTGTGCCATATCATATCATGATGATGACTGTAAGTGGCGTTGGTCTGTACACACAAGCGATTGGCTCAAGGTTACGATCCGTATAATCGTCATTACGTGGGTGAAACCATACACCAATTCATCCCTAATGAGCAAACTTACCTACTAATCAAGAATTTTTTGCTTTACTGTTTTACAAAACTTTATTTCCTTCGAAAACTGGAAAAGTAATGAGGATAATATTTACGAAACGGGGCCTTTTTGTCACCCGCACACATCACAATCATGATACACACTATCGTTAGGCAACATGAGTCTTTATAAAGGCAGTCAATACTCCATCGATCATCATAGACATATTTTTGTCCTGAACAAACTGTCATAACATCCTGTGTGTGTTAATTTTTGTATTATTTCTGTATTGGTATGGTTTTCAAATCAAGTATCTTCTTAGCATCCCTACATAAGTAGTAAAAAATTAGAAGTTGGAACCTGTCAGTATGCCATATGCCTTCTTCGTGAAGTATTTACAATAGTATAAAGCGCTAGTTATACGTCAACTGCTTTCTGATTAATTCCTCATCGTCTTGATCATCTTTAATACATAGCTTCCTCACAGACTCATACAAGATCCAGGTTTTGTCGCTAATTTAACGAAATGACTGATTTGCAGATTGAATAATGTGCAAAGTTTGCCAAGCGGAGTGTGCGTGCAACCGACATTTGCCCATTTGGGTGCAAGTCTGGTTGGTTGTGTCGGCGGCCGTATGTACGTTCGATGTGTTCTTCACTATGTACAGACCACACACGCTCGCCGGTGGCAAATTTGAGGACATTACTGGGCCATGTTAGTTCAAGTCTTTTTATAGTCTAGTGCGTAGGACACCTGTTTCGTCAATGTATGGTCCATGCTTTACATAGTTAAGGCTTTTGCTTTCGCCCATAGTCTGTCTGGGCAATTCATTTTCTCACTGGCCACTCCGAACGCACTGATCTGATACGGTAACTGAGTGACCTTTGTTATAGAACATAAAATCACCCAGTGGAAGATTGTCTGCTCTGCCTAGCTTGTCATATTATCCATCAGTTACATATTATTGGCTGAATTATTTTCCAACCAGACTGATTAATGCAACCACTCATTCATTCATCCACGGATTCACAACCGTAAATGACTCAATCAGATAGCTTACAGCATCACTCACGAAGTCAGGAATCTGGTTTACTTACTTAACCCACAATGTCACTCGTTCATTGCCGGTCTCTATCATGACTGCATCCATTCATTCACCTGAAGGATTAACAACCGTAACTGACTCAATCAGGTACACAGCCTACGAAATTTGTCTAGAATCTGATTGGCTGGTTTACTCAACTTGTTTTGTCACTCGTTCTTTTGCCGTTCTTCATTATGGCGTGTTTTCAGGGCGTATTTACAGTGAACTTGATCTCCGTTACAACATGACGTCGGACATCTTCACATGTGCCACCGGACGTCTCATGATCGGAGAGATCGTACTCAACGTCATCGCCGTTATTCTCGTTAGTGATAGTTACTTTCTTGATCTAGATTACCTGTATTGCCAAACATAAAAAAATTATAGAAACGTGAATGTTATTATTTATGGAGAAATTATTATTTAGATAGAAATGTTATTTCATGGTTTTTATGTACGATAGTACATACTTTATATGTATAGTACGATGTATTTATTACAGGCATTGCTGTTTTCTCAGTTTGAATTTTTGAAACTCAGTCTCATGTGACATTAATCTTTATACGTACAAGATACACAAGAACCATTAAATATCTTTCTCAGATATGTTCATTCACTTGGTATTTAGCTGAGTTACACGAGGAGACATCGGCCTTTCTATATGAACATAAAATAGTATATATTTTCAGGCGTGGCTGCCCTGGTATCGTCTGGCATCGAACTCGGTGATCGTAGCCTTCCTAACCAGTGCCTTCTGCTTCTGGAAGACCGTACTATACTTAACCATGTACATCGTTCCACCAGAAGGTTACATACAGTACAACTTAACTTGTCATTAAATCACACTGTGCAGTTTTCATCAATTTTCAAGCATGACTACTTCAATATCGTTTAAATCATTTTGATCGTGTTGAAATAAACAGTGGTTTAGCCATCAATTTCCTCAACGAACAGGAAAACACTTCATAGTCACTCTACAGCGATTTCAACTGACTAGAAAAAGGTATTTGAAACTGCAGTACTCTCTGTGAGAGCCTTGGCTTAAAACATTGAAGCCAGTAATCACCGACTGATGAGTGGACAATAATTTTTCGAAAGTTCACGCAATGGTTAATCACCGTGAATAATGGCGCGCATTCAAATTCAGTCTCTCAATTGGTGTACATGCTCGTGCAATAAATATTTCGAAGTAAAACTCGTCTCTTTATACTCACGAAGTAGTCAATTGATCTTCTAATTGATTCGTTCAGAGACAACGGCTACATAACCGACTTCTTGATATTTGCAGGAAACATGGACTACCTGATCGATGACTGGTCATTGAAGACGATCTTTGTGTTTTGGGTGATGGATGGTATCTGGGTGCTGTTACCTCTGTTGGTACTGATTCGGTTGTGGCCCAAGCTGATGGCCAATCAAAACACGCAGTACTACACGTTCGATGGCACAGTTAAGACCAATGGATACACCGATGACTATGATGTATGATCTTAACCAATTTATAGGCATCGCAATTGGTTATAAGAAAAAACTAAAACCATTAAATCACGCTTAATAAGGTTTTTCACAACAATGAAGTAGGCTGACTATGCCAGAATATGGCCGAGTCTTCAACATTATCAATTCATCTCATCTCATATCATTTAATCATTTACGAGGCCTATACATTCTTCGTTTATTAGTGAGACTTTTGCATCAAATCAATGACGCCCATTATTTTGCATTGTGTTTTTCGTTTTTTGAAATAAATATACCCATAACGGCATTACACTTGATTACGGTACATACATACTTCATTACATTCCAACGACAATACGATGAGCATGAACCGTGGAATTGTGAAATGACGATTACATGTGGATCATGATAGAACGCAAAGCAACAACACCGGTATCAGTTAAATTATAGCAAACAAAACAGGGTGTGAATCGACACACAATCAGTGAAATATAAACAACGCATTTTACAGTTTGTAAAAAAGATATCATAAGTACAATTATCATATTCAAATAGAACAAACATTTAGACAAAAGTATATATATTATCATCGATCACCGGACAATCGATTAGCAGCTTAAGATTATTCAACGGTAAACACAAAATAAAAAAACGTGGTAAATGTGTTCTGTCATGTAATCCAATCATAAAGAAGTCTCGATTCCGACTTCAACTGGGAATGTCAAAACTTCTAATCAAGACGAAAAAAAACGAAAAAAACAGTCATTTTATGATCAGAATACATGAAACTAAATGAACGCAAAACACAATGTTAATTAGCAACAGATCGATTTTTTGCAGAAAACTGAGTGAGGGCGGAACTTTACAGACAAATTTAACAAAAAAATGTCGAAATGATGGGGATTAGGACAGTTGATGGCTGGTTGTCGATGATGAAGATGGCTGCTCAGCAGAACTGAAAATGTAACTTTTTTAATCGTTTACTTAACAAGGATATAAACGAATTCGACATTTTAACTTATGGCATTTATCACAGATTACGCCAAAATAAATTCGCAAAAAACAGATGGTTAAACAAAGTTCAAATGCTGCATGCATAGCATACACCAAATGAATGACCCACTTCATAACGTGGTCGTGAAGCGTACTTTACTCTAACTTTACTGCATGAGGTTTTGTGTATCTTTATGAAATATGTACATCTTTTAAAACGGTCAACGAGTTGTAAGTAAAGTCCTTGTGATCAATACATCTGAAACATAACTCATTTAGTCCTGTCTGTTCACGGTCACATAATAGCACGACTTAACTGCACGTGGAAGCATAGCTCTATATCCAACCTTCCAACGATTTCCGCATTCCCTGCAGTACACAAACGTGGTCATCGGCTCGTCGGCACTGCGCGTTTGTACCTGAATTAAAAATATTCACAGACTGACCAACATATTACACAGCACAGCCAATCATTGTTTATCAATCAAATTAATCAAATTATAGCAACTAATTATCAGTACTGAATTCATTAGTTACTATTGTCTTTAACCAGTCTCTATAACGCAGTAGTTTTTTCACCTTACTTAATCAATAAACGGAAAACATGCTCCACCTGTGTGTAAGTGCAGTTTTTCTTCTGACATTTACCGCACTTGAACATGTCAGAGGGTGTGCCCTGCTGCACAGCCATCTGGTGGTCGTTGATCGCTTCTTTCGTGAATTTCTCCCTCAGATTACGGATGTCGTCCGATGCCATTTCCTAGAAAAAATAACTTCCATCTGATAATTCGAAAAAAATCTCGGTTTGACTGTAAGATTATAAATTCCTTCCACAATCTCTTGATTATTAAACCGTCTCCAACAAAACAACATGATACCAAATCAGTGATTCGAATGTGCATTTGAATGATTCGTATCACATTGTTATTATTCGTATTTTTTTCTTGAGAATGGCTGAAACATTAAATAATCTAATAAACCCACCTCAGAAGTCATTTTGGCAAATTTAACGGCGGATATTGTGCCGGTGAGAACGTTCAATCGAAGGTCGGTGTTCTTTTTGTCTCGCAGATTGAACACGCGTTTGCGCACGGCGCCCTTGTATCTGCAAATAAAAGTCAATCTTGAGCCACAAATAACTTCGCAGTCGAAAATGCATGGGTAAACTTCCATGGGTATTCTTCGTTTAATTTCAATGTTTTTTAATCATAATTGTTGAATTAACCGACAGTTGCAATCACCAACTTGTCATTAGGTCCTCTATACAGGTCCAACAGAGCATCCTCAACCCGGGCTGCTATCGCCTCCGGGTCACCGGTGTGATCGGGCAGCTCTGCAATATCATCCGTCTAATGAAATGTGAACTAAAATTATCTTAATACGGATAATAATTCTATTAGAGAAAAGGCTGTGAACTCTCAGCGAAAAATAAACCTCCAGAAATGAGCGCCTGATGGATCATATCCCTGCATTTGTCACGTACATCGTCGTCTGTTGACTTAACACTCGGGAATACGGTTTGTCGATTCGAGTCCTTGTCCTTGCTCTTGCTGCTGCCATTCTGACTGGCTTCCTGAGATGATGACGCTTCCTGTCGATGAAAAAAAGGAAATACGGTTAAGAAAACTAATTACCGGTTCTCTTTTGTTACTATAATTGTGATAACAACTATATGTGTTATGTGGTAATGAGTGACTGGTTAAGTTCTATATCATCCGAGGTTCATTCGTATGTCTCTACATAAAGTATTGAAAGTTAAAACGTACAAAAGGCTGCTGCGAATCGGACATGTTGCTGCTGATGGACTCGTTTCTCGGCAACGACACTTTGCCACTTTTAGAGTCACCGCCGGCCAACAGCTTTTTCCACTGCTTGATGAGCGTTTTAGACAGGGTGGTAACCTGCGATCAACCATATTATAATAATAGCCATAACATTAACAATGATAGCCAAAACATATAATAAGAATGTAACAAAACTGTCTAGATTGTAACCTGATCATTGTTGCACTTTTTACGCAGTTCGTTCACGGTCATACCGATACGCGTTTTCTGCAATTACGTATTCATTAGTGATGAAATCATGCATAAGTATTTGACTTACATGATTACGATACTGTTATCCCGTTTCACTACTATTACGTGCCATTGTGACATTTTTACATTTAAGGAAAGTGGTCTTTTTTGTAGCTTCGTGGTTCAAATCTGGACCCGTCGTTTTCGTTGAGCCGAATTTATCGATTCAAAATTAGCATTAACTTCACCACTTATCGTCTCAACACCAACGTGCAAAATGTCGAGCGTTATTGGCGACTCCTGCAGCTTCTTGAGCAAATCGAGGATGGTGCCTTCATCCAGCTAAATCAATCACATTTAATTGAATATATTAATTTACGTTGCTGTATATCCTCATTAATAAAGTTAACACAATGCATTAAATACTTGATAACACTGAATAAAGCATGATATTTATATTTCTAGAGAAATACCGACCCAAATTGTGCATATGAATATACTGCGATCAGGCGATTTAATCCAGTATTTAAATAGTAAAAAACCAATGGCATCAACCTCCTGTTCATCAGAGTTGTACTTAGCCAGTTTCTTCCCAATTGATTTTACTTCATCCTCAGCCATCTTTATTGGTGTATGTATGGCACCTGAAATGTATATTACACGTTTTTAATTTGAAATTGTCAAAGAATTTGTTATCACCGTTTTCTTGAAATCTGCACAGGTACCGAAGGAATCCGCAAATTGGTTTATAGGTAAGCAGTGAAGCTGGTGATTTTAACCAGTTAAAAGGATTGTTAAGCACATCGCTTCAGCATCGAAACCAGATGTTCAGAAAAGAGCACTTTTATTAAAATCATCCGATATATCTGCATAATGAGTATGAGTACATGAACACACGTTTTGCCCATAACAAAAGATGCCGGTATAAGAGCTTGAGAAGGTAGATATATAAGGTCAGGTATCACACGTTGATTGTATAAGTCAAATATCCATAAAAAAACGAAAGATTTTACTAGAACGTAAAGTGTGTTAAAGTTTCACAAACGTAGTAACGTAGAGATATGCTATCTGCTGTTGCTGTCATTACCATTTTGTAGAAATCTAAGGTCAGAATTTGAAATAAAGATTTCGGACTTCATTGGGTTGAACTCGATGTAATCGGTCTTACATTTTACGAATAAGACAGCGAATAGCCGACAAATATCCCTAAATGTGCACAGTGCTACAACGGCAGCACCAAATCACGCATAAATAAAAATAGATGACTAGTGGCCTAATAGGATATTATAGTGATAAATCAACTTAAACATTGAACAGTAAAGTATACATAAATATGAGTATAAAATAGGGAAACAACCAAAGTACAAGTGAAGGCAGTACTGGATGTATGTTGTATGTAAGTAGGTGATCAGGCTTTCAGGTATTTGGCGTGATGTGCAATGTGGTCACCGATAAACGTTGCGATGAAAAAGTACGAGTGGTCGTAGCCCTGCAACACACAATCATTGCCTTAACTTAATAAATCAAGTTTTTTATACTTATTCTAAAAGAACCATTCGAGTGATTTAGGAACAAAATTTTCTGGTTAAATGTTTCTTAGTTATATGTAGGATACATTATACCGTACTTGTACATAACACCGCATCGTACTGGACAGGTTTTCAACACCTTATTAACCATCATATGATCAGTAACTATTTGCCTAGTAGGAACAGCGTTTCGTTAGTCCAATACCCAATGCCAATGGCCTAACATAAATAAATTCACCAACCTTCTGCATGCGCATATTCAACTCTTCGGTGCACGCATCCACGAATGATTCGGGCAGCAGCTGCTTCTCTTTATAGAACTGGTCATCCTCGCCCTGATCGATCAGAATGTCGAGTGTGTTACCTTGATAATCCTCGATCACGTGTGTGGCGTCCCATTGTTTCCAGGCCTTCGTGTCGTCGCCGAGATAACCTCAAACCATTCATCAAACTTATCTATGATATATCAGAAGGTCATGGGCTCGAATCCTACCGGAAACTAAAAATTTTCACTGGACTAGAATTCAATTATTAATCAGTCATATACCCACATATTAAGATTGTTTTCAGGTTCTCCATCTGGTCAATCAATATCTTTATTTCGAGAATCGATAGCCTTTTAAGGAGGTGATTTTTTGCTTACCGATTACAGCTCATAAAAACACTTAATGTAACCTTTGAAGGCTTTTTTGCCCCATGGACAATTTGACGGATTACAGATGGGTGCGAACGCGGAGACCGTTTTGTACGAGTTGGGATTCTTGAGTGCACATATGAGGGCGCCATGACCGCCCATACTGCAACATTAAAACACAATCTGACTACGCAAAATATTTTCCCAAAAACAGACGTGAATTTCCACCCGAAAAAATCCTATTTCGTGAAAAAATCACACTTGAATTTATTTTGATGAATAGCACTCCCTCTGATGTAATGTAATGTCCGGAAGTGACGAAAACTGCATTTATGCATTCGGAAAACTATGAAACAAAGATAAAAGCAGACCTGTGGCCACTTATGGACTTGCGCGTCGAATCCACAAACGTGAATGAGCTCTCGATTAGTTTGGGCAGCTGCAATGCAAACGACTGATTTTTAGAGCGAATACCGTAATGTAGGGTTATTAGACCGACAACTATAGTACACGACATAAAGATGAGTCGAAAATCACTGAAAAATACCAATTATTCCGTTCTTGGTATAAAGTTGAAACCAAGCCATAACCTAATGTTACAGACTTTTTTCATGGGCACATAACGTAGAACCTAAATGACAAGGCCGACCTCTTTGGTAACGTATGAGTACATCCTGTAATTGGTGGCCCACGGTTCCTGAGTGGCATCCACATAGAACCCGGCACCCGAGCCAAAGTCGAAGCTGTCGTCTTCGCCGGCAATCTTGCATCCGCCTGTTAAATTACTGAGATTGGTTAAAACAATAACTACAGAAAAAAGCAACGATAACCAATAGGAATATTATTTACTATGCAATTATACAGACGACAACCAGCATTGAACAACTTCAGCAAGAACCCACAAGAATCAATAAAATTGTAGTTTAACGACAACCAACGAGGACTGGTATCGGGGTTGACAACGATGATGCCGTGCTCAGCCGCATAACGTTGGAAACCACTCTTTTGAATGAAATTAGCCTCCGTGCAAGTCAGTCCTGAAATCAGAATAATAAACAACCCAACTCCACTGATTGTTAGCACAAACTCTAATAGTTCAGACAAGATAATTTTTTTTGCTTTTTACAGTACTAACCGGACAAAAAGTACATAACGGGCAGTTTTGCACCGTCCTTTACCTGTGGCGGCAGGTACACGCCCACGTTCATCTCGCATTTCAGTTCACTACTGAAAATAATATATTTATTAAAAACAAACACTCTTTATAACCAACCACTTAGGGTACATGACTACATGATATAAGCAATAATCTAATCCGAATGATATATTCTTTTCTTACTAAACAAAAAACCGTCTCTGTGCCAAACCTTTGATGCTGGAACACCTTTTGGTCGCCGCCAAAACATTTGTTAGACGAGATCTCCTTCATTATGTCGGTTATCAAATACTGATCGGATCGGTAAAAGATTGAAAGCAGCTCTGAATTTGAACAAGAGTCAGGATTTACATTATGTGAACGCTTTAACGACAGGATGGTTTCTAAATATAATGTTGAAAATAAAACAAAAAGTTGGATAGACTTCTAAAAAAACTGAACTTCACACGAAACCACAGTGAAAACTGCTGCAGATGTGCAACTGACTATACAAACACTTGAGTGGCATAACTTAGAACACATAGACGTAAGTGAGGCATACTAGATCTATATTGGTGTTACAATCATCAGAACAAGCATTATAAGAACTTTTCAAAAACATGACTTTTTTCCCCGAATACTACAAACCCGTATCGAGGATGCTTGTGGTGTTAACATCATACTGCATAAACACAACTTGAAAACATAAATTAAAGACTATGAACTGGTTAACGAGTAGCAGACCCGAACAAACCAATTTCAAGTGGGAAATAAATCAACTTTAACAGTGTGATCGAACATACAGGTTACGAGAAGTAGTGAGTACAATGAAATACGTTGCACATTCAACAAACTATTCGACTTACAGCATCCTATTCTATTCAAAATAAACCTAAAAGAAACCCTTAATTGTAACACGCAAAAAGTTTTTTTCTAAAATAAATGATAATAGGAATTAGTTGGAGCTAGATTTTCCCTACATCATTCATCAAAATAATAATATATACATTACATATTATGTTATTACATTATAATACTGCTATGGAGCAGGAATGTTAACCGAAATTACGGAGACCAAGCAACAAACGCAGCTTAAATTTCAATTAGTTTATTTGACAGTGCTTTATAAAGATGAGCAAAAGATTACGAAGAACCCGACTAGATAACAATGATTAAGACACGAAGCAATACGTTTGTGCAGTAACTCACTACATGACCAACAACCAACAAAAACAATGAATATGTTTTTACAAATAGTTAACCGTTTGAGTGGCTCTCGATACCAAGCGATCCCGGTTTAGAAGGTCAGTTTCCGATATCTACATCACATTGAGTTATCGGCAATATAATCGTGATTCATGAGATGAGCCATTTACAAAACGGATATTTTGACTAAATATAATTCTTAATCGCATACGGTTCTTTCGATCTGGCACGGTCTTTCATCTGCTTCTGTTTTTGCCATTCGCGTGGTATTCGAATGGGTCGGATTTGATGCAACTTGGAGCCTGGTATTCGTGAACCACGCAGGCTCACCGCGTATGGAAGAAGGCAAGGACGCTTGATGATACCCTGAAAATTAACAGCTGAACGACAAAATTGAAAAAAATTGCAGAGAAAAAAGAAATTTTTTTCTGCCGCTGATCGCGAAAAGTTATGAGACACAAAGAATTATGAAAGAAGAAATTAGCACTTAATTCATTGTTACTTTCGTAAAAAAAACTTCCTAATTACCGATGAAGTGAAAATACAAGAAAGTGTAACCCTGCCGTCCGGCGTGTAGACTCTGACGGCGGCCGTGTGATTATGATCGGTGGATATGGACAACCATCCAATGGATGACAGGGTGATGTCTGATAACGACTCGTACAACCCAATACCCTCAACATACAATGTCCGGTGCGACAGCTGAAAACCAACATTAATTTAAATTATTATATATTATATCACGAATCATGAGACATGTCAGCTTGGCCGGGGTTTCTGGTTATTAAAAACTTTTTCATGAACCCGTTACGCACATATTCAACAAATTAAGCGCAACGTTCGTATGCTGTCCAAAAGTCAAGATAAGAAAACTAGAAAATTTCAAAGCGCTTGCGCCGAAAATTTTCTGAGTTACAAGAACCCTTGAATATGTTATCATAAGAAGCATACCTTGGGAAACAGTGCCAATCGCTGCTCATCACCACTGGGCACAACCAACTCGCCAGTATGTCTATGTGTTTTGTAGTATTGATCGACCTGACTGATGGGCACGACGTGCAACGGCAGTTGACCGGACACGAACACGGTGACCAGTGCTCGATGACTCGTTACGTTCGTTGGAATCGAGTAGTCCTTAATCATAATCACTTTTCGTCGTCATTACAATTCAAAACTTTCTTTAATCATATCAACTTTCACTAATTATATCAACTTTCCCTAATTATATCCAACTTTCCTTAATTACAACGTTCATTTAGTGAGTTTATGAGCACTTTCTGGTATTATTTTCAAGATCCAGACATGGAATTGAAAGAGTCATACAGTTAGATACATAACCAAACTAATATACATTTTCTGTAACATTGAACGGCATTCTAATGGTGTATTAAAAGAATGTACAAACTTGATCATGCCGGCCACTACGCGTCATCGTTTCCGGCGCCGCCTCAACCGTATGTTTGTCTTTCCTGCATGTTGATAGTCGATATTGAATTACTTTTCCAAAAAGATAATAAGAATTTCGAAACCTTATGTTTTACCTATTTTTTAGGGACCGACTTCGATGAGATAAAATGTGTAACCAACGTAGATCTGTGCACGCCCAACTCGACTCGAGCGACGCCTCCGATCAACAGGGCCTGTCCGGCACTCAGGTGTACAGTTCGAGGCTGCAGTACGCGACGCGGAATCACATTGATCAGTTCATCAAGTGTGAACACATCAAGAACCTGAAAATAAACGCCGGTATTGTTTTTATACGTTACGGAATGCGTGTATACGCGTTATACGAAAATAAGATAGAAAAATACAAAATCGTCAGCAGATTCGAGTTTTATCAATAGAAACATAAGTTAAAAGAAGAGCAATAGTGGGTGCGAAACTAGTCATTTTAACGAACGGAATCAGTGCAAACGGTGCCGGGCGTGTCGTAGCACCACTGCAGCCTCGTCGCGATTCGTTGTTCAAGTTCATCCATATCGACCGGTGTGTCATCCGAAGTCGGTTCACCCGCGTCCGGATTGGTGCGATTCACGAACTCTATCATAAATAACAGTACATTTTTTTCAGTTGATCAGGAAATACACAAAGGGCAACAAACGGTTAACTACAGTCATTCGAGTTAGTGATGTAATATGAATTATAATTCGGATTTGTTAAAAATTAATTTGAAAGGTTGAAAACACAAGATGGGGCTGAAACAGATTTGAAAGATTGAATACAAACAAATGAACTAACGTTTCATGGTTGACTTGCTGCCGACCTTGATGTTGTAGAGTACAGTACGCAGATGGTTGTTTTCATCGATGCTGGCTGACTCGGATGCATTGAGACGTTGTGCACGCTCAACCATACGTTCTCGCTTCGGCTTGCCTAAACACATGTTGTAACACACCAATAATATATATAACAACAGCAACAAGAACAACTGAAATCACAACAACAACAACAAGAACGACGACGACAACTACAACCACAACAACGGCAACACCAATACCACCAACAACAACAACCGCATCTAATAAATTGAATTATCAAGTCAAATAAGTTTCTACAGAACCTATCAAGAATGCAAAATAAACTATGAACATGCTGGCCGTCACCGGTGTCATGCCTCTTCTCGCTCCACAAATACAACGACAACAACTGCAACAACAACACCAAAACACCCCATCAAATCCATTAGAACTTTCTACAGTACAGAACCGGTAAAAAGGCAAATTAAACTATGAACTAACTAATGGGGAATTTGAGCATGTTAATGGTAGTACCGGGCCAGATACTGGCAGTAGCAGGTGTCATGCCTCGACTGGCCTCGGCATTGCACAAGTCGGATTGAATCAGGGCATTGAACAGTGATGACTTGCCCACGTTCGTACATCCAATCAGGTAGACGTCACCCGAATTACCCACGTTCTCGTAAAGACGCTTGAATCAAAAACAATCATTATTTGGATTTTTATAAATATAAATTTGGTTCAACCCAAATCAACAAAAGGTAAAAAAGTGAAACAACTGAATATACTGAGTAATGTGATTATATGAATAAATGAGCAAATAACCGTAATGAGGTGTTCGACGCCGAATCCGGTGGTGGCACTGACGAGTAAGTAGTCGACGATGTTGAACTGCTCATCAAATCGCAGAGCACTGATGCACTGCCGCAGTGCCTCCGTGATCCGATCCAGGTAACCGACACGTGCATCCGGGGGAATCAGATCCACCTTATTGCCTGCAACGTCAAATACCATAATGTACAGGGTGTCCCACTTAAAAGTCCGGTTTTGTTTTCGGCATAACTTTTGCAGTGTTCAACGGCTTTCAAAAATTTAAAAGTCATTCGAAAGACAGTTCTTGAAATTTTTGTTTGCTTGAAACAAATTTGAATTTGGACATTTTTCTGGTAGTTACGCCGTTTTTACGAAAACACCTACTTTTAACATTGGAAAATTCGGTTTTTCCAAAAAAATTAAAATTAGTATTTTAACTTTAAATGTTTTAAAACCCGATTTTTCTGTTTATTTTCTTCTGATTGTGATCAAAGAATATGATTTATTGTTGTTCGCGAATATTTTTCGATATTACTTGCATTTGCGCAAAAATGTGGAGTCTTAGTGAAAACAGTCAATGAGGACTTTCATTTGGTTTAAAAAGGGTTCATTAAGTTTTATTGAAATATTAAATGATTATTTGTGATCTTCTTACTAAATTTTATTAGTCTGACATGCAGAAAGACGATATAAGTTTAGTTTGTAGATCAAACATGAAGAAAAAGTAAAGGAAAAAACCTAATTTTTCGCCAAAATAGGGTGCTTCCGTATAACTGGCATAAATAACGGAAGAAATGACCAAATTCAGTTTCGTTTGCAGCAAACAAAATTTTCAAGGATTGTCTTTCGAATGACGCAAGAATTTCAGAAATCCATCAAACACTGCAAAAGTTAGACCAAAAACAAAACCGGACTTTTAAGTGGGACACCCTGTACATACATCCTTAGAAATAATTAATAAAACTCGCATACAACATACGCAATAATAAAATCAATAACCAATTTCTCTCTGGCGTTTACGAAAAAACCATTCTGATATGGTGTTAGTGTGTCCTGTTGGCTTCAGTAATAAATAAATCCTAGCAAAAATGACCAACGACAAACAAAATACAGAGAACAACGCAACAACCAACCGACAACAATGAGTCGTTTGCGCTCCAGACCCAAAGATATGAGCTGAGGCAGTTGGCTGTAGATGCAGTTGGGCATGTCCAACAGGTCAACGATGAGGACGAGGATGGCCTGTTCGGTGAACTTGAGTCGACGCATCATCGATTCATACTCGGCCGTGCACACGTTCACATTGAGTAGACAGTTGTACGTGTGCAACATGTGACATCTATAATTCAACTTACTATCAATAATTTATATGCTGGTGTACTATAACACCTTATCTAATGTTGCTAGCGAGTCAAGATGGTGAGGAATTAGACAAAGAAGTCAAAGGTAAACGTAAACGGTAGAAGCAGACACCGGAATCACGGTTCCCGTCCGGGTATGAAATCAGAATAGATGTGAACATTCACTAACCTTCGACACAGTCGTTTACTTGAACGCGAATCGTCTTCGTCACTGTGTATGACCAAAAACTCCTCCATGGGTACAAAACCGGGCAGCGAGACATCACGGCAGTGCAGAGAGGCGGCACAGCCAGTGCAACGCAGTTTGGAGACTCAAATTCAAAACATACAAATTGTTTAAAGAAATGTCAACAGAATCCATTCAAATGTACTGAGTTTATTTAAATAAGAATAAAGGTTGATGCTGGCTGGAAACACACTAAAACAGTGAGAATTTACCAGGCATTTCTGGGACGACGCGACCGAAGTTTTTTAGTGACTCAAATTCACCCGTCAACTGCGCCTGATAATGATCGTCCCGAGGCAGATCCTTGCGAGGAATAGAAGATTGTCCCGGGTTCAGCAGCTCTACTTCATCCACCGCATTCGCTTCGCCAAAGTGCTCGAAATGACTGAAATTATTTTGGAAATCTGATTAGAATTGCTGATCAACAGTAACCGTTTATATAACACCACGTGTGCATTCATATGTATAAATTTTTACTATATCATGAAACTGGTCAATAAACGTTTGTAGGAACTCACACATTTATAACCATTAGATAGATGTATTTAAATAGAAGAACAAGCACGGTTTTGAACTAACAGCGCGCGGCGCTGAGCCATGTCTTTGACTGCTTGTTGTCTGGCCACTTCGATTGGCTCTTTCGTTGGTTCTCGGGTTTTAGTATCACCAACAACATTTGAATTCGATGAATTGACGTTGGAAAGCAACTGGTCGAGACCCTCGGCATCCACCATTCTATCTTCACTGCTCAGATTCCGTAGATCAGTTCTCGTGTATGAATTTGATTCACCGTCGATTTGATATGACGTAGTTGATGATACTATCGATGGCTGAATAATAAAATCGTGTTGTACGTTTTTTTGGGTTATAAATAAAACACATTTTATTACTAAAACTGTAAGAAAACTTATTTTAAACTCTTATTTTATCAGACAAAGTCAAAACACCAAACCAAACATGATCACCAAAACAAGCATCTTTACTACTATTGAATACGGTAGTAAAAAATGAAGCGAATTACTGAAGTTACGCAACAAAATCCATACAATGGAATGATTTTATTTGGCAACATGTACTTACTTCACCAGCTAGGAATTTTTATGAACCTGTGGTTTCAATGGAAAGTCAGCGACTGTTTCGTTGTTTGACTCTGCCGACCCAGACGGTGGTAAATGATCTGAAGAACTGGCAGTCGTGGCACGCAGAACAGCTCGATCAATGCCCAACTCGGTCAGGGCATTGTCCAAACGCTCGTTGATACGACGGTCACGATCAATGCGGCTAAAAACTTGTAATTAACAATAATTGTAACAACAAGTTGAAAACATCGACTGGGCTTTGATTCAAGTTTACCTGCTCCCATTGTTGTTACTAGCAATGTATTGAACGGGATTCCAAACAACGGACATAAAACAAACGTTTGTGTCTACCTGTTACAACAAGAACCAGAACACCAACATTTGCTCATGGCGTTTTTCCCGCATTTTCCTGGCGGCTGTGTGTTGTTTGATTCGAGTAGACATGATCAGCTCAACCTAAAATTACCACCTAGCATTTAGATCAGGACAATAGCATAAGAGGTATGAATAAACTAGAAACGGTCGCCTGACAAGACAAGCCACTGAGAAGTAAAACATTATGACCATCTAACATAAACACCATCAACTGCATAAATAACCTGTTTTGTGCCTTTATACGACAAGCTCAGCGGTCGGTGTGACTGCCGACTATAAACTGCCTGCCGCACTAATCCAAGCCTGACACTGCTCCACATCATCAAACTCACTTGTGTTTTCTGCAATTTGTATCATCTGAACTACCAAATTATATTGAAAAAAAAACGAAATAGAGCTTAGATTGGTTTTGTGTACCTGATTCTGGTTAAGTAAGCAAGCAAGCCAATCCGATTACCGTCTACCAGTACGTTATGCCATGTTTTACCATTGCCAGAACAAACAAGATACATCATGTCGTGTGTATCAGCTTATAACTACACAAAGCGGTTATACACGCATTTATGTTTGAATGTCTCATGAAAAATAGCCTCATGACTCTCATGGATGTCGATATCAAGCATGAATCAGTAAAATTAGGACAATTTGTCTGCACAGCAATCTCACATCCAAGTTCCATTTATCTTCGTACATGTTTCAGTCGTTTGGTAACAACCTGTTCAGTTCCAATCTACGATGGTAGTTGAGTGAGATTTCAGCTGGCAGACCGAAATCGTGCTGCACAAACTCGACCGAATCAAACACGTCGGAAAGCACAATCAGGTTGTAGCCAAACAGAAACAGCAGACCACAGAAAATGAGTATGCAAGAGTAGATGGGCACTGCCAACGCCCAGTACTTGTCCGGCCAGTAGCTCAGACCTGCAACAAACTAACATTATTTCATTCAACACATAAATAATTTATGACTTGATAAAATAAACGTCTATTATATTATACATGGACTATACATTGGCACGATTAGTATTATCTCACAAATCTCAATTATATTACACAATAAACTGAAGGGATAGGGTAAGTAAGGGTGAACATAATTTTGATGGGCTTTTGCCTCTCACCGTCATTTACTTCAACGTTGCGAATAAACCATAATATCGTAAAAATAAAAAAAACTGAATGAATGAGCGAACCGTATTGTTCGAGTATATGGAAGGGTACGAATGCCCAGATGAGGTAGAGCACGATCAGACACACAGACACCAGAAACAATGCAAAACCGTAGATGCCACGTTCAGGTCGGGGAGCCGGTGAGTGCTCGGGCATCTAGTAATCTGAACGAAACACAGATCCACTGAATAAAAATAAAGTTTTATAAATTACAAAATGAAAAATATATATAAGCAAAAACAGGTAAGCACCATTAATATGGTGCATGAGATCAAACTCGGACCTCCGTTAATAATAAGTGCATACCTCGAGACCAACATGTTTCTGTTATTTTCATAGAAGCAAGATTGAGCAAGAAAAATAAATAGTGTAAATAAATAAAACAATAAATAGTTTGCAAATCAAAAAGAAACAACAAAAATTATAAATATTCATACGATACACAATATGAATATATATATGTACAGAAATAAATTCATATATACATATACAAAATCGTTAACTACTGTTGAACGTAAAGATGCGTAATCACGGCATGGCACCACATCTTCGTTTCTGCAGATGCCGCCTCAAATTGAAGCTGCGACTGAACATCATGTTGCACAGTTGACACTGGTATTTGGCGATCGGGGTGTTTGTGGTTTGTTGCGTGATGGGTTCATGCAGAGACACGGCAGGTTGATGGGTGCTAATGGATGGCCTGGATGTCGTCATGATGGCAGTTGGATGCGACTCGACCGCATTGTATGGGTGCCGTTGCACTATGTGCCGTCTAAAATTTATTGTACAACTTGGACAACTCATTAATTAATCCTTCACGTTCTGGTTTCTTTGCTGCATATTTGTTTTAATTTTATTCATGTATTTTCTTCCCCATGAACTGCCTTGTTCATTAGTTAGTGAGCGCCGGTTAGACGCCTGCCAGATGGCACTCACAGTGAAGCGAATGATTTTGTATGGAAAATGCCATCATGATAGAAAGTCAAATAATAACCCTTGATGAATACCTGAGTTTGCCTGGACGATTGAAAGTGCGTGCACAGATGTGGCAGGAATGGAGTATGCTTTCGGACTTGGGCACATCGAGATGAGTGCTCACATGTGCGTTCAGTGTCTCCGTACAGCTGAACTGCCTCGGACATTCGCAACACCTGTACTTGACTCGGGGCGCCACATCACTTGTTGATATTGGCTCGTTCATGTTGTGCACTAGGCGTCTACGGCATTATTCAAACCGATTATTATTCATTAAATTGACAGAACATAACGGTTCCTTCCTTTCCTCATGAACGACTCATTCATTATAAACTGTCTGTTGTAATATAACAAATGCAATTTAGTTGTTAAAATACAGATTCTGATTTGAATTTTAGCGGCTTCTCTGAACTAATAACCACTAAGAGAAAAACAAAAAATTAATGTAACTCACTTATGTTTGCTGAGATGCATAGGTAACGAAAAGTGTGCACCGCAAACGCTGCAAGAGTATGGCTTACAATCCATATGTCTGCAATACGATTGTTAATTTCTCTCTCACGCTCGTCTCATAAGTCATAGAAAATTCACATTATAAAAAAACCAACATCGCTTCATGGGACTTGAGATGATGTAAGAAACGAAATCGTTTAGGACATTGTTGACATGCGTGAGGTCGGTTTGAGTCGACGATACCATTGACTGAAACATCAGGCAACCTCGGTTAAACATTCGGTTTATTAAAATTTTTTTAATCATCAAAATGAAAAGCTTAGCTATAGCTTTACATGGATGCAGAAACAATTTCACCAAACCAATCAACTTGTGTGACAACTTTTTATAATCAATAACCAACTATTTTGCGAAGTAGAAGGGACGCATGTATGTTGATGACGACGCAGATTAGAAAGTAATGAGAACGATATGCCACATATGATGCACTTGTGAGGTTTGGCATTGGTATGCGTCAGCGAATGACCCGTTAAATGAGCTGCAAGGATAACAACTTTTTTAAAGATTATATAGCTAAGAAAATAATTTGTGTCGCATGTGAAAAAAACGTTTTCCGCTAAACTACTTGTCAGTTGTCATTATGCAATTTTTGTGGTTTATTGCTTGTAGAATCCATCATAAAATTTCTATTTCCACCTATACTAGACCGTTCCAGCTGAAATCGGCCACTGTCCAACCATGTTATAAATCAATTCTTAACATTAACGACATGAAAAAAGACAAACCTAGTTGTCTGAATTGTTTCGAGCACGTTTGACACTTGTATGGCCGCTGGTTGTTGTGTGAACGTAGATGACAATCCAGTGTTGAACGCCGAGTGAACTGCTGAACATAACTAATTGCCAAATTTCTCCTGGGTTGGTTTTCTCTTTCATTAATTATTAAAAAAATTATTTCACGATGCGGAACAACTTATTCAAAATCAATACCAACATTCCAATAGTTCCAAACCTTGTTACATAGATGACACTGCCACAGTGTTTTACCATTCACGCTAGTTACAGCATTTTCTTGCGTGGATTTCGATAAAACCGATTCAGTGCTGATCGACTCGGTCGACTGGCTGTCTTCTCGAGAAAGCACACGAAAAGGAAGTCTACAAATAAGAAATGCAGAATACGTATAAAAATTTCTTGACTAGTTGAGAACAGTCGTCAATCTTAATGAGTTCCAGTTCATGATGTAGATAAATCTAGAAATTATAACATAGTATACTCACCTAATCAGAAGCTTTCCGAAGGGCAGCATCAACTCGACCGGCACCACTGTGCTCGACTCCATTTTACCGTTCTTGTTAATCGTGTTTAAAAGTTCCACCGTGAACAATGGTTTGAGGTCAACCTGCAGTGATGATGATACACAATCACGTAAACGTAAATGAACTAACATAACAATATTCAGTGAATAAGCATTATCATAACACATAACTTTTTTGTATTAACTGACTGACCGTCAAAGTTCCGTCTGTGAACCGGCACATGATGCCACCCACACCATCAACACGATCCGATGTAGTCGAATCGGTACACGAATGCAGCACTGATGATGACGTACATAGATCGTTAATCGCTGCAGACGGGCTGTTCGACCTAAAAATCAAGCACTCATTTCAATTTTAATTAAAACGTGCCTTAAAGGTAACAACCAGTTTTTCAATCATAAGCTTTTGAGCCGCAACGCCAAATTCCGGGCATCTCAAAATTCACAACATCCATCGCGTAAAAAGTCTGGCCGAAGTACCTTTCAGGATCCAACATGCCCGACACCGTCGTGCCGTCCCACCCTTTCTTCAGCTGTTCCATGATTTCTGCCACTTCGAGCCGGTCAGCTTGCTGGTGACGATCATCCGCTGAACATACCTGAAGTTACTGAGAGACATCAAAATCATACCATCATGTTCATTAATATCAAATAATACGGTATCTTTTGCAGAACACGGCGAAGCGGATGTGTCTAGCCAATTGTCAAACGTGTGTTAATGTTACTACCTGCATGTTGGACTGATTCTGGTGAGGATACGAGACCATCATCGTAGCACCGGTTGACTTGCTGGCCGTCGATTCTTCAAGTATGTACGCTGGCTGGGTCACTACCTAAACAAAGTGTGGTTTTAGTTAAAACTCAAAAAAATAAACAAAAAGGGTTAACAATATTTTCTTACTTTTATCTTTACTTATCGCTACTCTTCTTTATAAACAAAACATACCGATGAAACGGCAGCATGTGGGTTGTGATTAACGGAGGACGCCAACGACTGAGTGGAACAGCTGGTCGGACAGAAAGAGGTGGCCGGTGGTAAATCATTGTGGATTTCTTCATGAGTCGAACACGGAGCCTGAGTGACGGCTTTTCGATTGTTGCTGTATTCTTCAATCCATAAACTAGCATCTGCCAAAAATGACAGCGGTGGAAAACAACTGTTCTCAGCCACCAGCAAAGAGGATTCAGCATTCATAGCTCGACGGAATAGAATGTGTTGTGATATTATTTTTTAAATTAATTCAGACAAAAATTGATTCGGTTTTTTATTGGAAAATGTTTTTGTTTTGTTTGTTCAGCAAAGTTGAATTTGTAAAAATATTCACAAAAACAGTTGCCGTTTTAGCACAGTGCGCAATTTGGTGCAAGTTTTGTGTAAACCAGTGCGGTCAAATCATAATTTCAATCCAATATCGAGGCGTATAAATGTAGTATAGCTTTCTAATCAATGTAACTGACTTGATTCTTTATTTTATTGTTTTTACTCACTTGTAAAGTTATAATACATTTATACGCCTTGATATTGGAATGAAATTACGATTTGACCGCACTGGTTTACACAAAACTTGCATTAAATTCCGCACTGTGCTAAGACGGCTGTATCAAGTTAACCCATTCAATACATACCGTGTAAAAATACGATATAATAACTAAATACATAATTTAATGTTTTTAAATACGGTAGGTTTAACAGTTTTTAGTTATGCTACATTTAGTTATGAAAACCAACTGAGAAATGTATTTCTGAACATGAGAAAGTGATTTAGTGAGTGAGTTAGTGAGTGAGTGAGTGAGTGAATGAGCGAGTTATTTTAGTGAGGCAATTTTCCTGACCCCAGAGATTTTTTGAAAGTTTACAGTTTTTACCAAAAATCTGGGAAACTAACCCGGGCCACTCGCATGCTAGGCAAGCGCTCTTGCGCTGAGCTACTGAGCGGATGCAACTAAGCTGCATAAACTCTACTCTAACTGGCTCGCTACGCTCACATGCTTTCTACAGCACAGTGGCTATGCTACAACACGTGCAGGAAGAAATATTGAAATCTCCCCAATTGGGGGCCAATCGGGGCCTATTGCCGCAGCCTTGCGATAGGTTATTGATGCTCGCAGACAGTAAAACTTTACATGGAGAATGGAATAGTAATGTTGCTCGAAAAAAAACAAATTTGAAAAATCTGTTGGGTTTGGAATCATGCGTTACTGAGTGAGTGAGTGCGTGAGTGAGTGAGTGAGTGAGTGAGTGAGAAGAAAATGAATAAGTAAGTAAAATAACTCTGACTGAGTAAGGGAGCGGTTGCGTCCGGGTGTTTACGGGTTTTAATTTTAAGCCGCAGCTCATTTTGGAAACCGCCGGCTTAAGCTGGCCCTATACTTTTACACTATGTCCGGCTTAAAGCTGCGGATTAAAGTTGTAGACCTCGAATAGATATGTGAACGAGGCCAATTTTGAAAAAATCTTCATGGTTTGTAAAAATTCAATGATAAATTACTTGAAACCAACTTAACGTGAACGAATAAACTAAACATAAGTCTTCTACCGTTACAGTGATCGAGCTCGAATGAACGAAAACAAACGATTAAATTCGTCTCGGAACGAAAATCTTTCAAAAAAATTTTTCAAATTTTCGTCCGGTTGGTGTTCGAACGAAAATTTAAAATTTTTTTTTCGATTCAGTTTTGAAAATGATTTGTCCATATACACATGATTCATACACACTTCCAATATATATATAAAACAAATGTCGGTGAGTAATTGAGTGAGTGAGTGAGTGAGTGAGTGCGGTGAGTGAGTGCGATGTGTGAGTGCGGTGAGTAGGTGCGGTGAGTGCGGTTGGTGATTACGGTGAGAGAGTGGGCTGAGTTGGTGGGTGCGGTGAATGCGGTGAGTGAGTGCGGTGAGTGAGTGCGGTGAGTAAGTGCGATGGGTGCGGTGAGTGCGGTGAGTGCGGTAAGTTAGTGGGTGTGGTGAGTGCGGTGAGTGAGTGGGTGCGGTGAGTACGGTGAGTGAGTGAGTGAGTATGATAAATGTATAATCCAAATCGAGAATCAATCAAAAAAATTTCTTTCGAAGAAAGTATTTTCGAAATTTTTTCGTTCCGAATCGGCTCGTAACCGAACATTTGATTTTTCGTTCGGTTCAGTTTCGAACATGAAACTTTTTTTCTAAAGGTTGTTCGTTTGGTTAATTTCGAAATTTTCGTTTCGAACTCGATCACTGCGTACCGTAATTAGTGATCACTAACGAACGAAACGAAACGAAACGAAACTTTTGAGTTTCGTTTCGATTGAACCGAAACGAAAATTCCGTGTTTCGTTTCGTTAGCTACCGAAACGAAAAAGTTTCGTTAAGGGTTTCGTTAAGGCCTCGAATGATTTAATTTAATAATATCGACGAAGAATAATTTCAAAATAAATTCAAACTCAAAATTCAAATAAAGGAGGGTATGAGTAAACCTGGTAGGAAAAATTCTCACTTATTTTTCATTTATCGGGAGCTGTGAGTTTGTGATTATCTGAATAAGTGAAGGAATTAGTGAGTGACTGATGGAGTGAGTGAGTAAACATTTCAATGAGTGAGTGAGTTAGTGATTCAATGATTGAGCAAGTAGGTAAGTTAGTGAGTGAGATTTTTTCTCATACCTTAATTTATTTGTGTGAGAGTTTACTCATACCTTAATTTATTTTGAAATTTTATTTGTCGATATTATTAAATTAAATCATTGGAGACCTTAACGAAACGCTTAACGAAACGTTCAAATTTCGTTAGTGCGAACCGAAACGAAAACCCAACCGAAACTTTTCGATTCGATAGCTAACGAAACGAATATTAAAAAATTCGTTTCGAATACTCCGAAACGAAACAGCGTATTTCGGTAGGAAGTTTCGTTTCGACAGTTTCGTTTAGGTCAGTTTCGTTAGTGAACTCTAACCGTAATAACTTAAAAAAACCACGGTTTTTTGTTGGATAGAAACTTATCTAGTCACAAAAAAACTTGCATAGAAAAGTTTTATAAATTAGTTTTGCCGAACTGCAAGTAAATTAACTTTTTTAGAACTTTAAATTAATATTTTAGTTTCTCAATTATTCTTCAATTAGATTTTTATAAAATGATAATGGAGTAACTCCACCGTTTTTATAGCTACACTACACGTCGTCCACTCCACCGTTCATCATCATGTCATCTGATTCCGAATGTGAGCTTCCCACCGACATTCCACCGATGCCCGTTGCCGTTGGTGACAGCAGTAGAGTTCTGCGATCGCAATCGAAAACGTCATCGGCAAGAGCAACAGCATCGACCAGTCATCCATCTACCAAACCAACAACACCACCAGTCTCTCCTACAACTGCAACAACAGGCTGTTGTGGTGGTGCCAGTGCCTTTGCAAATTCATCGACCAAAAAACCGGATGGTGGCTGTCTGGATGACTCTTATGACGCTCAGGATGAATGTGCCGTGTGCCTTCAGCGAGCCGTTTACCCCGTGATGCTGCCCTGTCAACATGTGTTCTGCTTCCTGTGTGTCAAAGGTTGGTATGACGCAGTTCAGTGATATATGAAACGACGTGTTTATCAATTATCATTGCGGTTGAATAAAACTTATACAGTGGACAGTGTTTGAGGGTTGAGTATGTATAACCTAGAGGTAACTTAAGACGTGATGTACGTAGGCGATGACCACAACGTGAGTCTAGTAAGTGATTGAGTTGAGTCCATGGTTGATCCTTGTTGATATGATTCGATCAATTTCTTGATTTAAAGTTATTCGGTACAAATGAAATCAAATTGAAATGTTTTATTATATAATATTGCAGGTCTGGGCCGTGAGTTCGGTCGTTCTATCCAGTGGCATGCTGACAGCGCATGTCCTCTGTGCCGAAAGCCTATTCCGCGGGATTACGTTATCAACCCGGATTTGGTTAACAAGAAGGAGCAGGCCGGTAACGAGACAGGCGGTGCGTCAAGTGCGATCGATACTCAAGCCAAATGGTCAGGGCACGTTCACCTGTTTTTTTAGTTTCGGAACTCTTTTGGATCGAAATGTTTATGGCCAATGTTGTTATATAGCTTGTCTTGTATTATAATGTAAATTCAAATATTTTCAAAACCTAATCGTTAGCGATGGACCAAATTTTCATTAATAATACGTTTGATTGAAACATCAATGATCTATCTAAAAGTTAAAATTACTAATAGAGGGGTTCATGTTAAAACGAACGAACCGTGATGTAGGATACTTTCGCCTCGTCTTTTCAGAAGTACATTAGCTACTGAGCCGATTTACAATGGGCTGTGGCCTGAAATTTATCAAACTAAACACTCAATATAAAAATGTTGTAGATGACAAGTTTGATCATGGTTTTGTTATGCCAGGTATTACAACGGTCGTCAGGGTGGTTGGTGGCAGTACGATGAACGAACGGCTGGTGAACTGGAACAGGCTGTGCAACGTGACGTCAAGTCGGTCGACATCCTCATCGCTGGTCACGTGTACGTCATCGATTTGGAAGCCATGACGCAGCACCGCAAGGATCAACCGGCACGTCGCAGGAAGATCAAACGCGAAGGTGTTGATGATGGTGAGCTGAAGGGAGTGGCCGGTATTATGAAACAGAAGATTAACCTTATGTAAAGCATGTATGAATTTCTTGATCTAGTATGAAGTTCTACTAAGCATTCTATAGTCATGGAAATTGTGAAGTATATCTGTGTTGATGAGCTGATCACTTCATTGTGCATATGTTAGTGCCTGTTTACCATTCCTATAACCAACCCGTAAAACATGGTCATACTTGGGACAGATATTCTAAAGATATTTCAAATTTCAGTGGAGTTTACTGAACAGATATTCCGAGATTAGAAACAATTGATATTTGACATGTTTTCGGGTTTCGCATTCTGTCTGATTTTCATAGATTAAAAATGTCATTCAAATGGTATTTGAAACTTGTACGTACTTATTCTGAACTTGTTTAATGGTTCATTGATTGATGATATAGCATGTGTATGAATCTCTTCAGAAAACTGGCTATGATTGTTGTTTACTTCTTGAATCAACACTACTACCCCGTTTCACTAATCACTACTTATCGAATTACCGCTCACTATTCTTGTGTTATGCGCTCAGAGATATATTAATCATTCCAAGAACTTATCCTTTCTTGTACTTATTACCTGCTAATTATATTTGTCAGATGTATAATAAATTTCATGAACCTAATATTTGGGAATTTTTGTTTGTATTCTCCGTGTATATTCACAAACAGCAGCATTATGCGCTGTCTACCACTTTTATGCTGCAGATACACTAGTGGAATATGACCCTGTACTTGCGCTGACTATGCGATATGTGAGGCGGATCATCTAATTATTTGATGCTATTCTAATAAAACACATGACAGTATTTTTCAACGCCATATTAGTTATCATTGAAGGTTTCAAAGCCGAACCGAATTTGCATATGATACCGCTTTATTGCTCTTGTCATCCGCCGCTAGTACGCATGTTGTTCACAAGTAACTGTTTGAAAGATACAAAAGTAAACTGCCTCATGCTGAACTTATCAGTATGGGATTTTTCAAACAGAAGAATGTTTAAATATGTTTGTCACCTAATAACATTTTCGAAACGTTTTTTCCAGCCCGGCTGGACTGGAATCCTATACAGCTGTTACTTTCACCTCTCATGTTTGCAACCTTGCCTTCAATTCAACAGATAAGATATTTACATTGATTCACTGGTTTCCTTGTCGACAATATTATTTATAGATAAGAGCAGCTTGCTTTGGTGCATCAAGTTTGTCGTTTATTCCAATCGAAGTAGTCAACTCTGTTCATCATGCTGAATACAGGGTTGGTCCCTTCTGTATATCCCTCACGTCACATTTTTAACTTTGATTAATTAAAGCTCTTTATATACAATTTTTATATATCTCAAATTTTGTTGTGTTTGCATGTGTATTTGAGTCGAGCCATATGGCTAAGGGGCAGTAGCAAGTATCAACTGATATTGTTTGCAGCAAACTCGCTGGCAAGACCATCTTTATCACGGGTGCCAGTCGAGGCATCGGCAAAGCCATTGGACTCAAGGCGGCCAAGGATGGCGCCAACGTCGTGATCGCTGCCAAGACTGCAGAGGCACATCCCACCCTTCCCGGAACTATTTATACCGCCGCCGAAGACAGTTGGTCACTTCTCAAACATATGTTCTTGTAAGTAAAGGTGTGCCTGGATTTTGGTCACTCAGGTTGCAAGTGAGGGGTTCTCATCACCACTGTCCAAAATTTTTTAACAGGAGTAAAGTGCAGGTCACCAGGGATGAAATTTTCATTACATGTAGATGTAATTTTTCTGAAGTTTCTGATGAACAAGTTCAATTAGAAAACAGTTAAAGGCTATGGTTTAAAAGTTGCTCATTCTTATGTAAGCAATTTTGAGTAACTTACACGTATTTTGAATGATTTCAGATTCAGGGTACTAGATTAGAGCATTCAGATTCAGATTTTATTTGTTTTAATAAAAGTCGCCATAATAGGAATGAGGAATACCAATTAAGCATAGATAATACCTACGATTTTACCATAATATCGATGTGAATTTCAGTCGAGAAAGCAGGCGGCAAGGCACTGGCCTGCATCGTAGACGTGCGGGATGAGAAACAGGTGGAGCAGGCTATCGAACAAACCGTTAAAAAGTTTGGAAAGATCGACATTCTCATCAACAATGCGTCGGCCATCAGTTTGACTGGTTTGTTGATGTGTTAATGATTGCGGCAATAGGCTTCTGTTCTGTTTATTATGCGACTGTATTAAAACAAATTATAATTGTTTTGTGTTCATATTATGACCGTTTAGGCACTCTGCAAACACCGATGAAACGTTACGACCTGATGCATCAGATCAACACTCGTGGCACTTATTTGGTGTTGGTACATGGTTGTGTCTTTTACGTAGATGCAATCAACCGATAGTCAAGCAAATAAAAGACAAGATTTTTTTGCATACCCTGTGTGACTGACTATTTAATGACTGCTTGACTTGTCGTAGTATTTTAGATCGCAAAAGTGTCTTCCGTACATGAAGGACGCGTCGGTCAAGAACCCGCACATCCTCAACATCAGCCCGCCGCTCAACATGGACAAAAAGTGGTTCGGTCCGCATGTCGGTTAGTTGCCAAGTAAAAACTCGGGAAATAGCTAAAATCAGTTTTTGAATTGTCGTATTTTTGGATCAACCGATAACCATGCATGTTTTCAGCGTACACAATGGCCAAATACGGCATGTCTATGTGCGTGCTCGGTATGTCCGAGGAGTTCAAATCCGATAAAATAGCCGTAAATGCGCTCTGGCCGCGTACAGGTTGGTTGTGTATGGGTGTATATGTTTCATTCATGTTCTGTCAGACAGACGAATACTTTTAAACTTGAAGAAAAGGCTTAACGTAAAAGTTGTTAATTAGCGTCAAATTCACGAATTCTACTTACCACTGCCCATTAACTTCTGCCTAATTTCGAACATCATCGTAATTAATAAAATTACTGTAATGTAACACTACGTACCGTTTCAGCCATCTGGACTGCAGCAATGGCAATGTTGGGTGGCGGCGAAGGCATCAAGCCCCAATGCCGAACTGAAGACATAATGGCGGATGCTGCATACGTGATTCTGTGCAAAGACAGCGCGTCGGCTACCGGCAACTTCTACATCGACGACGAGGTGCTGCGTGAAGTGGGGGTGACCGACTTTGATAAGTACGCATGTCAGCCAGGTCACTCTTTTCACAGCCAATAAATTAGATGTCATTACATTAACATGATATGATTGGTTCGGTGCATCGGTCAGTCTTCAATCATAAATTTACAACTAGCTTACAAAGTATTCAAGTTTTTGATGCTCATTGTTGTCATGTCTTTGTTGGTAATGAGGTAACAAAACATGTTGTGGGAAATGTTTCGCTTGTTCCAGAAACTCATATGTTTGTATTGCAGGCCATCCTTTGCTGCCCGACTTTTTCCTGGAGGAGGCATTCAGCCCGGAAATGACCGCTCAAAAGATGAAAGAGGCGGGTGCCACGCCCAAATTCTCCGTTGGTAATGATCTTGAACCTTCTGTATTATAATTTAATCAAAGTTATTATGATCTTTCTCTGTGTATTGTATCTAAACGCAACTGCTTTTGTATAAGATATGTGAAATGGTAAAGCGTATGTTTAATTCCAGGGTCAAGTTGGTGGTGATGCCAAGAAATCGTCATCAGGTGGTGGTGCTTCAGTGGATGCCATATTTGGCACCATTGGCAAGCTGCTCAGCGATGATCTGTCCAGTCAGATCGATTCCGTGTACAGTTTTGTACTAAAAGGTACGCACGTTTTGTTAAAACATATGTCACTGACTTACGGTTTATACAATACTGATGTATGAAATAAATCACTTGACGCTGGGTAGTATGGCAAAAGTTTTAGTCCCTCAACTCTGGTGAATGAAAAATTTAGGTGCGAATGAGGGTTCGTACCACCTGACTGCTCGCAAAGGTGACAATGCATCGTGTGGTAAGGGTGATTCGCCACTCGGTCAAGCCGACTGTACAATGACCATGGACAGTGGGGACTTTGTCCAAATGTTCACTGGTAAACTGAAACCGACCGCTGCCTTTATGGGTGGCAAGCTCAAGATCCAGGTTTGTTTTTGTGCTCAAAATCCAGATTAAATGTATGCATATAGCTGAATCGTTCTCATAGCCAATCAACCAATCAAATACACGACTTTCATTGTGCAACGAATCGATCACTCATTCAATATTATACTCAGCAGTTACCAACAGCAACATTTATTGCTTAATTCAACCACTCAATAAAGCACATCTGAATTGTCAGTTAATCAAGAGATCAATGACATAGATTCAGTCAATATCACATCAGAAACTAATCATCCGTCATTTACCTATTGTTTATGTATATTATTTCAATGATTGATATTCACGCTGCCCTGGTTTTCAGGGTAATATGGGCAAGGCATTGAAACTGGAAAAATTGATGGGACAGATGAAATCCAAGATGTGATCATGATTAGACAAACTGTGACTATACATGCTATTTGTATGTATATTTATTTATCTGTATGTATTTATTCTTTCATACTTCCGTATTCCTTTATTATGTTTTGTGTTCAACTAATATATGACAGAGAAGCATGCTTTTACTTCGGATCACGAGGACGGTTGTGTAACCTGTGCTCACGTTATATAATGGGTTTTTGTCTTGTGTAAAACCCAATTGGTTGTTTTCCGTTAAAATTTGGGCTAAGTAAAAGGATGCTACTTCCTGGAAATGTGTTCACAGGTGTGATGCTAAGCACCGCACTGTTACACGTCGGGATATTAAAAATCTCTATATAACACACAAATGTCCGTGGCCGAAATAATTTACAAAATCCAGTTCGTGGCCAAGGTAACTTTATGTGTGTCTATGTGTTTTCTGCGCAAATATATATATTTCATTTTTGTATTCTATATATTAATTCGATGTCGAAACGACCGCGAATTTGACTCCCTTCCACTGTACGACGTCGCAACCTTCAGCTACAAAAATGTGGGTCCACCAGTTGCACCAGGCGTTGCAATGGGAAAAATACGCATCCAGGCGCTCTGAAAAATGACCCATCACCCCTAGCCCCAGACCCCACCCTACTCAATTTTTAATTCTAAGAATGACGGCGAAAGAATTTTCCCCCGGCCATCATTAAACTGTTGAAAACTTGCGCCGAGTGACGGCAAAACATACCAACAGTGCAGTGTCTATCAAATACAGAGGACGGGATAATCCAAGTTGGCCGTACGCAGTGAAGAAATAACCAAGGCAGTGCTCTTTTTAATGCAGTGATTACGTTTTTCACATTAAAACTTAATCATTTGAACTTTTTTCAAAACGAATGGACAATTACAGAAACGCAAATTGTGTTTTGTTTTTCTTTGCCATTTTTTTAAATTTCAGACACGAGTGAGTGAGTGAGTGAGTGAGTGAGTGAGTGAGTGAGTTAGGGAGTTAGTGAGTGAGTGAGTGAGTGAGTGAGTGAGTTAGTGAGTTAGTAAGTGAGTGAGTGAGTGAGTGAGTGAGTGAGTGAGTGAGTGAGTGAGTGAGTGAGTGAGTGAGTGAGTGATTGAGTGAATGAATGAGTGGGTGAGTGAGTTATGGAGTAAGTGAGTGAGTGAGTGAGTGAGTGAGTGAGTGAGTGAGTGAGTGAGTGAGTGAGTAAGTGATTGATTTAGTGAATGAATGAGTGGGTGAGTGAGTTATGGAGTAAGTGAGTGAGTGAGTGATTGAGTTAGTGAGTGAGTGAGTGAGTGAGTGAGTGAGTGAGTGAGTGAGTGAGTGAGTGAGTGAGTGAGTGAGTGAGTGAGTGAGTGAGAGAGTGAGTGAGTGAGTGAGTGAGTGAGTGAGTGAGTTAGTGTGTGAGTGAATGAACGAGTGGGTAGCTGAGAAAGTGTGTGAGTTAGTGAGTGAGTGAGTGAGTGAGTTAGTGAGTTAGTGAGTGAGTGAGTGAGTCAGTTGGTGAGTGAGTGAGTGAGTGAGTGAGTGAGTGAGTAACTGAGTGATTGAGTGAATGAATGAGTGGGTGAGTGAGTTATGGAGTAAGTGAGTGAGTGAGTGATTGAGTTAGTGAGTGAGTGAGTAAGTGAGTGATTGAGTGAATGAATGAGTGGGTGAGTGAGTTATGGAGTAAGTGAGTGAGTGAGTGATTGAGTTAGTGAGTGAGTGAGTGAGTGAGTGAGTGAGTGAGTGAGTGAGTGAGTGAGTGAGTGAGTGAGTGAGTGAGTGAGTGAGTGAGTGAGTGAGTGAGTGAGTTGGTGTGTGAGTGAGTGAGTGAGTGAGTGAGTGAGTGAGTGAGTGAGTGAGTAAGTGAGTGTGTGAGTGAATGAATGAGTGGGTGAATGAGAAAGTGTGTGAGTGAGTGAGTGAGTTAGTGAGTTTGTGAGTTTGTGAGTGGGTGAGTGAGTGATGAGTGAGTGAGTTAGTGAGTGAGTGAGTGAGTGTGTGAGTGAGTGAAGAAACATATTCTTTATGTTTGTAGTTGGAGTTTGGCCATGAAGGTCAGCGTGTTGAGGAACGTCGGCTTACCCATTACCCATTTCATCTCAGAAGACGACAATTTCCCCTGCGTTTGACGTTCGCCATGACAATTCACAAGTCACAAGGACAAACACTGGATTTTGCCGGTTTGCAATTTGCGCAATTGGACAAAATTAAACATATATAAATACACATAATATTTTCATGATTTTTAACATACTTCTTATTTACAGTAGTTCTTAATTAAAGGTCTTGCACTTATGTCGCATCCATTCAGCCATGGGCAGCTGTACGTCGGTCTAAGTAGAGTCGGCAGTGAAGATCGAGTAAAGGTTTACACCTTTCATTGTATATTTTAAAACATGTGTGTACATTTTTTACTTTTAAAGCATGTGTGTGCATTTTTTTAATACAGTAATTTATAGACATTATTAAAAATATTCAGCTAGACGGAAAATAATCAAATAATGACTAAATACGTACATATATGCAGTTGTATGCTCCGGTGCAAAACTCAAAATTTGCTCTCGGCCATGGCTACGTAAAAAATGTGGTGTACAACGAAGTTTTGAAGAACATATAGATAACGGCGTCCCATCATCTGTTGGGATAGATGAGCAAGGGAAAGTTATTTTGTCATAACTTTCTTTACAGAAAAATTTTTACTTCATATGTTTCGTGTATTGAAAAAAATTACAACCACCGAATAAACGAAATTCGTATGATTAAATAAATAACAACAAATTCATATGCAAATAATTAAATAACAGAGTTGCAAAACACATGCTTCAGTAAAAAATTACCCATTCAAAACATAACTAGAGTTACGCTTATCATAAATTACTTCAATTATGTCTGCTACAGTGTACGATCAGGAAAATTTTGGGATGCAGTTTTCATGTGTTGCCTATTCCATGAAAGATGTGCTTACTATAAATATAATTGACAAAACTTTCAAATAAATACCCTCAACACTATCGTTCCGAAGGGACGGGTTGGTGACTAGTTAATATAGATCATAAGTAATAAAATTCTGGGCGTATTCGGATATGTATATAATGCGTAGCCCAGAAAAATAAAGAAACTGATTATAACATTGTATCAAATCTGCTTTCATGCAATTTTCAATCAGATTTATAGACTAATCAATGGCACACAACTGTGATTTTTACTTTTCTCTAAATTAATATGGTGAGTTACCATACCATTGAAAGTTAGTGAGTGAACGGGTGGGTGAAGGATAAAGTTTGTGACTGAGTGAGATGGTATGCAAGCTTATGAGTGGCAGCCCAGCCGTAGAATACATGCCGAACATATTTACAATATGTTGAATGATTTGATGAGTATCATGGTGAGTATGGAAGTTATTAGTAAATGAAACATTGAATATAAAGGAAAAGGTGTACTGCCATACATTAAGTGTATGTGATGTGCAATTCGAATTACTCACTGTACAGCACGAAACTACGCTTTTCCATAAAAAAATACTTTATGATGGAACCTGGCTGTCCATCAGCTTCTAAACATCAGTTCATGTTTCATCAAGATTATTGATAGGTTTTTGACTTTGAAAAACTAGTCTAAAAGCAATCGGGACGGAGTTAAGTGAGCTCTACGCAAACATCGGGGTAACGACAAACACCCACAAGCAGTTGTTAGTATTTTGTTCATGTTTATGATGGTGTTGTATTATATAAAACTTTATTGTCTATTACACATTAATGGGCGTCAGCGGTAGCATAGGGAAGGGATTACAGAGCATAAAATAAGATATATAAAATATTCACTACTTTTAAACTATTTATTTATTTATATGAATGACATTAGACAGTTGTCATGATCACGTTGTCTTCGGCCATCTGCTGACGTCTGATGGTCTGCAGTATCCAGATGTAACGAATCGCTGTGCGCAGTATTTCCTGTTTGCTCATCTTTTTGTTCGGTGGATGACTGGGCAAAATACGACGCAGGCCCATGAACGCTTCGTTCACCTGTAACAAAATAAAAACGATTGAAACTAACGATGAGTTTAGCTGAATGGATGGATGAAAAAGAAATGAATTTTAAAACAGGACTCGTGGATATCTATCTATCGCAATTATTCTTGTGCTCACATGTATCCATCCATTCTGTTAATTGACCAATAAAGCGATGATGATGGATGTTCGCTGTTAATGATATAAAAGAAAAATATCCTATAATCGTTAGTTTTTTCTATTGTACTGTAATAACGTACTTGTATTTGTCGTTGTCTTTCTCTATCGAACGTCGGTTTGTTTGATGTATCACATTCGCTAGTACCATCCACACTTGCTGACACTGATTCTTCCGGCTTGATTCGGGGTCGCTTGGTTCGGATGGCATCGCTGGCCTGACTACCATCCAGTGGACCGATTTTGGGCACGGCTCGGGTCACTACCGGCTTCTCCAATACACTAAAATATTTATGAAAGGTTAGGTGAAACGAAAACAGTTTATAATTCGTGGACCGTCTGTTGGAGTGAAGGCAAAGTTTGACCAGCCAAGATTGGAATGTTGGTCTAGTTGTATTTGTTTATAATGAACACCAATCAAAGCGTACATACATAAGATACACTTATAATTAATAGTTGTCACATCGATTCAGCTTATCGAAGCTTCTCCTTCATCGGTGATGTATAAGAAGAGTATGAAGAAAGATGTTACACAAATAAACTAACGATATTTTGACGGCCACCGGTCTCTCGACGATGCCGACCGCAACATCGGAGCTATCAGACTTCAAGTGTACCTTTGCCTTAACAGCGGCACTTTTAGCCTGCCGATTGGGCATGGTACGTCGTGGTGTAATGTTGTTGGCTTTGGGCATTGTCGTTACCAGGTTTTGGTTGCTAATCTTGTGCCGGTTTTATTGCATTATAGACGTTACACTCACTGTCACTTGAGTTCAATGTTCAAACTGAATTGGTCATATATTCATAATGAATTGTGACTCAGTTGATGTGTCAAGCTTGCCGCTTACATTCACCTAACGCCATGATATGATTGAATTGTAAATTCTTTGGAACTCCATTCTTGCTTGCTGCTTATCAGTGCAGTAGTGCCCAGAAGCGACTTCAAAGAGGCGGCAATCTTTCAGCTACTGACTGAATTCTGCTTATCTCTATTATTGCACACAATTTCAATTAAGTCCCGTATCCTAAGAGCCATCATTTCACTCAAGGGAATTCCGATGATTTCCGACTCAGTGAGCAGTGCTAAACCGCAATGCCACATTTTACTTTTGTCCTGCATTTTAAAAATTTATTTTTGCATGCCAAAATTTAATTTTATTTTTAGCTCGGTTCCGCGAATTTTTTTGTTGAAATCCGCTTGAAAAATTGGTTATTTAATTAATTAGAATCAATAAACAATATCAATTTGCAGTAAAACCGGTCAAGATGGTGCGCGTGTACCCATGGTTCCGTATGACGCCGCCGGCTCACATGAGCCGAGCCATTGAACGAGTCGGTTAGTCCACTAAAAAGTAGTTTGTAATTTTATATTGCGTGACCGAGCCGGTCAATTTGGAGGTATATTTGGCTTTCAACCCAGCTGGGATAAGCATGGTAAGTTAAGTGTGATATATAACTAGTTTTGCTCACGAAATATTTGCACCGTCTGGTCTGCGTTTTCCGAAGAATCTCACCTACTGTTATTAGCCGTATTTTTTGTCTAGTTACACTGTGCTTCATTCCCCATGTATGGTTTTATTTCAGGTGTTTATCTCTGGAACCAGTACATTGTCAAATTGGAGTTCGGCCTCCTACCGAAGGAGTACAACTTCAAGAAGCACGGACCGTATGTTCCGTACCGGTATTATGGAACCCGTTAGTTAACTGAAAATAATTTCCACTAGGATGGTTGACGGAGGGTTTTTGATAGAAAAGAGGGCCACTTTTCAATCTGTTTGTATAATCTTCTCTAAGAACGTTCTTTTTTCCGGGATATTGTTGTTATTAAGGCTTCGGACGTCGAACGGAAAATGTCAATCGGCAAACAATTTCTATTTAAAAAAATCGGCATGCAGTTTTACTCAGTATAATTATGTATCATACTTCTAAGCTTACTCACTCACTCGGGCATCGCATTCAATCACTCACACTCACTCTCTTACCCACTCATTCACCAACCACTCACTCACTCACTTAATCGCTCACTCACTTATTCATTCACTCACTTATTCATTCACTTATTCTTTCATTCACTAAGTGCTAAGTCCATCACTTATTGTTCATCTCGCTTATTGGTGTGTGATAAAAATAACCCCGCTAACCCCATTAACCCCTAACCCCAAAGTGATAAAAATAACCCCGTGGCCGGTTAACCCCATTTTGATAAAAATAACCCCACGATTTCTAACCCCAATTTTTGTTATAAAAATAACCCCAGGATTCCTAACCCCGGGGTTAGGAGTTAAAGAACGGTAATGCTTGAGCTCGTGCTTGAACAGTTGGTGAGAGTGAGTGAGTAGAAGAGTCAGTGAGTGGCAGAGTTAGTAAATCGATGTCGAAGTTGTTACATCGCAATTCGCAACGTCTTTGCCTATTTGGCCCCGATTCGACGCCTGACCCATAAATTCTTATTTAGTCTATTCTAGAGGCATTTCCGCATGGACAAACGTACGAGCACCTCCGCTGCGCGGTGCTAACGGTCCAAGGCGGGGGCATAAGCCCATCCCAAATACGAAGCCTAAGCCTAAACCGAAAACTAACTCTTAGCCTCATACTAGGCGATCTCCTTTACCAACGTACAGTCTGTTTTCGGAACTAAGCCGAAGCCGTACAAACAATCAAATGGTTAAAACTGCATCAGAATTCGAGACTTTGGAAAGCAGACATCACCTTTTGCGATTGCCGTTCGAGCGAATAGTAATAATAACCGATTACCAATTGAACTTCATTCTTAAATGTCTTGGGGTTATTTTCATCGTATTGGGGTTAGGGTTAAATTCTGGGGTTATTTTTATCAATCTGGGGTTAACCTTTGGGGTTATTTTTTATCAATCTGGGGTTAGGAGCATGGGGTTATTTTTATCACTTTGGGGTTAACGGGGTTAGCGGGGTTATTTTTATCACAGACCGCTTATTAATTTATTTACTCACGCAGTATCTCGCCCATTCACTCACTCACTTATCACTCCACTCACTCAAGTATTCATTCGCTTTCTGTCTTTCTCACTGAACACTTCACATTCACCCGCTCACTTACTCCCTCACTCACTCATCATTTATCCACTCACTCACTTATTCGCTTATTCAGTCACTCACTCACCCACCACTCTCGTTTCTCATTCACTCATTCACTCACTTCCCCACCCACTTGTCACATGTTCACTTATCATTTGTTCTGTCACTCTCACGAACTACGAAAAAAGTCATCCGGACTTCGGAGCCTGATGGAGGGTAAATAGCTAACCCATGAAAACTTCACCCACTCTTTTTTATCCTCTTTCTTCACTCACTCATAATTTTTTTTCGCTGTCTCACACATTCAATCTTTTTTCAGAGGACACCAAGTTTCTCGATCTGAAAGTGTCAGAACTGCCTGCCTGGATCGGTCGTCGCGATAAGTCAGTGCCCAACACTGCTCGTGCCGTGTCGCGAGGTTGGCTATTCTAGATTATGGGTCACTGTTTAGCTGATGAAAGTCTGTTTTTAACCAGTAAAGTCGCTAGCTTGTATTAAGATAACAAGCGGACATATTCTAACTTTTATACGGTGGTATAACAGTGGAATGTTTGAACCTCGATATAATGTGTAGAGTAGTAGTGTGTAGAACTTATATGTACAGTACTCAACTTGAATTGTCTTCACGTTTTTTTCAACGTTATTTATTTTTTAGGTGACATTTACAATACAACAACATGACATGCTATCTCTATATTTTTCATCTTGGCTTTCAGCTTATCACAACTGGGAGCACAACTTCAAGAACGTCAAATACCAAAACTTGGTTTTCGTACTGCAATTCGTGTTCGGTTTCACCACCCTCTTCTACATCATGCGATTTGATCAGCATGGTTGGATAGTTTTTATTCATTCATCTTGTTCTCATTTAAAAAAACAATGTACAACAAATTGAGTAGGAACGAATAAATATGATTTTCAAATATGCACTGATTTTGGAGTGAATGAAAAACAAACGAAAAACAATCTTTTACTTTTTGTAAGTATGAGTTAAAAAAATACAAGCTTCGTAATTCAACTTATTTTCTGCAAGTGCGTGTTTGTTTCAGAGAAAGAGCGCAGAGCCCGTTACCACTGGTAGACAATCGAACGGCCAGCCGTGCGTAGTAGTTATTGATTGATATATTAATATCATATGTACATGATATGTTTTTTATGTCTGTGTTTAAATATTTATTCATCGTATAATTCATTGTAGTCAGTTCCAGAATTTGGTAGTTTTATTTTCTTTACCAGTACTTACTCGGTGATTGTGATCAGAATACCCTATTTATTCGATTGACTCTCACCAGCACTATTAGTATGTTCCGTTTCATATAATAGCATAAACCTATTTTTATATAAAAGTGACTCACGAAATTTTATTTAGAGATATTGCTCACATCACATGATAGACGGAATAAAGATTTTTGTCCTTAGTTTCGATCGTTGTGGATTATTCTGCGATTCGAAGTTTGATTTGTCAATGGACATGAACTTGCGTTTCCATTCCTTGATGTGTGTATATTTTTTCTCCTTTCACACGCAAGTTCCTTATTAAATGCGTTTCCCGAACGTGTATGCGCATACACTGGCGGATCAGCCAAACCTCCAAAGGTAGAGGAAATTTTCAAAAGAGGAAGGAATCGGCGGAAATGGTACTTTTTTAAGTCACCTTTAGGAACAAAATATACTTCTTGTAATCGCCAACAGGGGTATTCCACTTTTCTCTCTCTTTCTGGTCTGCTAGTGTGCATACACAGTCACACACTGAACTGTGACATCTGACATAACACGTTCACGTTACGACATGTTTGCCAACAGGCACTACTGCTCTGCATGCTGTTTACCACGGCCGTTTTTTGCGCGCCACTTTTGAATAGTCGACTACTTGCAATTCTGCAACCTGCTACTAAACCGATTCGTCATCGTTGTCTGTTACGGCTCGCAGGTTTACTACCTTCTTCTACTACTGGCATGGCACCGAAAAATATGGAAGACATCACGAGCTCAACCAGAGGTGCACTGATTGTATTAGAAGGTTGAGTGATTCAAATGTGATTTAATAATTATTTAATTTAGTCCGATATTTTATGGTCATCTTATCTTTTTTTCCAGGTTGTGATCGATCGGGTAAGACAACACAATCGAAGTTGCTGGTGGAGAACTTGCAGAAACGCGGTCATGCGATTGAGTTTATGCGATTCCCCAGTTGGTCATTCGTGTTTTAGCGCTCGTGTTAGTAGCATTAAAGGGTCTTAACGTTTTCTGTTTGAATAACCATAATCATAACTGCCATTTACATTTACACGAATATTGTTTTGTATGTGTACGAATTTTCAGATCGCGACACACCAATCGGTCATGAAATCGATGAGTACATGAAGGGCAACATCAAACTGCCCAACGAACAAATCCATCTGATGTTCTCCCGTAACCGATGGGAACAGAAGTTGGTGCCATTCATACATTACAGTATTATTTAGAGGAAAATGTGTTGTGATTAGTCGAAAACATGCGCCAAGTCAAATCACTTAAATTATTCATTGTCAACCGGGATGAAAAGAGAGAAGACAAATGAAACGGCAACAATATGAGAATGGCCGCTGGATAACAGGTGGCCGCGTTTATATAGGGGCTGTGCGGGTGCGTACGCCGAAACCAACACTAGCTGGTCACAGTGAAACGCTATAACAGACAGCGCGCGCAATATTTGTGTAAATGGGTGGCCAAAACATAGTAATATAATGATAAACAAAGAGAGATAATCACTCTTCCCCTCTTTACGAATCGGGAAGTACACCAATTAAATGAAAACATAATGATAATGTGATAAAATGCGTGAATAAGTCAATGAAGTGATAAAATACCAAAGATCAACGAATGTCATGGAATGATAAAATACCGGTTGGACAAAAAGAATAAGTATAGAATCATTGACCAGATACAATGGGACCAGAATCAACACAAATGGCAAAATCTAAATACTAAAATTGAAAACATGTACCATCATGTCACCCTATGTACCAGTACTGAACTCAATATAAAAAACACGAAAACAACTAAGTTTTACTTAGAGATAAAAATCTACTATCATAAACATACACAGCATTTCCAAATTAGCGGAAATATTCAAAACGCACCACTTTTCCTCCTCCCTCCTACCAAACTGATTCACTGCCTTCCAGTGGTGTTCACCCACACCCTCAAACCGTCACCGGGCTGATCCGAACCAAACGGTTGCAGATGCCCACCAACTCACGACAACACAGAACAAAACACAAAAACAATGAAATAAACAGACAAAAAACAAAACAACATAACAAAATACCCAGTCAATAATCTGTAATAAACATCAGCATATACAATTCAATATATATGAAAATATATGCCACGAAGCAGTGCTTTTATATGTTGAAACAGGTACCAAATACTCAAAATTATAAGCTATCTTTTATGACACTGCTTCGCTACAAACCAATTATCACTTCGGTACTGGCGAGTCGCTGGCTTCTTCTTCATCGTCATCTTCCTTCTCCTCATCGTCTTCCTCCTGCTCCAATCGGTCCAAGTGCGATGTCATCTCGTCTACGGTAAGGCACTTCAACGGACCGCTACTTTCGAAGAACTAAAAAAAAACATCGCTACCATATCACCTCACGCACATAATACACCAAATACGCTTTTCCCTGGCTTCGAATGACTGTAAACTACTTTTTTCCATCTTATAACGTCTCTCCGAAAACAGAAAATTCTAAACTACGAACTTATTCCAATCTCTTCGTTTCAATATTTGACATAGAAAACTCTGAAAATGAATATCAAAAAATACCACCAACGCTCGAGTCTTCCAACAGCCTTTCCAGCTCCACTGGCCGACGATTTCCCTCCTGCGTTTTGATTGGAGTCGATGATCGCGGCGTCTGTTCGCCATCGACTTGCATCGGTTCCTCCACCCGATCCTCTGTAAATCATTATTTTTCCTTACGATAATCGTCCGACCTTTTTAATCCTCCAACAAAACACCTCCTAAGATCAATTTCCTCCCAAATTCAAAAAATAAAATAAAAACTACTTCCCTTCATTCAACGAATGTCTAAACTCAAACAAGCTGAATGTCACCCAACCTTGTTCATTCGGTTCCTTCTGCTCATCGCACTCACGATCTATCATCGCCACGCTGTCCTTCTGCGCTTCGTGTCTCACTGCGGTCACTGAGCCTGCAACATTTTTTATTGTTAATCCTGCTTTAATTAACGTTTAAAACTCTCTTCTCTCTGCCCAAAAAAAATTTTTTTTTTCCCACGAGACATTCTTTATTTTTTGATAAATCCACAGACCATATAAACGAAACTTTTCAACACCTTTCTATACGCACTTTTCATCCATAATAATCAAAACCACTCCCTCTATCTGTCTCTATCTATCCTTTCTCAACCTTCTACGACTCACTCACCTGGAGAAGATCTGCATGCCACCACGCTTGCTGCCATCGCCACCCCGTTCGTGGCACCGCCATTCCCCTGGTCCGTCAGCAACACTGCAATTAAGTGACTTTCCACCAAGTCAAATTCACATACTACAAAAATAACTCAAAGAGCACATCAAAACAATTTTTACTTGAAAACAAAGCACGCTCGTTAACTACCAATCCAATTCATAAATTTATCTTCCGAAAAAAAAATTTTCCACACCATGAATCTCTCAACTTAACAACGCTAACGGGCATTTTAACCCCTTCATACGCATAACAATATTCCAAAAAAAACTCAACCAACTATCCCGATTCACGTCTCTCTGACCGTTTTCCTGTTCACCTGGTGGTCGCTGCTGCTGCTGATTTGATTGACTGCTTCGTTGTTGGATCACCACTCCTTGTCTCGCCGCCCCACGGACTGAAACTACTTGTTATTAATCGTCAAAACCACTTTCTTTTATAACGTTTCTCTAACGAAATTCAGCTCAACACCCAAAAAAATTACTGTTCTCGATACGTAAATTTCAAACGAAATACATCTAAACGCAACTACTGATATCGAGCCTATAAATAATTTGCTCACAAAACTTTCAAAACACCATGAAAAAAAAATCAACATGACTCTCACCTTGACGTGCCACCTGCACTGGTTGCCCAATAGAGCGCCCGCCCGATCCGCCTCGGCGGCCACCCGTGAAGCTGTCGTCTGCAAAAATAGTCAAATCTTCGTACACTCAACTCTACACGTGCTTTTCAACCCTAGACTAAAAAAAATGCACCTACTAACTCAATTTTTTACTCTTCAAAACTATTATTCATGAAGCATTTTCTCAAAAACTTGTAATACATACGAATTACAATTCCATAATAAGTAATTTAAACGCTATGAAACTCAGTCTTCTAACACGCACGTTCTCCAAATTCTTTCATATAAACAAATCCTCATTTTTCTACCCCTCACCTGCTTTGAACCGTCTCAACACCGGGCAGTCACGTGCCATGTGACCCGGCTGGTTGCAGTTGTAGCAGTTGCGAGGAGCGCCGTAACCGTTACCTCCACGGCCACCACCACGGCCGACGCCCACACCTCGACCACGACCACCACCACCACCCCGCTGTTGACGGAACTCGGGGCATTCGCGCGAGAAGTGGCCATCCTTTCCGCAGTTGAAGCAACCACCGCGTCCGGGCGCACTCTGGTGCTTGCATTGCGCCGCCTTGTGTTGCCCGTGGCAAATGAAACACCCCGGCTGAGTGGGACACGACCGTTTGTCGTGGCCAACTCTGCCGCAAAGCCAGCAGGTCATCGTGTCACGTTCTCGGGTCACTTCAGCGACAACTAAAAACATGTTTTACTCTACACACCCTACTCGTTCGCAACTGCCTATCTTAAAATTCGCTCATTTCAACATTTCACAGAAATTACTCAGAAATTACTCAAAATTTCACTTAAAATTACCCTACAACCTTTTCCAATTCACACCACGAAATGAGTAACTTTAATACCGAAAATAATGATTGAAAAATACAATTTTTCTCATGTATTCCACTCTGACCACCAACAACTTTAGAAAACACAACAAAAACACGCCAGTCTCGCTTCCATTTAAAGTACGTTTTATTCATATATCATTACTCGAAAACTTAACACACGAGCAGCAAATAAGCGTGTACCAACGAACGTAACTGACTCACGCTAAAACATACTTATAATTATTATTTTATGGATAATTCCAATAATAAAACGAACCCAAAAGTTTAACAAACTACCAAAAAAAACACCAACTTTCTGCTCGGCCCCTCTTTGCCCCAAAAGCAGCTGCCGCAACAAGACCGACGAACGTAGCCTCCGCTTCTGGACCCGACTCTGCCGACCTCTTCGCCATTACAACGGAATGCTTCGCTGCTGATTGAGTAAATTTAGGACTGCTGAAACACAAGAAACAGTTGATTGTTGATTATCATACATAACATACCATACAATATATCAAATTTTCAGCTGACCCATACAAACACAGAACACAAGGTCAACCGAATACAGTCAGGACAGATTTTCCGTGTACTGACTAACAATCTACTTTCATGAAACAACGGCAGAAAATAACAATTTGTTAGTACGCAAAAATCATGAATAACGAGTTAGTCGATAACTATACTGTTTTCCTAGTACATAGAGATATTTACTGCTCGGATCGTGGCTGCAAATAAGCCAACGGCACCCGATGCAACTTGAAACGACCCTTAACCCCTTCCAACTCAACCAACACAGAGCGACGTCCCACCTCCTTAACGACACCCTTGATCTCATTAGCCAGATCAATCTTCAACTTGCGCTGAGCCCTTAACGCATCACTTTTCACGAAAACACTATCACCCACTTTGAATCGAGTTTCCGTTCGATCAAAGAACTTGCCCGTAGTGTACTGTTCCTGCGCCTTAACGATTTGAACCCGAACCTTCGCCCAAAAGTCAGACAACTCCCCCGTAGCCAAAAACTCAGTACTATCTGAACTGTACGGCACCCCATAGACCACTTGAAACGGTGATGTAGTCAACAATGCGACCATCAAGATCAAGATCATGATGTACAATGAACTGAACGCCGTGCGACAAGCCCAAAAAACATCTTTCAAACTACCCTGCTCCACCTCATTCACGGGATCACTGATCTTAGCCTCGGCCGAAACCTTCTTCCGACTCTGTGTTTCATCCTTATCCATTAATATGGCTGTGGGCAGCTCCCAATAATTACCCAACTGAGCATCTTCATCCCCAGTGTCTTCACCACCAGCAAACTGATCTGCAGACGAAACCAACGAAACCTGAGCGATCATACTAGCCGAGCCATTTTCATCACGAAACACGAATAACGCCTCTTCTTCGTCTTCGGACATCGGAATCTTCTCACGCACCTGAGCCACCAACGTGTTTTCAACCAGTTGATCACAGTGATTCAGATAACAAAGACCATCCGGACCCACTATTTGAAAATTAAGATCTTTCAACGCACGAACGCCGAGCAAAAAAGGAGTGTTGGAGAGATCTGTGACGTGACATTCAACCGACTTCGTCTTACCCGCCACTTCAACGCTCAGATTAACAATACCCAAACAGTTCACGATCGTCTCGTTAACAGCTACCAACTGTTGACTACACGCCTTAGGCTTAAAACCCAGCTGATTAACCAGCTCCAAGGAAACGAGTGAATTTACTGAGCCTGAATCCAATACCCAATTTTCGGGTTCCAACATTACTCCCTCAACAAACAGTTTTGTCTTAGGTGCTGATGGCACACAAGTCACCGATCTTAGCTGTCTAACTGGTAGACGAACCATACCTACACGAGCTACTGACGGACTGGAGGACTCCTGATTTTTCAATTTCTGTTCAACATTGTCCAGCTGAGTCTTCATGTCCACCACTAGCTGCTCCAGCCGACTACTAGATGATTCGAATGCCACCGAGCGCACATTTTGACGATTCTGAGCACCCTGGGTCTTATTCGGACAATCTGGGGACTTGTGACCGTCCTGACCACATGAGTAACACTTAACCACTGATTGTTGCTGATTGAGCCTACCCTGATTGAAACTACCAGCAGCCTGATTGAAATTGCCCGCCTGCGAACGAAAATTCTGACTATTAGGTGGACGACTACTGTGACCGGAAAAACCGCCGCCTGAACCCTGGTTACCGTTAGGAAAAAAATTATTCCCTCTGTGTTGAAAACCGCCACCCTGGTAGCCACCAAAACTCGGCCGAAAAGGTTGCTGAGCGACTGGGAAACCCCGACCTGTGTTATTATGCGAATCACCATAACGACGTGCCGAACCCACAAACGGACAACTCGAAACTACGTGATTACCGTTACGCTGGCAATGTGTACAAAATAAACGTGGTGGTAGCGAACGACCCGTGTGCATATTACCACCCTGTGCCAAATTGGGACTCGGATTCCTATTTCCCCTGCCGAAAAGTTCCTTATCCACATCTTCTTTGACTACCAGTTGGTTAAGCAACTCATCAAACGGCAGAGTCCCCAAACGCGCAGCTTCTCCGCAGATCGCTTTGAACTGCAAATTACTCACGCCAGCCTTTAGTTGACCCACTAGTGTTGAGTTATAAAGACGCTCTGACGGATAAATAGGACACAGTGACTTTAACGATCGACCATAATCAGCCACAGACTCAGTAGGTAACTGTACACGTGACATGAACTTCGCCATTAGCTTTGACGCGCCAAATGGGTCCGTATATCTCGCGTTCAGATACCGAAGCGCTGACTCCCACGTGGGGTTTCTGTTTTGTTCCATGTATTCTCGATACGCGATACCCGATAAGCATTGCTCCAGATGTAGAACCTTAACTCTATCCGACACCCCTAGATTCTCTACCCGTCCTTTGATCGCTCTTAACCAGGATCCAAACTCCTCTTCATTATTTCCATTGAACGAACGATAGTTTCCAGAGAGAATCATATTGTCAGTCTGTTTACTACATAACTGCACGACCGCATCAGCTAAGCTATCCCTATACGATGGTTGACTACGCGGACTGTCAAACTCACCCTCAACTCGCTGATTCTCAAAAACAGGTGACTCGATCAAAATACTCCGGTTAGGATTTTCACCTAACCCCGTGCCTTCCTGCACACCGCCCAAGTCTAAACGACTTGACTCCGTGGACCCAGAGGGTTCACCCGGCCTCAAGCCCGTACCATTTTGATCGATCACCTTCTGCGGCACCACCCACTCAGCATTCCACGGTAACTTATCCACTACTCGAAAACACTCAAATCCAGCCATCATTATCCATTGAAAAACTTCCACCATCTCAGCATTTTTGCCCAAAGATGACAGCTTGAAATCCGCGAAAGCGTCATGTATCTGAGACAAAGCTTTAAGCAGCTTAACTACAACCAACAAACCCTCTTTATCCCCTTTTCCGTACAAATAGTTTACGAAATCGAAAAACTCTTGCTTTGTGCACACCGCAATATCATCATCATTCGTTGCCACATTAGGTTCTACAGGTGCGGCTGCTCCCGGGGACTTAACTGTAAACCCCCCTTTGCTTCTATCCAGCACCGGACTCCTGAGCATGTGGGCCATTTTTCCCTAAAACACCCTACAAAACACACAATATAAAATCAAATGAAAATATGCCCAAAATTCTGAACAACAAACAGCCTAACAGCTTCTAAAACTGTAGGTCGCACAATCTATAACAGGATGAACACAATCATGAACAAAAACTGAAATTTTTTCCCGAAAATCTGGAAAAAAAATTTAAAATTCGACTCACACAACAATTTTCCCTATCACTTTTTCACAAAACCGATAACAAACTTTTTAACACCGAAAGAAAGAAAACTTCACTTCAAATTTCCATATTTGAGAAAATTTCACAATTTCTTGGCAGCCAGCCAAACCCATAAACAAAATCAAACAAACATTTTACAGAACATTCTAGAACAAAAAAACAGTAGGAAGAGCTACGTCGGGCGCCAGTATTATTTAGAGGAAAATGTGTTGTGATTAGTCGAAAACATGCGCCAAGTCAAATCACTTAAATTATTCATTGTCAACCGGGATGAAAAGAGAGAAGACAAATGAAACGGCAACAATATGAGAATGGCCGCTGGATAACAGGTGGCCGCGTTTATATAGGGGCTGTGCGGGTGCGTACGCCGAAACCAACACTAGCTGGTCACAGTGAAACGCTATAACAGACAGCGCGCGCAATATTTGTGTAAATGGGTGGCCAAAACATAGTAATATAATGATAAACAAAGAGAGATAATCACTTTACATCACGGTAACATTGACTAGCTTATAGAATGATTACTTATGTATGTATTTGTTCTCAGTTAGGACTGATTCGCCCATTTCTGATGACATGAATCTCCATTCTGGGTTACTGTATCTTTATCATGTTTCAGCGAGTACATGCGCGAGCAGCTCTCCCGTGGCACTAGTCTGATTGTGGATCGATATGCCTATTCTGGTGTGGTATATTCCGTTGCAAAGGTTGGTAGCATATTCTTTCCTGTCTTCCGGTCTGTTCATTTATCGATCTGTTATTTCGGTAACCTCAGCAAAATTCATATTCACTCTTAATTTTCAGTCAGCTTTTCTTACTCTTATTTTTCTGTATTTTTGATTTGACACCAACGAAATAATATTGGTATTGTATTCAGGGTTTGAGCCTGGCGTGGTGTAAGTCACCCGACGTGGGTCTGCCACAGCCCGATGCCGTACTCTTCCTTGACCTGTCGCCAGATCAGGCAGCTCAGCGAAGTGGTTACGGGGAGGAAATCTACGAAAGACGCGAGTTCCAGCAGAAAGTCTACGATACCTACATGCAGATGATTGCGGAGGAAAAGGAGGAAGGCAGATGGAATGTAAGATGATCTCAGTTACTGACTGCGGTTGATAATGACACTGTTTTATTGTGTTGGTGACACCTGCATCTGCATGCTGTGCTGTAGTTATTCACCCAACCACTGAACACTATTCATATAACATCATTAAACCAATCAATTCACTCATCATAACCATACATACACTCACTGAGCCAGTCGAATATGAGATCACTCATCTCCTCACTCATCCGACACAAACTTGCTTGCCCGTCTCCTAACTTCAGGTGATCGGTTTGTTTAGGTGATAAACGCAGATCAGTCGGTCGAGAGTTTGGCGTCCGAGCTGCTCAAGGCATCGGTGTCCACGATCACAAACGTGCAGAATGACATCGGAGTTTTATGGCCGAATTGCAAGTTGGCCGATGACACAAGTGTGCCCGATACTTCGTCGTGATATAACATGATTTCTCTCAGTCATAAGTTGATGTGTGATGACGAATGCTATGCTACCAATGCAATAACATATTTGATAGCATATACAATTAATTGCGTTCATTTGAAAAAATTGTGGGTCCGCTAATTACGAACTTCGGTTCCTGGCTTATGTCTCAACGTATTCTGGATATTTTGTGTCATTACATATTGTCTCATATTGCACTCGTGTACATATTACGTCTATTGTCGTTCTGTATGTTTTATTTACATCGTTATTGATACGATTTCCGAACAATGAAGTTGGTGGCTGTGAAATTCTCTTGCTTAAATAAAATGTACTTTGCAATACTTGTGCGCATGTAGTACATACAACGACCATTACTGATGTCAAATAAAACTTGCCAAAAGATTCTGCTCAATAATAATAATAATCATTCTTTTGAAGTACTCGGGTGATTTTCACTATTTTCTTCATCGGGTTCATCTTCTCCCTTTTCATTATCTTCGTCGTCCTCCGTGACTCGATCCAAGTTTTTTGCTACCGTATTCTCATCATCTGCGGCAGCCGTCGCTTCCATCTGCAAACAACCAGCCACTGAGTCAATTGATTATGACGGAATGACAGACTGAACAACCATTCACTGCATCAACTGACTGACTGAACGACATACTGAACAGCCATTCACAAAATCAATTGAATGACGGAATGATAGTCTGAACAATCATTCATTGGATCAATTGACCGACCAAATGACAGACTGAACAACAATTAACTGACTCAATTGACAGACTGACAAAATGTAGATCCAACTTGTTCATCCACAGACATTCCCCTCAAGATTGGTGATCCCAGTCTTTCGTCTTTGCTGTCAGCCTCTTCCAATTCTTCGGCCACTGATTTCTTCGATTTGGTAGAGGCTTCTGTTTTGGTAGAATCGGTCGACGCCT
>OZ038445.1:18321348-18351348 GCA_964036265.1 Daptonema setosum
GTGGACGGGCTTTCGGTCGGTCGACTATCTGAATGCCACAATTAATTAGTCAGTTAATAGTAAAAACCGGTAACATTGTTTTTAATAAATGCTTGAACAAAACACACTTGTAGGAACTTGTGCAGTAAAAATCAGAGGTTTTACATGTTCAAAAAAGTGTAAAGATACGTGAGTCGTGAATAAATGACGGATGAAATAGTTATTTTACCGTACCTCTGGTTCAACTTCCAGCAGTTCGCACATGTTTTCCATATCAACCAGGTTTTGCTGAATCATTCTGAAAATGATCAAGCTATAGTTAGCTTCTTAACAATCTTAAGCTAAATGAAGACACAATTCCAACAATTCACCACCCCTGATCACCTAGGCTATACATGAGAATTTTGGTGTATGTTTTTGTGTGTTCGTGCATTGGCTGCAGTGCTGCATATGCTGTAACATACGCAGTTACAAAACGGACTAAGCAGCCAGCCAGCGCGTCGGCTCCATAGCTCAGCGGCAGAGCGCCAGTCTAGTAAACTGGAGGTCACGAGTTCGAACCTCGTTGGAGCCTTCGCCCACTCAAATATTTTTTTATTTTCATTTACAGTTTTGACACAACAGGTTTTTGTCACTGCTGAGAGTTTTCTTTTTTTTCTGAAATGTAGTAAACTACTTATTTTTAAATGAATGTTTTAGTAATGAGTGTGAAAAAAAAGTACAACACTGCGCGTGAAACTTGGAGAACAAGCCTGAAAAGACACAAAATATTTTAATAGTTGAAAAAAAAGTTAAGACGAACGAGTAAAAGGTGCCGAGCATGTTGAGTGGTGTGTACAGCTGTTGCAGGTACGTGGTGAAAAGCACGTAGTCACCCACAGTCAGGTTGTCTCGTCCAACAACCACGAACCACGCACATAACATGCAACCTTGACAATTATGAAAAAAAAATAAAGCTATAATATTTCGAATAAAAATATAAGATTTAAATTAGTACAGGTGTAATGCAAACCAGCTAGCAATCCGAGTGCAATTGTTATGGCCTGTGCCGTGTTGAGAGCAGCCAGGGACATGTTCGTGTCGTATTCGGATGCCTACAAAATTAAATATGCCATTTCAATAATAAAAATTTGTTTTCAATAAACCAGTAGATATTTTCAATAATTAAAAAGACTGAGCGGAATAATCTGGTAAAGTATCAGTTTTTTAAACGTATTATACATGTAGCATTCCAACCTGGTATGACATAATGCTGCTTTTGTACCGTTCCTGCTCAAAGTCCTCGTTGTTGTAGTACTTCACCTGAAATTAAAAGATAAAATTTTGTTGGATTTGCCATTTTCTGAAAAAAAACTGTAGCATTTGTTGTTTTCGATGAAATTGGTTTACCGTTTTATATAAGAACCAGTATAGTTATATACTCGATGAATAAAACAGTTAAACATTGTACAGGTTACATAACGAACGGTTTCAAAATTGAGCAACGAATCGACGGCCTTGGCCCGTTGTGTGTTGTCGAAGGCGTTCATTCGACGTCTGAACTTGGTACGCCATTCGGTGATGCCCACCGTAAAACCTGCACCATTTCAATTACAATCAAATCATCGAGTCATGACACTTCATCAGACGACACTTTATCAAATGACACTTTACCAGAGGACACTTTACCAGATGACACTTTATCAGATCACACTTACCGATGACACTTTATCAGATCACACTTTACCAGATGACACTTTATCAGATGACACTTTACCAGATGACACTTTATCAGATGACACTTACCAGATGACACTTTATCAGATGGCACTTTACCAGATGACACTTTATCAGATGACACTTCACCAGATGATACTTTACCAGATGACACTTTACCAGATGACACTTTATCAGATGACACTTTACCAGATGACACTTAACCAGATGACACTTACCAGATGACAATTTATCAGATGACACTTTACCAGATGACACTTTATCAGATGACACTTTACCAGATGATACTTTACCAGATGATACTTTACCAGATGACACTTTACCAGGATGACACTTCATCCACCAACCAAGATAGGTCACCATGGTGAGGAAAATAATGATGGCAAAAAGGTAGTTGAACGCAATCAGGAAGTAAATGATGGCGATGAAAATATCGGCGATTGTGGGTACGATCTGGTAGAGGAAGATGTTGAGCAGCTGGTTGACACTCTGCGTGCCACGATCCATTACCCGAAGCACTTCGCCAGTTTTGCGCGACAAATGCCAGCGAAGGGGCAGACTCAAAACAAACATGCAGTATCATAAGTAAAGTATTCTACAAATGTGAGAATAATTGTTTTTATTATGATGATGAAACGAACCTATGCAGATGACTGAACAGTCGGAGTTGTACTGCCCGAGTGGTGTACTGCTGTACCTTGACCCACAGCAGAATGCGGATCGCGTTTAGAAGACCACCTGTCAAGATCGTACTTGTACCAGGTACTTGAGCCTAACTGCATATAGCTTGGTCAGGGTATCTTGTTACTAATTATTTTCCTGAAAACCTTATAGTGAACAATTAATAAGTTGGTCATGTTCAATAATATGTTATACAAATGTAGTGTGAACAGCTGAATTTTTTTTAAAAATTTGAACGCGCGCCGAAATTCAAATGCGCGTCAAAAGGATTACGGTACAAATTTTGAAGTAACGAGAAACTGTGACCAGACTTTAACTGAGTAAATTCAAGTAAAATGAAGGGTGTGGTAGATAAATGCGGATAAAGGTACATTCAGTAGGTACCGAACCTGATATGCCGGATCCCTGGAGCGTTCGAATACCGGCATATATAAGTATGAGATCCCATCGATAGGTCAATGTGCCATTCGGTTGCAAATCCGGTGTCAGACTGTTAACTGCAAACATTTCATTCATCGTATTCGTGTAATAGTAGTTATGACTCTCCATTACTGTGTATCAACTTGAAAGACGAAAAAGCTGAAAAAGTGGTTGAATCGGCTTTTTGGGACATCTCATGTACATGTATTGTAACAAAAAAGGTAGTTTCAGAGAAAAAATTGAAAGCCCTTTTTTGGATTCCAAATGAAGAAAATGTAACAGAAACGGCAAAGCTTTACGGCTACCAACCAATATCCTTGTTATATAACGGAACATACAAGTTGACCACCCTGCCCACGACGAGTATCACAAAGCAAATGGCCGCCGACAGCTGCAGTCCGAAGCTCTTGCTGGGCCAGAGAGCTGGTCCGAGCACCCACAGGTTGCGCAGTGCCACGCGCAATGACGATTCTTGACGCACCTTCTGCAAACACTTTTTTGGGTTTTGCTTAACTGATGCGGCCTTAAGACCCCTCCCTCCAGGATATTATTGATGTCTTAAAACAACTTCTTTTATGTTTTACACTTTTTCATTTCCATTCTTATTTGCAACTTGCGTTCATGATTTATGAGCTCATAAGCTCTATCATTGAACTTCTCAAAAACCATATCACGATTGAGTTCAATTAACATGAACCTATAGGCCTCGTGTTTGATTATAAGAAACTGTACTTACTATTTCTGCAGATTTGATGGGTTCGTTAGTTAATTTAGCCAGTTGTTAGTCGAGTTTCAATGTTTGTAAAAGCATGGTTTATGACAAGTGAAACCATATGTGATTGCGTAACCAATTTAATACAAGAAACCAAATGAATGCCATGAGATTATCCTGTTTGATCCAACCTTTTTCGGGAGCCCAATGGCGCCCTCCACATCAAAGTCATCGCCTGATTTATTTCGTTTCGCCGGGTTTTCCTTCTTTCCTTAAATTTTTTATAAATTTTTTAGTGGTTTTATGGAAGTCAATACAAACAATCCTACATATTTTCAAAATCAAAGGTTAGATAGAATAGTTTGGCAAACTCTCAACGGCAAAAAACCAATTAACTAACCTTTCTTGTTATCCAATAACGGTTCTTTTTCACTTTTCACCATGTTTCCAATTAATTTGTGATATTAACCAACGTTTTTTTTGATTGAGACTATTGCAAAATGCACATTATTCTCCAGGCCCAGTTATCAGCAGAAACTTGAATGGGCCAACAGTTTTTCGACAAACAAAAATTAGTGAACAGTCTTATCAGAATTCCCACTCATTGTGAATACTTCATAAAAGTTAAGCTACGCTATTTCTAACGCTCCCAATTTTTGACTTATTTGTCATCGCTACAAATTATCAGTAACATATGTCACTTTTTGTAACATCAATTGTTATTGTAAAGTAATATAAATTTTAAAACATAATAAAGAGAACAGACAACACAAACCGCCTATGATTCACACAATGAATTTTTTTATATGAAATATAAGGTTACTAAACGGTTTGAGAAGTTTTATTTAATAGGCCCAACCACCGCATTTGATAAAACATAAAAAATCCATGTTATGCACATTTTTCAAATTCCCGAAGACAGGGGAGGGGGAATTAACGAGGTGGGCGTTAATTGATACCAATTGGTTCGGTCAATAAAAGGCACTAATTAAAGTCGCGAGTAACCAGTGTTTTGCTATAACTCTCAACGAATCACCCTTGATCATCAACACCCCATCAATCAACATGACCTCGGCACCTGTTGTATCCAGCTACCTCAACATGCAAGAGCATCTCAGGCTCAACGGACACGGCGGACAGATGAAGTACAACAAACCTGCGCCAACCAATGAACCTGAGGAGGTTATCACGCAAGATTCGAACCATTTCTTTCATGATTCGGACCTTGTCCACCATGATTCGGACCTTGTCCACCATGATTCGGATCTTGTCCACCCTGATTCGGACCTTGTCCTCCATGATTCGGACCATTTATTTCAATGATTTCGGACCATTTCATTCTTGATTCGGAGCTCGTTCTTCACGATTGGGACTATTAATTTCACGATTCGGACACTTTCTATCATGATTCAGACTGTTTCTTTCATGATTCAGCGTCAGAAGATGCTGTTGCACACAAGAAATAATAGTTGTTTTTGGTTGCAGGTGCTTAACAATGCCAGCAGCTTGTACTCGATCGAACGCAGTCGTGACGGCACGTACGCCCTACGTCTCAAGGGTCTGCCCAATGTCTACGCTGTTAATCAGGTGGGATTTTTGTATAACGGAAACTCAATTTTTGTTTATAATTTGACCTGCTCTTACTGCAGATGTTACTGAGTCTGGGTTACGGTTTGACCGAATCCGAGCAGAATCGTTCGCGGTACGCATCGCGCTACAGCAGCAGTGGTACGGGTGCGGTTAAACAAGATACGAGAGGTGCTCGCGGTACCAGCCAGTTTCAGGTATAACAAGAAGTGACTGATTGGTTCATTGATTATCTGATTTATCGATCGATTGATTGATTGATTAAAATGGTTAGCGATCATCTGACATAGTGAGTATTAGTGGTTGCAGGCGCAGGGCGATCACTTGACATCGCAGACCAGTGCCAGTCGGGCGCACGTTATGGCACCGATTCGTGAGGAGTCAAGTCAGGTAAATACTCAATCAATCACCTTACTCACTCACTTACTCACTAACTCACTCACTCACTCACTCACTCATACTCACTCACTCACTCACTCACTCACCAACTTATAGGACAACCCTCTTCGTTACGAATCGCAGGCACTCAGCCCAGAGTACCGTCAGAAAGTACGCGAAATGCAGGTGAACGCGCAGCAGGTATATTTGTATATAAATATTCACTTTTATTGGTGTCTTTATCATAGTGTTGATTCAGTAATACTCGATAGAATAAATTTAATGTTACATTGCTCATTGTGAATTTCTATGTTAAATTTTTGTAATGTTTCAGCAGTCAGTGGCAGTGCAATATACGAACACCCCGCAGACCAACACAGCTCGGGTAGTGGATAGCGGAATCAAGGTGTGCTGTGACTGTGGTCGTGCCATGTAGACCACAATCGTCTGGCTAAATACTCGTTTCATACCAAAGCCGTGAAAACGTGACGAATCTCATGTGAACTTTTATATTTTTAGTTAATGTAAAACTTTTATAACACATGACACCTGACACTAGTAGATCACAATGAAAATTAACCAGCTAGAAAGTACACCAATCTTGTATTGCTCTAAATATATTTCTATTCCAATTGCTCATAATCGAAATGTGTGCCGCCTCGTTCAGTGTTCAGCAGACTGTTCGGTACTCCGTATATCAAATAAATTGCCACACCTAAAAATTGTAAGAAATAAATTTATGAATTATCCCAGTTTGGCTGCATTGTTCATAATCATATTGCTCAGTTGTTGTCACAAAAGCAGATGAGAAGAGGTCGAATCAGAGGAATTCCCTTCTGGCTTTCCAAAAAGTTCCCGAATGTGTAGGTAAAATAACTTGTAAAAATTTCACTTTGACAAAATTCCTATCTTTTTGAAGAGTTTATTCACGGATTGGATGAAATCTTTGTGTATTTGTATAACTGTTGCCACCAACCAATCAACGTGACCACTACGAATCGTATCCACGTCCACGGATTCAAGTAAACCATGAACACAATGTTGATGAAGATAGCGAGCAGCGGCATCCACGGAAAACAAGGCACCTAACATCAAGCATTCATTAAATAATCAAATATTTCGGTTTAACAAAATAAACAATTTTTTTTTCGTGCGTGTGCAAAGATCGCAAACAACATTTGTAAACCCTGGATAGGCTAGTCAAGAAGCTCACCAGAAATCCGACATTATGTTGTGGTAATGGTATCAAGCCACTGAAGATAATTAGACATGGTAGAATGGTTATCAGAGATAAAACCACTAGCACTGCCGACACTGCAAACGGTAGGCCGAACGAGTAAGCTCTGTATAGTGAATCAGTGAGTAGGTGAAAGAGTGAGTGAGTGAGTGAGTGAATGGGTGAGTGAGTGGGTGAGTGGGTGAGTGAGTGAGTAAGTGAGTGAGTGAGTGAGTGAGTGAGTGAGTGAGTGAGTGAGTGAGTGAGTGAGTGAGTGAGTGAGTGAGTGAGTGAGTGAGTGAGTGAGTGCGTGAGTGAGTGAATGAGTGAGTGAGTGAGTGAGTGTGTTAGTGAGTTAGTGAGTGAGTGAGTGAGTGAGTTAGTAAGTGAGTGAGTGAGTGAGTGAGTGAGTGAGTGAGTGAGTGAGTGAGTGAGTGAGTGAGTGAGTGAGTGAGTGAGTGAGTGAGTGAGTGAGTGAGTGAGTGAGTGAGTGAGTGAGTGAGTGAGTGAGTGAGTGAGTGAGTGAGTGAGCGAGTGAGTGAATGAACGAGTAAGTTATTGAGTGAGTGAGTGAAAGAGTGAGTGAGTGAGTGAGTGAGTGAGTGAGTGAGTGAGTGAGTGAGTGAGTGAGTGAGTGAGTGAGTGAGTGAGTGAGTGAGTGAGTGAGTGAGTGAGTGAGTGAGTGAGTGAGTGAGTGAGTGAGTGAGTGAGTGAGTGAGTGAATAAGTGAGTGAGTGAGTGAAAGAGTGAGTGAGTGAGTGAGTGAGTGAGTGAGTGAGTGAGTGAATGAGTGAGTGAGTGAGTACCTGAGAGAACCACAAAGCATCAGCATGGATGTGGGTACGACTACCAATAACCAGTTGACCAATGATACATTGGGCGTATTGCGCAAAGATGGCAAAACACGTATTAGCCATTCTGATTTGAGCAGTTCGCCAGTCGATAAGTTGATAAGCAGGTCTTCGTTTACTGAAATAAATCCCGTTTTTATAATTGTTAATTCGTATTGTCACATTGGGGATACACAAAAGGAAGAGTGGTATGTACTATGTGTCACGTATATACATGGTTTGTATTCTACCAGTTGGATAGTTGGGTCACTGGTAAGTACATGTAGTTGTCTAGGTGTGATTCAGAAAAACTCACAGTTGCATGAACGTGTGAAGGTATAGGGTGGACAATTGGTTATTAGAATGCGTTAAAAATATACTGACTATGTCATATAACGGAAATAGTGTCATATAACGGAAAATAGACTCCGCCTTCACAACGGAAATAGTGTCATATAACGGAAAATAGACTCCGCCTTAAGAATCCTGATGTTTCAGCAGTACAAATAAAGTACGTGACGTGATAAAAGTCTAAAAATTTCTTTTGAAACGGAAATGTATGTTTTGGATCGAAAGTTCTGACATGTCAGTTTATTTTTTAGACGCTCGCTCACAAATTCACTCACTCCCTCTCAATCATACACTTGCTTACTCAACCCTCATTCACTCACTATACCCAATCATTCACTCGCTTACTGACTCAATCAATCAATCACCCATTCACTCAACCACACACTTCCTATCTCACTCACTAACACCGTTACTAGCTCACACTCACTCACTCACTCACACACTCATTAAATCTCTCACTCCCTCTTTCAATCATTCTCTCAATCACTCACTCAAACCCTAAGTCACACACATACCAACTTACTCACTTTCTCACTCACTCACTCAAAAAGTTACTGACTCCCTCACTCTCTCGCTCACTCACGTAATCACTCACTACATTCTCTAAAATCTCTGACTTACTCAACCAACCACTCACTTATTTACTTGCTGAAATATTCACATACTGATTAACCTACTCACTCACTCATTTCCTACTCACACCCTCACTCAATTTTAAACTCACTCACTCACTCACTCCCTCACTCACTCAGTAACTTACTCACTCACTCACTGATATACTCATTGACTCACCCACCCACTTCCTCAACCACTCACTCACTCCCTCACTCACTCACTCACTCACTCACTCACTCACTCACTCACTCACTCACTCACTCACTCACTCACTCACTCACTCACTCACTCACCCACTCACTCACTCACTCACTCAGTCACGCACTTTCTCTCTCACTCACTCACTCACTTACTTACTTACTCACCCACTCAGTCACGCACTCACTCACTCCCTCATTTACTCGTCCGCTCACTCCCTTAACAACTGTCTAAAACACCCACTCACTTACTCACTCACTCACTCACTTACTCACTCACTCACTCACTCACTCACTAACTCACTCACTCACTCACTTACTCACTCACTCAGTCACGCACTCACTCACTGCGATCGCGCCTACGGAGCGGAACTCTTAAAAGCGCACCGTTCATTTGCGGAACTATATAAGCGGAACTGTTCGCATCGGAACCGTTAAACGGGGATCCATACCCAGCGGAATTCTTATAAGCGGATCCGTAAAAATCGGATTTTTATAGACCGGATCGTTTTTTAGCGGAACTGTACCCAGCGGATTTTTTCATTTCCGGATATTTCAAAGTATAAAATCGGAAGTATTAAAATCGGAAGTGTTAAAATCGGAAACGTCAAAAGCGGAACTTTAAAAAGCGGAACCGTCAAAAGCGGAACTGTTATAAAAGCGCCCATCATGAGTGGAAAACCACGCTGGACACCTCCGCTTCGCGGTGCTAACGGTCCAAGGCGGGGGCATAAAACTTAGGTTTCAGTGTAGGCTTAGGCTTAGGCTTAGCCCTTCCCAAACCCTAAGCCTAATCCTAAGCCTAAACTGAAAACTAACTCTTAGCCTCATACTCGGCGATCTCGCTTAGAACGAACAGTCTGTGCTAATGACTAAGCCGAAGCCTAATAAACAATGAAATAGGCCCTCCAAATGTTAATAGCAAAAAATATTAACTTCACCGAGTTCCGCAAAACCAATTTCCGGAATTTATGGTTCCGCTGTCGTAAGTTCCGCTGAAAACACATCCGCAATGAACGGTTCCGGAAATAAAATATCCGCAAATAAACTTCCGCTGGCAAGACTTCCGCTTTTAATAAATCCGATTTTAACAGTTCCGATGAAAAAAAATCCGATCCATACAGTTCCGCTAACAAACAATCCGCACATAACAGTTCCGGAGAAAAGACTTCCGCTAATAAACTTCCGCAAACGAACGATCCCTATTATACAGTCCCGTAGATATGGGTACACCCTCACTGCCTCCCTCATTTACTCATTTACTCGTCCGCTTACTCCCTTAACAACTGTCTAAAACACCCACTCACTCACTCACACACTCACTTACTCACTCACACACTCAATCACTCACTCATTCATTCACTCACTCACTCATACACACTCTTTCACTCATTTCTGACAAATTTTCCACTCATTATATTTTTATGAATCCAAAGTATAATTTATCATTTTTTAGTTTTTTTGTGTAGTGGTTTATTTGTTAGCCGTTAGAATAGTCAGTATATATCGAACCATTAGAATGGACACAGAAGGTAACCAGTGTTTCCCTTATAAAACTGAATCTTGGATTTTGGGGTCTATTTTAGATTTTAACGTTTTTGTAAGAAACAAGAAAAAATATGAAAAATAAATTTTCTGTGAATCCAAAATTCGATTTTTTAATTTTGGATTTTGGATTCACAGAAAGTATTTTTTCTGGTTTTCTTCAGAAACATTCAATTTCGTCGAAACCCGAAATAGAGCACAAAATCCAAGATTCAGATTTATAGGAGAAACACTGATTACCTTTTTGTGGCCATTCTAATAACCAATTGTCCACCCTATACATAAAAACATGGTTGAAATCTAACAGTTAGTGGATACGATGGGTTGATTATCATGTGAAGGCTTTGGTGCTTGATTGGACTGAGGTCTGTACCTGACCACGATCACACTCGCAGCCACCAAACAGTAGGCCAGCAACGTGCCCACTGCCATCATCTCTATCAACATGGTCAGATCGAATGCCAGTATCAGGATGATGAGTATCACGTACACAAACATTAAACACCGCACAGCCACCTGAATAACACAAAAAATGTAAAAAATCAAAAATCTAAATCAAAATTGATGAAGAACACGTACTGTACATCTGCATAAAGTAAAAACTAAACCATCATGTTTATGTGACAAATTTCACAGTATATAACGTGTTTCATTGATGCTCTTTATTAAGAACTCTTGTACAATAGTCTTCAAACTATTTGAAAACATGAAGGAAATGAAAAAAGTAACAGAGCTATATAAGGCGGTGGAAATTTCAGAGAATCTCATGTCTCTTTTAGTTTCATCGTGTAGGCAATATTTTTAGTTTTAGCAATACTTGGCCAGATAACCTTAGTCTTGGGGTGTAATATTCCGAGCCATGGAGGCAACAAATGGTCCCGGCACATGGCATACACGGTTCGTGGAATCGGCAGTACGAAACAGACCAGAGAGCAGAGCATCGAGGTTGTGGCACCCATGGTCACAATCACTGCCACCCAATTGGCATCATGCTACAAAAATAGATGATTCCGTCATGGGTTTTCTTTAAATCAGTATATTTAAATTTCATGAAGTCTAATAATATTTGAATGCATTAGTCCGTCAGTCAGTCAGTCATTCAGTCAGTTAGTCAGTCAATCACTAAGTCAATCAGTCAGTCATTCAGTCAGTTAGTCAGTCAATCACTAAGTCAATCACTAAGTCAATCAGTCAGTCAGTTAGTCAGTCAATCACTAAGTCAGTCAGTCAGTCAGTCAGTCAGTCAGTCAGTCAGTCAGTCAGTCAGTCAGTCAGTCAGTCAGTCAGTCAGTCAGTCAGTCAGTCAGTCAGTCAGTCAGTCAGTCAGTCAGTCAGTAACATAGGCGAACGCATCGGCAAACGCTGTTGCTGGGTTGACGATTTTGAAAGGTACGATCAGGGACAGGACGCTCGACATGAGCAGATACCAAACAGTGGTGATACCCAACGTGGCCAGAATACTGAACGTTAGGACTTTGCTGGGCTCTGCAGGAAAACTCTGAGTGAGATAAAGCAAGAGTAATCAAGTGAGCTGAAGAATGAGCTAGTAAATAATCAACAAACCAACGACTTCTTCTACCAGATTACACATGCCGTCGAAGCCCGAATAGGACCAATATACCACGGCCGCGGCCGAAAGTACGCCAGAGAAACCAAATGGCATGAAACCTGTAATCTACGTTATTGTACATTTATAAATCCATCCATTCATTACACTAAATCTTTAATCCATTTCGATTCTTTCATTCTTTCTAACCCTTTCCATCGGCGTATAACGGTGACCACAGAGTGAAGTCGGCCAGGGTCACTCCATAACAGACAATAACGGTTGCGGTAAGGGCATTTAATGCCACAAGAGCAGTGGTCACATGACTGCCCATTTCTATGCCCATGCCAACGACGACCACCACTACCGTAATCAGCAATATGGCACTCAGGTTCGGGTACCACGGCATTTCATCGGCTGGTAATGTCTGAGTCAGGTTATGTCCAATGTTGATTGATTCACTGTTAGGCTATTGTATTAGAGGCTATGTACATATATAGCTGCTGATCATAATACTTGTTTTTGTAGTACTCCTAATCAGATAAGATTCAGAGATGGTTCATATAGTAAAAAATATGTAGGTTGATTTTAAAATAAATTTATCAAGGATTTGTGAGAGTGCGGCGTAACTCTAAACGTGTGTATGTCTGTCTAGTATGTATTTTGCTAAGAGTTATGCCAGCACCTGTGTGTCAACGCCAATAAACCGATAGCTGGCATTCCTGAGTGCATATCCCATAATGGCATCAATGTATTCAGCAGCTGCCACTGCCCCTCCAGCCGAACCCACGGTCAGTTCAAACATCATGTTCCAGCCTGATATGAACCCAAGTAATTCACCAAGTGCCACGTAGCTGCAGTACAGTAATCGGTTGATGACATTTAATACTCGAAACATACAATTGTATTTCTCTCTTCATGCAATTTTTGTACGCCACATTCTAGTTGGTTGCACGGTTAGAGTATTTTTTGAACGCATCTCAGTGGAAATGTATGAACTCAAAAATATAATTGCCGGCACTATTTTTCTGAGCAACGAACGATGTGCAAGCAAAATTTTAACTAAAACCTCCAGAAATGCCAACCAATATATATAAGAGCTGCCCACACTGGGTACGCGAGAAGCAAACTCTGTATAACAGAGGGCTGATAAAACGGCAGCGAAGCCCGATAACAGGTAGGATAACACAACGGATGGACCGGTGACCGAGTGCAGTAGAGTACCTGAAATGGGTGCCTTTCCTACAGTATCCGTCCTATGTACCCTCCACGCAAACTTTATTTACTCATCCTAATGTTTTTCTCTAAACTAGAATATTTTATTCAATTTGGGACCATTTTATCATTTATTGGCTTAGTTTCCCATATTTCTTATTTTTCTCCATGGTCTTTGGTTGCCGGCTTATCATTTATAAATGGCCAGTAAGCCGTAAATAAACGGTGAATGCGATTGCGGATGGGCTAGAAGACGGGTCAAATGTACTGTCAAAATAGTGTACCATACGGGGAGAAGCATTACGCAAATGCAGACGAACATTGAAAAGACATCACCGAACCTGTAACGATATAAATGCCACTGCCTACTGTACTACCAACACCGATGGCTGTCATCTGCCACTTGCCGAGCACTCGCCGCGTCTGTTGACTGCGAATGTCCGAAGTACGGGATGCCATCGGCTTGCGACGGATACATGCACGACACACATCACTGATACTGGATTGCATTGCTCGGTATTTGTGGAGTAGAGTGAGTCATAGAAGAGTTAGACTTACTCTGTCTTGAATTTCGCCAAAGCCACTGTGGAAAGACCTATACATATATAGCTGATTCGGTAGAGTTTTGATAAGAAGCATCTTTTGGTGTCAGACAGTCATTTATTCAATCCAAAAACAAAACAGAATTTAGTTGTGAAATGATTCTTTAATAACGAAAAACAGTGGTAACGGATGCTTTGAGGCAAGCGAACATGATCCCATGTTGGTTGCTTGTAGTAAGTAAAAAATACGCCCCACACTAAAAGGCAATAACTTTATAGAGAAACACTGACGTACATAAACTTTTTTCGCGCATGTTAAATTAGACATGTCATTTACATACACATCAGTCGTCTATAAAAACATTTCGGCTAAAATAAGAATATAATGCGGTACGTACTAATAATACTAGTTTTTTTTATTCACCACTGCATGATATACACAGACGTTGTTGGTGGGCTAAAAAAACTCCGCGATTTCATGAGACCTTAACTTTTCCTGTGATAGATGAATTTCTTTGAAATTTCGAGTTTATTTCAATATCATTTTAACTTAATTTTCCATGGAATCGCAAAGAGATACCTTGCACACACCGGTCACACGTTCACGACACACGAAAATTTCATTTTTGCCTTTAACAGTGTAATTATTTTAAAGAGAAAGCATGTGTATGAGTTGGTATTAATTAAGTAGTTATTTTCCGTTAGCAAAACAAGTGAACTAAACGAGGTTCCTAGAAACAAAAATTACCGGTTTATTAGTAAATTAAATTTATTTTAAAACCATTCATCTGACAAAGGGATAGTTCTCGTGTTAAATTATTGTCACGTTTGTTACCAACTGTTTTATATGTATGTTCCTTTCCTTTTCAGCGACATTTCCTTTTAACTAACTAGGTTACTTTTCCGATCAAACCACAAGTTCTTCGTAGAAAAAGTTTCTGTTTTATGAAAAAATAACATCAGTGTTCGGTTCACACGCGGTTTTTCTTGGATAAAGTTGGTTATGGCAAACGTTTTCGACGGACGGAAAGCTAAGCATTCTTTTGAAAATTTAGCACGATCAAAAGTAATAATATTAACATGTTACTGAAATAACCTCAAATTTGCAAAGAAATTCATTACCCACAGCAACAAAAGTTTCAAAAATAGTGGAGTTTTTTTGGCCCACCCTGTATTTACAAATAGACATCTTTATGTTTTTGCTGCAGAGTTAAATAAATATTGAATCAACCGTTAATGCAATCAAAAAATAAACATGTATAAATACATCATCATATCACACAAACGAATTCAAGAAAAGTGTGCACTATACGCATTTCTTTCATAGTTTTGAATGGTTCTTGTCCAACAAGAAATCGGCGACTAATTTGCTGAAATCATCGGCCAGTTTCAGATGCAAATTGTGACCAGCCGGCATGAAGATCAGTCTGCAAGTAAAACGATTGTCTAAACGCCGTTAATTCCTAAAAACTGGGAAAATACAAATTAATTTTTTTACATAACACTAGATTCAGGTTTCATTGGGTCGGCTTGCATATACTAGGTCTTACAATGTAACCATTTACTAATTTTAAACTGAAAAAAAACAAGAACAAATACATAAAACTAGTGGACTTTCTAAAATTAGCTTCTTTAAACTGTTTGATGAACGAACATGGAGTCTCTGATATGTTTATGTAGGTAATATGCGTGTTCACGGGGCACCACCGGGTCCTTCTCTCCATGGATAATAAGTGTGGGAACGGCGATGTCAGCAAGAAGCTCGCGGAACAAGTTTTCTTGATTGTCAATGAAGAATCTGAGTATGTGTCCTTAGTAATGAAATTTTGTGCATCAAATGAACACGTTGAGTGATAGCCGATAGGCAAACGTACCAAGTGGAGTGATGAACCGAACCAACCCTTTGCAAAATAGATCTGTCCAACTGTTCCACATTTGGGCAAACTTCTCTTCTCCGTACATATCGATCATTGGCTGTCGCATTCGCGATGACCACTTGTTCACGTCACGGATGCCTACCATTTATTTACTCAGTAACACAATGTATTTAGCAGCATCAACAACTTTTATTGTTTAATGTAAATAAAAAATCAATTACAATTATGTTTTGCCAATAACCTTCATAAATATCGACGTCTTTCTGTGTGATATAGGCATTGCCACCAAATATCACCATCCTGCGAATGCTTTTGCTGTGCCTCTGTTGGTGTGCCATATGACATGCCGTGTTGGCACCATCACTCCAGCCCACCAGTGAATACGGTAACAAACCTAGTTCCTGCAAGTCACACCAGTCAGATTTTTTAGTGAGTGGGGGTTCTTCATCACTGATGACATGGTTTTTTTGTAGTTGCCAGAGATTGAAGAAACAGACGGGCACGAGCATAACCCCCACGCCCAGAGTAACGAAAATAAGCTTCTGTGTCTCAAGTTAAGTATCGAAGCAGGACCACGTCTTCGAGACAAGCGCATTATGCAGTAGACTAGACAGGCAACATGTTCATTCATGAAAACACAAAAAGTTAGCGTCAGTGACACCAATAGATATAAAAGTGTAAACTTCCGTTTTTGTCTACCATGTAGCTTGTAACCAGAATGAGGATACCTTCATCATATTGTGTGCCACAGTCGCATCTCTACCGAACATGTCCAGATCGAACACACGATCACCCGAACTCTGACCGTAACCGGGCGGATCCCATCCAATGAGCGTGAAGTTCTGCTTGTCGAAAGCGGCCAGCGTCCCACCAAAGTCCGAACGCCAACTTCCTGAATGGCATATGTATCGATTCATGGGTACGAAAGTGCGTTAATCAATCAATTTCCGTAAAACCTAATTTGCTGAAAACAGAACAACAAAGCAATTTCTGGATGATTCGGGAGTTTTTCCTCAGATGATGGTAACATGGGTGTTTGATGATGCATATTGCGAGAATGAATTGAACGAACCGAGTGCGCCAGGCAACATGAGTACATTATGTTGACCATTGCCCTGTTTCACATAGTTTACGTTGCATCCATCCACTTTCACGAATGACGAGTCCAACGTTCGGCTACTCAACCATCGCGTGGCCAGGTTCCTGGCACCGCGTGAATAAACGCTCATTATTATCACTGAAATTTTTTTGACTTGACATCCACATCGTGTATTGTTTGAAATTTCACTCATCACACAAGTTACATAAAAAATATTCCATAGGGGAACGGTACCCTAAGTAACAACTCTGTAAGCACCTAAGACAATTCATATTATAGCTTGAATCTGAGTACAAAGATTTTATGATTCATAACGTCGAAAGGAAATACTACTATTACTTAATTAATGTTGTTTCTGCATGCAAAAGTATTGCCCGAAACGTCTGTTGATGAAACACCACTAGCCTCAACTAAACACCATGTTGATGAAACACCACCACCTAAACACCTCAGACGTTCTGAGCAATACTTTTGCTGGCAGAAACAACATGTGAACTTTAGTTTAATATGAACGATAACTAGGTGAACAAATCAAACCAGATTTATTGAATCCTTCGTAAATCAGCGTTAAAAAAGTTAAAAATAGTTTTCATAACAAATTTATTCACAAGAACAATTGTAGTAGGTACATTTGATGTATCGACACATGCTGGTGGGGAAGCTATCATGAATATACAGCGTAAAATTGTTCTATCCAAAGACAGAAAAAACTCAGAATATGATAAAGCCACTTGTCAAAGCGGACACTTGTTGACCATTGTATGAGTAAGCTGGCACTTAATACATTAAATTTCTAACTAGCGGCAAAATGTACATTTATGAAATAATGTTCATTTTGGATAAAACAAACAACACCAATCTATACATTTATACAAATACATCCCTGAAGATACGAAATAAATAACAAAACCATCAACAAATAAAGCAGCACTAAGACGATAGAATAGAGGTTGAAAGCAAAAGAAAACTTTGGAATAAACTGAAAACAACAGATGATATCGAAGTAAAAAACACAATTAAAACTTGTTGGCTGCGAACACCGACTAGATGGAATTCAGATAAAACAACACCACCTAAATGAAAGACAACATGAAACAATGGAATCGATGGAAACAGAAGAGTGAATCAGAATCATAACAATACTTTTAATGGAAATTCTAATCTACTATACAAGCGGCGGAGTATAGCCATAAAAAATATTAATACACAACGAACATATTTTTTTAAAGAACTTTCGAAACTAAATTGAAACTTATTAGTGGTAACAAATTCGTTGGCATCGTTTTTTATTAAATCACAAAAGGTAACGGCCAGAATTAAAGTAGAACATTTCTAGCTGGCTAGCAGCGCCATTAATCTTCTATTCAAGTTCAGCCGGCTCGAAGTCGTAGAAGGTAACGGTGGCATTGTTGCGTGTGATTACATAACGGTATCGATTGCCGCAGCATTTTACAGGAGTAACACTGCATCCCTTTTCGCGCACCATTCGACCAAGAACCTGAAAAACAACCAATTTAATAATAATTGTTTAACTATCAATGAACATCAATTATGATAAACAAATAACATTACATAATTGCCTTCTTAAAATACTTTTACAATGCGCATTGATCAACTGAAACTGACAACCATGCTAACCTTTTCGAGAACTTCAATGTGTTGAAAGTAGATGCTCATGCAAAGCACCACGGACTTCGACGGGTTGGAATGACCACCCAGTAAGTTTCTCCGCACAGGCGGGGACAGCCTTCGCCGTTGGTGTTGTACCGAACCAGAACTAGAAGGTTCTTCGTCTGAACCCGATTCAGTGCTGAACCGTTGCAGATGGGCAGTAACACGGGCTGTGATCGGGTCCACGGGGGCAGGTGCTCTGGAAGTCAAGTTGGCAGTTTTAATGAAACCGAGTAAAATGATGATGAAGTCAATTGAAACAAAGAAACCGGACGATGGCATAACATAATTGCTCTCAAACAAAATCACGCTTACTCAAAAAAAACTTAGAAAAATTATTATAACTACATTATGACGGGTTCGTAGATAACAGAGCACTTGATGTCAGTCATACTAGTCATCATCTGACGATAACTCGTTCACCGTATTTCGTAAATACAGTGAAATAGCAACAAGCAGTCAACTAGCACTCACCCTTCCGACTCCAAATGTGATAGGAATCGATCGATGGTCTCGACGACGGTGCTGCTGGGAAACGTGAGCGCCTGTGCCTCGAGCGTACATCGTACAAGATTGGGGAAGATGACGGGTATGGTGACTGCCAGCTGATCGTCCGTGCCGTCCGCCGGGAACGGACCGAAACGGAACTCGCGCAGACTGTAACGATGCTCGTCGTCTACCTGAAACACGACCAGCAACTTGATGATACGATCGATCATATAATTAGCTTCGGTTCAGTGATCAGTCAATGCACGATCATGAGTTGTTAGTTATGGCATTATGTGATGTGATATTATATCATGTATGTCAATGTATGTATCAATCATGTAATGTGACCAATCAAGTTTTAAAGTAAGTAGACTGACGTGATCACGTATCATGCGCAATGACACGTTTGAGTGGCTGAGACTCAGTCGCTGTAAGCACCCGACCGGGACGCTGCCCATCAGCTCCGTGATTCCTGCAACATTTAATCTCGATCCATTGTAAAACTAAATCACCATAGTCCATAAATGAAATCTTTGAGATAAGTTAACCATTTTGTGACAGGTTACGCAACGCCAGCAAGTACAGGGTGTGCAGTGGTTTGCCGCGTAGTGCGCCAACGATGTCCTCTTCGAGACTGTGCGTATCGACGTGCGATCGGTAGGCCAGATGACAGAACTCCTAACAACAATGATTTTACTTACATAAATCACCAGACGTGGAGTTACAACTATCTGTAATGATGTGGATTATTATTGGATTTACCTGCAATTGATTGCACTGTTGAACGGCACGCCAGAATTGTACCACACGAACACGTGCGCTGAACACACAGTTGCCAATGTGAAGTACCTACAAAACAACACTATAACAATATAGTATAAAAAAATTTCCCTACAAATACGGTGGTCAGTAATGCATTTCGTTAACTTTGGTACACGACTATTGAATATTGAAAGTAAAACAATGTAGCACCTTCAAAGTACTCTGGAATGCCCAGATGAAGGGCAGCACGTACGTGTCTTTGCCACGACCACTTAGTGTGAGCACCTGAACGTTGGGCAATATTTGAGCACTGCAGATACGCGATAGCACCTGAAACAAATATAGTACAGCTATAGAGGGAATATAGTTATATATTATAATTAAATTGAATAAAAGGATAAAACACAATAAGCAAAAACTCGGCTTCTATTTAACAACGTAAACGGACCATTTCATAGACGAGATCAGAGTTACAATAGGCGAGCCGCAACGATCTGAGTTTGATGCGAGACAGTAACAGAGCGAGAACATCGGGTAAGTCCCGGTAACTGACCGACTCTTCGTTCACTAGACACCCGGTCGCCGTTGCCTATATTACAAATAATACAGTTTTTTCAATAATGTACAACGATACCACGTTTTTATATTTCACCAAAACCAACCTCATTATCAATGAACTCATTGAACCTGAGCTCAGAGGTCCTGGACCATGCATCAGGCGTTCGGATGACGGCATGGAACATGCGACATGTCTGCTCTAATGGTACCTGAGAAGCGTAATTTCATCAAATTACATGTGTATGTCACGAGACTGATATTTATCACTTTCACTATTTTAGTTTCGAAACATCCAGCCCCTCCAGCTCCAGCTAACCTTATGTTTCAAGGACGAAATGTGCGAGAGTATGGCAGCGACGAGCCTCGGCTGCTCGAACACGACGCTCACGCTCTGATCACTCATCACTGCGTTCTTATCATCATCTGTATCAGATCAATCGATTCCATACCGTTGTTTCGCGTTGTTCGTTGGCTGTTTTCCAATTTTGCGATTTGAGAAAAAACCTAATGTTTCAAAAGTACAAAACTAAGGCCCTGTGCACGTATAAGCTTTGGGCTTATAATTATAAGCCTAGGGCTTATAATTTTTACGTGTTAAAGTATGGTCAAAAATAAACCTCGGTTTAAAATTATAAGCCCTGGGCTTATAAAATAAGCCGAGGTTGACCGTGTTATTTGATGGACCTCGGCTTATTTTATAAGCCCAGGGCTTATAATTTTAAACCGAGGTTCATTTTTGACTATACTTTAACACGTAAAAATTATAAGCCCTTGGCTTAAAATTATTCGCCCAAAGCTTATACGTGCACAGGGCCTAAAAGGTGACATAGCAAATCTCTAAAAGTACTTTTTACTATGTAATTTTGGATCGGCAGTTCTGGCATGTCAGTTTGATGAATTATTCAATTAATACTATTTCACTCGCTCACTCACTCACTCACTTACTCACTCACTCACTCACTCACTCACTCACTCACTCACTCACTCACTCACTCACTCACTCACTCACTCACTCACTCACTCACGCATGATTACAAACCCCACAGATTTTTCGAATTTGGTTTTTCTCGAGCAACATTACTATTCCATGTAAAGTTTTACTGTCTGCGAGCCCCCGATAACCTAACGTAAGGCTGGCTTGTCCGAGCGGAGCGAGGACAAGCGCGATAGGCCCCGCAGGGGAGATTTCAATATTTCCTCCTCACGTGTTGTAGCATAGCCACGTGCTGTAGAAAGCATGCGAGCGTAGCGAGCCAGTTATATTAGGGTATATGCAGTTTAGTTGCATCGGCTCAGTAGCACAGTGCAAGGGCGCTTGCCTAGCATGCGAGTGGCCCGGGGTTCGTTTCCCAGATTTTTGATAAAAACTGTAAACTTTCAAAAAATCTGTGGGGTCTGGAAAATTGCCTCACTCACTCACTCACTCACTCACTCATTCCCTCCCTCCTCACTCACTCATTCACGCACTCACTCTCTCACTCTGCGGAACGCATATCAGTGCCTCAGTCAAGGCTCGTTCTTTCACTAAGTAACTCACTCACAAGATTTCTACTAAGCACCACGTTGTCCCCGTGCGCATATTTGGAAACTGCACCCACTTTTTGTCAGAATCCCAAATTCGACTTTTTTATTTTAGATTCACAAAAAGTCTAAGTTAGGATATTTTCTTTACAAACGTACAGTCGTTGTTCGGAACTAAGCCTAAGCCGTACAAACAATCAAATGGTTATGAGCTGTCGTTGGGTAGCACGAATTCTGACATAAAATGGGCGCAGTTTCCAAATATGCGCCCCGTGCACGTCCAAGGGCCGGCTTTCGAGGAGGCATATTTGGAAACTGTACCGGTTTTTTGTCAAAATCCCAAAGTCGACTTTTTCATTTTGGGTTCACGGAGAGGCTAAGCTGGGCTATCTCTTTCGCTAACGTACAGTCTATGTTCGGAACTAAGGCCCTGTGCACGTATAAGCTTTGGGCTTATAATTATAAGCCCAGTGCTTATAATTTACGTGTTAAAGTATATAAAATTATAAGCCCTAGGCTTATAACTTATAAGCCCTGGGCTTATATATTTATACTGAGGTATATACTTTAACACGTAAATTATAAGCCCTGGGCGGGCTTATAATTATAAGCCCAAAGCTTATACGTGCACAGGGCCTAAGCCTAAGCCGTACAAACAATCAAATGGTTATTAGCTGTTGTTGGATCACATGAATTCTGACAAAAAACCGGTACAGTTTACAAATATGCCAATATGCATGCGGGCTGGCCCTTGGACGTGCACAGGGCCAATATTCGCACAAACAACGCTTCCGGAAATAAACTTCCGCTCGCACCTCGGGTGAAGACGCTTTCGAGATTCTAGTAAAATATGAAGCACCATTTTTGGTCCGACCATAAAACATCAGGTTGAAAACTTTGTTGGGTGATATCAAACCTAATTTTGTTCAAAATTAATGCAAGCAAAATCATACAAGAACAATACACAAATTATGATGAATAAAAAACATCATAGCCCGTGAAACACAACTTTGTACACCGAACTCAGATGTTGGGCCACAAGTTAGTTCAGTACAGTGCTGTTCTTTCGCGTGATTGGCTGAACTTGGGTGATGATGATTGGCCGGTTGAGTTGTGGCCCAATCACCATCACGCACGTAGCTAAGTGAGTGGACCACAAGTGAGTTTGATGTTTCATTGTCTGAGCGAAAATAGTACTTCATATTTCACTAGAATCTCGAAAGCGTCTGTACACCTATTATGGCCCTGTGCACGTATAAGCTTTGGGCTTATAATTATAAGCCTATGGCTTATAATTTACGTGTTAAAGTATATACCTCAGTTTAAATTTATAAGCCCAGGGCTTATAATTTATAAGCCTAGGGCTTATAATTTTAAGCCCTGGGCTTATAATTATAAGCCCAAAGCTTATACGTGCACAGGGCCTATACCTAAATTAGTTTTTTCTTCAAACCCAAAATAAACTGGCATTACGGTTTCGGTTGTTTAATTTTAGATAGTCAGAAGCAAATTTACTATTTTTTGGAACATTAGGTTTCGCAAGGCGGATTCAGGGTTCCGTCAATTTTCAGTTTGACAATAGACAGACAATTTCTCTTTTCACAATAAAATTTCGGGCTGTGGCGCACAGCGCATTAATTACAACACAGTTAAGTTACCACATCACCTTGTTTCAGCGTCAGCATCGCATTACAATTCCGGACAAACATGACGGTGACTGATCAATTGGCGACTGGCAGTAGCACAGAGCTGGCACACAAGGTTCGTGTTCGATATATAATATATATATTTTTTTATATACGATGTTCGTAAGAATAAAAAGTCCTTCACTAAGTCCATCACTCGAATCTTTCACTCCGTCACTCACTGACTCACTCATTTTCTCACTCACTCACTCACTCACTCACTCACTCACTCACTCACTCACTCACTCACTCACTCACTCACCCACTCACTCACATGCACTCATTCACTCACTTTCACTCACTCATTCATTCATTCACTCACTCACTCACTTACTCACTCTTTCATTCACTCAGTCCATCACTCAATCACTTTTTCACTCATTCACTCATTCACTCACTCACTAACTTTTTTGTTTATTCATCCACTCACATTTTCACTCACTCACTCATTCATGCACATAACTGTTGCCGTCGGACATTCGAAATTTAATGTATAATTCCGCAAAGCTGCAAGATTTGCATTGCAGGTGATTTTGATGCCCGACTTGTTGTCAATAATTTGTTCGCACGTCCGCAACATTGCTCAGAAAAAGAAGTTGCGACTGGTCTGCCGCCTGTTCAAGGTTGGATAACATTCATATCGAAGTGATGGAACTTTATGGATTCTTGGATACGTTGCATACAAACCAATTAATTCAAACCGTTGATCACCTGTTTCTCTGCTTTTCTCTTCAATGAAATCGCTCTTGTTTTCCTATGTTCGTACTTGTTTATTACGTTTCATGTAACCAACACCTAGCTTTCATACCAAACATTCCATATTTTTTACATTGTAGTCCTAAAAAATTTTCGAAGAGTTCATAGAATAAAAATAATTGAAACAGTTTAAAACATTAGTTCGGGTTTTCAGGATGTGGTCGATCAGAAGGCTTGTTGGGCCAATTGGAGTCATTTGAACTTCACCCTGCAGACAAAGACTTTCCCATCGTCTATGTTTCCAAAACCTGACAAAAGCAAACAGGCGAAGAAGGATGGTCAAGGCCAGGTAGCGTACTTTCCTCTCAATTGTAAATGTGTTGTGTGGTGTCATAAGTAACCAACTGTTTTGTTAACCCTTTTTTTAGATAGTATTGGACATTGGTTCATTAGTGTCTTATTATCATTCATGATACTTGCTCTTAACCAGTGGCTCCGTGTTGGCCAAACGAATAAATAAGTAAAATTTAATTTAATCAAGTAATCATTATCGTTTTATCATTTAATAGTTGAATATAATTTCAATCAAGTACTTACAGGTCGGTCCATCGCACATGGACACGGACGATTCATCATCCGACGAGGCACCACCCGCCAACCAGGCAGCCGGCGGTTTCGGTCAGTTGGCGGCACGTGGACGTGGTGGTTTCGGAGGTGAGATTTTTTTGAAAAGTGATTAGGAAAATCGACAATATAACGAAATTAGGATATGTAGTTTTATTGAATGGTATTCGGCGCAAGGAAATTCGTGGGACACCTCGCTGGGACACCCTGTAGCTGTAACTGGCCAGCCAGTAATGTTACGCTTATCTTACTGATACTCTTACTTTATTTAGTGGTTGGATAGATAGGAGAAACCTGCTCTGAAGAAGCTTACTATTTTTGTATCAATAAACTTTTGAAGGTGGAGTGGGTCGAGGTCGAGGCGGGTTCGGAGGTGGATTCAATCCTGTTCACGGTGGTTTCGGAGATGAATTGGATGACCTGATTAGGAGTGTAACGGGTAATCATTCGCCCACCCGTGGCAAACGAGGCCGAGATGATACGACACACAGGGCCGTGGTTGGTTACGTATAAAAAAATACGTGCTGTAATCAATTGCCGTTTGTTTGAACTTTCCGTTTTGATAAAGATAATTATTGGTGAGACTAAAGTCAGAATGTCTATTCTGATTGGCTGAGCACAATGATACACATATATGCGTGCGTGTGAAGACCGGTTTTGTAAGCATTATTCGTCTTCTCTCCATTTTATCCATCGTCCAATAAACACGTTCCTCTATTCCTTGCTTTGCTGGCCGGTCATCATGACCACACGTAACTAAACCCTTTAGCTGTTGAGGTCCGTCGCCGAGTCTAAAAAAAGTTATGACTCCATTCCAGTTGCATAACCCACAGACCACAGTTGAAAGTAACATATGAAAGTAACACATAACAATATGAAAGATTACATATTTTTCATTTTATTCAATTCAGAAATCATATCTACTTGTTTACAGGTCTCACTCAACAATTCGTATTTGTTAATTGATCGCAAGAAGCACTGGCTCGAGGTGCTCAAGGCGGACGCTGAACGATTCACTGGAATCAAACACCTGAACATTCACATGATTGTTAGTAAAAGTAAAATGAGGGTATCTTTTAGCCGAATAGTTTTCTAAGCATATTTTACCTTATCTACTCAATTTAGGATGCGAGAACGAGCTCCAACGCGGAGCTGTGCGGAGTATTGGCGGTGCTCGTCCGTCAGTCAGCGCATGTCACTGTTAATAGTTTTCGTTATTTTTAAATTCAATAACCTTTTATTTTGTGTTTTATTTGATTCAGTTTCTTATTGACTAATTTTGCGTAAGTACAGTACAGGTATAGTATAGTAATAGCTTTGAATGCGTCATTCATTCATGCTTTTGTTTTTGTTCTATAAAATCATTTGTTTACATGACCTTATTTTCAGCTAACCACTAAGAATCAGCGACAAGAACTTGGCTGGTTCGAGGAATTGATGCATCCGGTTATCATAGAGAATGGTAGTGAGCTGGTTGGACTCACGATTGAGATGGCAACCGGACAGGTTGGCGTTTGGTTGATACTCAAACTGGTAGGATGCCTTGATTGATATTATTCGTTGATGATTGATAAAGTAAGCATGTGGTGGTGATGTTGTATTTGTTACAGATTGTAATGGCAAACGGAGAGGTTGGCGTTTGGTTAATACTCGAACTGATAGAATCAGATGCCTTGATTGATATTATTCACTGATGATTAAAAACGTAGTCATGTGATGATGATGTTGTATTTGTTACAGATTGTTCCGTTGGAGGGACTTGAGAAGCTGACTAATCTCCGAGGCCTGACCATCAACTTGCGCGAGGCAAAACGAACGCTGCTGGGTGAACAGGAAAGGTTGAATGCCCTGCCTTAGTCAGGCTCTTTATAACAATCAGCATTGTCCATGCTTATAAAACAAAACTGGTGTCATTTTCCACTTTCAAGATTTGGTCTAATTTAGAACAAAAAAGTCGTTCCCATGCATGAGTGAATGGGAGCAACGTTAAGAGGCCTAATAACTTGAAAGTACGGGTGAAGACACACTCGATATAGCCCGGTACACACACATACGATTACCACTGATAATCGTGAACATCGTTTGGTTAGCCAACTCTGAGGCTGGAGTGGCGTTCCGTCTCCTGGTATGAGCAGGACAAAATGCCAAACACCATTATCCCTCACCGTATGTGGTTCACCATTGTTGTGAATTGAGGGCCTACCCAACCAACATAACTTGAAAGTTTTAGTTTTTGGGGTAAATAATAGGAGATTAATAGTAAGATATATTTTTATGATTTGTTTCTCAATATCAAATGTTATAATTAAAAAATAATTGCTGCAGAAACGCGGCAAAGCTGGCGTTGTCCACGTCATTGCCCAAGATGAAAGCGTTGCGCAGTCTGACTCTGAGTGCCATACTCAGTCTCAACGACTTGTTCACTGTCGCCGAGCTCAAAGCGGCTCTCGTCAAGATGCACGCCATTCAGCTGTACACCCTTGATGACTCCATGGAGGAGTTTAGCAGTAATGTCATGACGGTTGGTTTAGCAGTAATGTCATGACGGTCGGTTTAGCAGTAATTTCATGAAGTTTGGGTTTATCAGTAAAGTCATGACGGTTGGTTTATCAGTAATTTCATGAAGTTTGGGTTTATCAGTAAAGTCATGAAGTTTGGGTTTAGCAGTAAAGTCATGACGGTTGGTTTAGCAGTAATGTCATGACGGTTGGTTAGTAGTAATGTCATGACGGTTAGGATGGCTCACTTTGATTACTCAAACTCTCTGTTTTCGGTTTTTATGAGAAAAGTAAGAGAATTCCAGAAGCCTGCGAACTCTAATCAAACAGCAATGGATAAGGCGCTATTCATTTTTGATACATCGAGTACTCGTACGAGAATCGCAGCCAAGTATGAATAACTTGACCCCTAAGTGGGTCAAGAGTGCCTCATTTCAACCACGATGTTTCATCATGATGATGATTGGCTTCGATGTTATTCATTTTGATATACATATAAACACAATACCACATTTGTGTTTAGCTGTTCAATACGTGTCCAGAGCTGCGCAAGTTCACCGTCATTCCCATCCGCAACAACGCGCTCAACATCCGGGGATGCGATGATTTGGTCACCGATTTACTCAAGGTTGGATGGTGAATAAGTTAACTCGTTGTGAAACTAAACCAATCAGTTATAATCCGATAATCCACTGGAAGCGTCGAGCCAAAGTTATATTCAATTTTCTTTGTAACGTGTTACCTAACGCCTGCTTGTTCGTTTATATTCATGAATCAGTGGCGAAGCGAGCTAACTTTTATGTTTCTTAAGTATAATCCAGTAAACTATAATTATGCTACATCAACACCCGTTGTCTCACATTTCAATTTATAATATAATCTAATGTTATTTTGTTCAGCACATCGATGACACGGGAGTCAAACACGACGTCGACCTGACGTTCAGGGTAACTAACATGTACGGCATCGTCAAGTCGTTCCGTCAGGTACGTCATACGTTTTACAACGAACAATTTCATTTTTTTAAATCTCAGTTTATCATGCCAACAAATAAAGTTAACTTGACAATTTATCATTAAACATTGGTGTATTGAAGATGAAGATAGCATAAGCTTGAGTAGAACATGTAACTATTGTCTAAAAGGAGTGGGCTGCTGGAAATGGTGTGTCGGTATATGAAACGTCTCCGCTCTTCCTCTCCGTAAAACAATTTTTTAATCTAAATTCCTGGTCCCATGCAGCTCGTTTTAAACTAAACATGTCGAAAATCTTTTTAGTTGACTGGTGAGAATCGTCGTTTTGCTGCGTGTTCGATGACGTCCAAGACGAGTGCCGTGTTTCGTCGCAAAGACGGGCACGTCATCAGACTGCAGCATCAGAAGAAAGCTCTCAACGCCCAGTCGCCCGTCAAACCGGCCGATACCCGCGTCCGCAATCATTCGGTGCGTCGACGAGGTGGCAACAATCGATATATGTGAAAACGATGATTGAATGTGTTGTGCTTACCGGGTTTTAATTCGAGTTTTAGATTAATTACTCGAATTTTGAGTATATAGTTCTTAACGAGATTATAATACGTAGAAGTGGTGATGATAGGACTTTTAGAAATGTTTCAAGAGACAGTCGAGAGTTCGTTCTTCAAGGTTCCCATAGGTTCACGCATGCAGCACCATATTCAAAACATGCCAAAGTTGGTTGGGTTTACGAGTTAATTGTCCACTTAATGTGCTCGAAATTCGGTAACCTGTCGGCACAAACATTCTGCGCATTTTGATTTACCAGTTCAGATCTTTACCAAACATGTATTTCTTTTACTCCATGTATAGATGCAATTTCATTGGTCATTTTTGCTTGCCAATCTCTAATCTCATGGATTATAAATGTAGCACGTTTGCTATTGTATGTAATTGTAACGTTTGTATAATGGTGTATGGTGTTTATTCGAGGTCTGAGTATACTTTTTTTGGAATCAATCAACTGAATATTTAGTACTGTTTCGTAATCAGAATACTTGACTTCGTAGAAATACCATAAAATTAAATACTTTCGCACAATGTGCCTTGCCCGCCTTGGGTTCATATAATCACAAAAAATATTTTTGAAGGGTTTTCCTAGCTAACATTGCAGCCCTCTCTTTTTCATATTTCACCAATTACTTTATTCCGTTTCACACCTGTTGTCATGAATTTCACTGTCACTTAGTATTACGTTAGTTATATTGTTTTTGCTTCTCTTTTTGCTTTTGATCTTAACCTTTCGTTTGATTTCAATATTTTGTTGCTTTAAAAAATAATTCATACGAAGCAGATTACTGCTGGTTGTTTTCCAAAATGTTGTTTGTTTGTAAAAATACTGCAATACTTCCACTACAATACATCGCATTTAGATCGCGAGATGCAGCCAAAATACGAAATATGTTTCATAAAATTGCATTCCGTTGCAACCATATCAGATCTAATATCATTTTTACTACCGGTTATTATTTTTAAATAATCTTTACACTTATAAAAAATTATATCAGTATCGATGCGTATATGGATGTGCATGTGCTTATATTCTACTATTATAATAGTTATAACATTCTTCCTACATTGTTTGTATTCTGTAATGCGTAGAGCTGACATTGTTCGGCTAAAATAAAAACAGGTTTTTAGCAGATAAGGATGGGTTGTACATATTATGATGGTTTGACTCGGCGTGTTTTGCTCAGTCGTATTCTGACCATCCCGGTTATATTTACTGTTTTGTATTGTTATATAATAAACAGAGCTTTCAGTGTGAGATTTTTTTGATGTAAACAGTATTTATTAGATTGTAGAAAGAAAAATTTTGCCCCTCCGTCAAACCATGGATGAGTTTTGCCGACGAATGCCAAAAGTGGTAAGTTCACTTTTGAGGTGTGAATATGCTGATTAAATGTATGTTATCAATTGACGCTGATAAGATTCGGAAAACCACGTTCAGAGCTGAGCAATATCGAGCATTAGCTA